>OZ005657.1:183934051-184534051 GCA_963930645.1 Salticus scenicus
TTAAATGATTTAATTGCTAATATGTAAAAGGATTTTGATTTATAATGTAAAGTTTTAGAAAAATGTGTAGCTTACTTTATAAGATAGGAACATATCCGATCTTGATACGTTGATTCTTTCTTATTAAATATTAAATAACTTTTCTTAATTTTTCAACGCTAAATTTTTGTTTTAACCCTATTGTTCTATTTTTATATTTAAATATTGTAGGGTTCGTATACCTCGAGATAAATGTGATGTTTTAGAGATTGCGATAAGGCGATTCTTACTGTTTGAAATAGCAATGTACAGTCGAGATTAAAAAAATAAATAAAATAAATAAATAAAATAACGCTACACCCGCTGTAATTTCGTTATTAATTGATGCAGAAAAATCTAATAGACATCATTCAACAGGAAATCAAGCGCAGCCTTAGAAAATGATGTGAAATTTTGAATTAGGGGTCATCTACATGTTGAAATGAGCGCAAACTTGGATTTTTTTTCAATTGCAACACCCAATTTTGACTCAATATTTAAATTTCTGAGAGTCTAGCAGTGTGAAAAAGTATTATACAGTTTGTATACTTTATGTTTAGTATTCATAGAGTTATAACCGCAAATGTGTTAGAAGGTTATTTGTAAATTTACAAAAATGAAATTAAGATCTTAAAAAATTAAGTAAGTTTTATTGTCTTACACCGGAAGTTTTTGAAAATAAAAAAATATTATAAAAATAAATTATAATAAATGTATTATCGTCTTTGCAACTGCCTGGTTATCCCTAACATCGATTTTTGGATACGTGTATACTTTATAACTTTATTAGATAATACACTTAAGATTGGTCAGACAATGCTCTTAGAAAAATGTGCGATATTTTTCAGTTAAAAAGTGTCTATTATGGCTATACTGATCACCAATAAAGATTAAATTTTCTTTCATTATATTTTTTAGGTGTAACAAAATATACGAAATGAAATAATGTAGCTATATGTATTTTCATACTTGCCAACCGTCTCATTAATAACCGTACAATTGTTAACGCCCCCTAAAAAAACGCCCTTTTTCTCACACCACTATAATTTTAGAGTTATTCTCTTCAAATGTTGTTACGATTAAATAAGACTAAAATTACTCTAAAAAATTATTGGTGTGAAAAAAAAAGGCGGGTACTAAAAATTGTACGGTTCATAATGAGATGGTTGGCAAGTATGTATTTTCAACAAAGCATAAACTAAATCTTTTCAGAGAAATTATTGTAAGGTATCATGAAGTAAACATTAAACAATATTAATCGTACTTACCAATTTTGAGTCAGTTTAACTCTTTGAAACAATAAGATTTCATCGTAATTTCTATGAAAATATAGTTTCTTAATTTAAATATTTTATAAAAGTAATTTTTAAGTTAAAGTATCCTTAAAGTCATAGCTGCCAAGTTTTTTAATTTATTCCGGAATGCTGTTAGCCCCGCCCTTTTTCCACACCGTAATCTTTATACGAAATTTTTTTTCAATATATAATTACGATTAAATATGAAGTAAATTACTCTAAAAAGATTACGGTATGAAAAAGGGGCGGGACTAACAACATTCCGGAATAAATTAAAAAACTTGGCAGCTATGCTTAAAGTAATAATCAACCCCTCCCCCGCCCCCCCTCCTAAAAAAAAAAAGAAGAAGAAATACATGAACTAAATTATTAACCCTTTAACTGTCATGGTAGTTAAGAAGCGATTTAACAAGTCTGCATCGCATTTCAATTCCATTCGTTTTTTTAATCGACAATTTTTATGTTCCTCTTATTTTTCTTGCTCAAGCAGTAAGTCCCGCCTATTCAATTGATTTTTCTATTCTTGCGCTTGTTTAACACGTTGACTGCCACGCGTGTTTACAACAAAATCCCCGTCAGGCCACCCGTGCCACTGTTACTCCGCCTGCTGTTACTCCGCCCCCAAACCTTTTTTGAGTTTCACTGAATTTTATTCAAAATCCGATTCCAAAGCAACCAAAAGAGTCTAGTGATCGCAATCACTTTCTGAATCTGCCAAATACATTCTAGTTTCATAATAAAACAATCGGGAAATTTGCACGTTGAACCATTTGGCCAGGGGCCTTTTTCGTGAAGACCTTCGCCTGCTGTTACTCCGCCCCCAAACCTTTTTTGAGTTTCACTGAATTTTTTTCAAAATCCGATTCCAAAGCAACCAAAAGAGTCTAGTGATCGCAATCACTTTCAGAATCTGCCAAATACATTCTAGTTTCATAATAAAAAATTCAACAGTATTATTATCTCCTGTCATATATTTATCTAAATATGTTCGGAAATCCTTTGGAAGGAGTCACCCGACGTGGCCTGATGAGAACTCTTGCTGTCACCCGAATACGGGTGACGTGGCCTGATGAGAACTTTTGCTGTCACCCGAATACGGGTGACACGGCAGTTAACGTGTTAAAGGATTTAAAATTTATCACCAGTAATCGATAAGGTAAATGTAGACCTGATAAATATGCTAGTTTATCCGTAATGGTGTTAGGCCCCGCCTTTTTTTTCACACCAGAATAGTTGTAGAGTAATATTCAGCAATATGTTCTCATCAATTATTATAAGAAGACTATTGCTGTACAACTATTCTGGTGTAAAAAAAGGCGAGGCTTAATACAATTAAGGATAAACTAGCATAGTTAGCAAATCTAGGTAAATGCCACTTGAGTATATTTTTACCAACGGAAATTAAGGAGTTTAACACGAATATGCAAAGCCCCTTTTCCTTTTCTTTTTCCACATTGTTTTGTTTTAGAAGAACGATGATAGGCGGGGCTTGTTTTCTATAGAAAACGGAAATTTTTGTTTTTCTATCAGTAATGTCCAAAAATTATCTTTTCTGTTTAATTTCTTTGCATTTGACATTGTTGCTGTATATAGTTTGACCCGTAAATAAAAATAAAAAATATTTTGTTTAATTTCTCTGTTATTTAAAAAATTTTCTTCGTTAGTAAATTTCTGCATACTTGCCAACCATCTCATTAATAACCGTACAATTGTTAACGCCCCCTGAAAAAACGCCCCTTTTCTCACACCACTATATTTTTAGAGTTATTCTCTCCAAATGTTGTTACGATTAAATAAGACTAAAATTACTCTAAGAAATTTTTGGTGGGGAAAAAAGGCGGGCACTTAAAATTGTACGGTTCATAATGAGATGGTTGGCAAGTATGTTTCTGTCTCGGTTGCATTTAGCGTACCGTCTTCATGCACTGAAGACGGTACGCTAAATGCTACCGAAACAGCTGTCTGCTTTCCTGTTATTTCTATTTGGCGTTCTAGACGTTGTTGTTTGCCTTGTTTTTCTGATCCCACGCCAAGTCTTCCATTAATACTGTTCTTCGTTGTCTCATGCAAAACTTTATAAAAGACGGCCACTAAGCCACTCTAAATGAAAGATTTATTTATATCTCGAAAACTAATAACTGGAATGAGCTGCAATTTTGTACACCTGCATACTTGCTGACATGCCAACCATCTCATTAATAACAGTACAATTGTTAACGCCCCTTCAAAAAACGCCCCTTTTTTCACACCATTTTATTTTTAGAGTAATTCTCTCCAAATGTTGTTACAATTAAATAAAAATAAAATTATTCTAAAAAATGACTGGTGGGAAAAAATGGTGTATACTAAAAATTGTACGGTTCATAATGAGATGGTTGGCAAGTATGCACCGGTATTTTTCAGCATTAGGAATCATTTTATCTAAAAATTAATATAGGTCATAATTCATAATTTTTTTTTTAATATGAATTTATTAATATTTTTCATAATTAAAAATATTTTTCAGAATCAAAAGTTATCATGGATTTTGCCTGGGTTTCTTCACTGTATCTCATAATATATATATATATGTCTATCAAGTTATTTTTTGGGAAAAATTTTCTGTTTTAATCTTGCTGCCATATTTTTGTATTTGTTTATTATACGGTTTATAAGCCTTATGTTATTTAAATTGTAACGCGTGATGTAACATAATAAAACATTTAATTTTTATTACTCGTTTTTTTTTTTTTTTTTTTTTTTTTTTTTTAAATACTGAATTAAATTTTGGGCAATTATAAAAAAAAAAAAAAATTAGCTTATCATATGCAGTATTGAAACAAAAACGTAATATTATTTATTAGGGGGACCGGAAAATAATGTCGTTTTGAATTAATAAAATGAAACCGGAAATTTTTGTTTAACAGTGTTTACATGGTACTTTACAAATAACCATCTTATAAGTTACCTAAGAATATCTTAAATTTTATCCAGGATAAATTTCCGATGTCAGTATTTTAATTCAAAACGGCATTATTTTCCGGTCCCCCTAATATATTCGATTAATTCTAATCACGGCGTAAAGTTCACACTTATTATGGAAAAATAATTTAAAATAAGGTAATATGTCTTACCACTTTTAAAGATATAGATACTGATCTCACATTTTTCATAATTAGGAATTCAAGTATAGTAGACGAGGGAGATACATTCTCTGCAGTAGAAAATCGTATTGTGCGGGAAACACATTATCAGAAAAACTTATGTAAGTTCAGTCCAATCCTAAAAATGTTTTAGTTTACTTAATTTTTGTGTTTTTTATTGTTTTCTAAGTAAGGTTTCGATGTTTACTATAGAAATTAACTTATTTTGTAAAATAAACCCATTGCAGACGGGAAATTTATGGCATTCGAAAAGAATAATAGACCCCACCCTTTGGCTTCTTCTGAAACAATACTTTACTTTAAAAAAAAAAAATTCTTTTTTCTTGATTTTATTTTGTTTAATTTTTTATAGGACTTTGACATATTTAAACATATGACATTTACTGTTTCGATTGTTGACGATAAAATTTCAGTTTTTTTTTTTTTTTTTTTTTTTATCACGAATTTATTAAATAATTTGGTGTTTTAGAGGCGGTGCTAGCTTACTACTCAAAATAGGAATTCTTTTGAACAGTGTCTTTTTTTTCTTGAATGTTAAGAATATTCTCCCAGATTTTTACCATTAATTTTTGTTTATATCTTGTTATCTATATTTTCGAATATTCTATATTGTAGGTTTGTTCTCCTCAAATTAAATGTAACATTTTACAGAAACACTTTCGTGGTGGGGGAGGGGGGGGGAGGCTCTCTTACAAAATAAAAATGTAAGTAACAGAAATAGATAAATTCTTTTTTCAAAAATATTAAACATTTTTATTAATTTTTATCGCTATTATTACAATATTATTGTTATTACCATCATTATTACAACTATTATCATTTTATCTTGCTATGTACATTTTGTTATTGAATATTGTAGTTTTCGTACGCCTCGAGCTGTTTAAATTTTAACACATAAAGGGACGAAATAAACGATTTCATTTCTATTAAAAATAAACTAACTATTAAAAAACTTTTAATCCATAAACTGTAAGAAGAAGAAATGTAAGTCATTCACGCCTTAGAGGAATCAAAGCTTTGATTAGCTGTGTGAAAATGTAAATTTATATTATGCGTTATGCGGGACTGTTTATTATGCTTTACGAATATTGGCTGCTTTTTTTTCTTCTAAATTTTGTGCTGGCACGTTATGCTGGTGTCCTTTTTAATTGTTAAAATTTGTTTAGATAGATATAAGACTTCGATTTATTTCATAACTAAAATTTCTGTACATTTTTCCGGTGTAAATATTATTAAATAATTTACTTTCTAGGCGAGATCATAATTTATTTTTTCAAAATATATGGACGGACCCCTAATACATTTTCGCTTGTAGTAACGCTATCAAGAATTAATTTAAAGTACAGGTGTTGGAAAAAATAATGTGAACATTTTCGCTTAACACTTATCGTGCTGTTCTTGAATTTTGGGAATAAGGAAAACATGTCTTTACACATATTTTTCAGCAAAGATTTTGTCACGAAGGCTGTTAGGGGACGAACAACAAATCCAATAATATAAAAAGTATTTGCGATAACCCTGTATATGGAAAAGCTTCGATTGATCTGCATATTTTAAATATGGTTATAAATGTTATACTTTTTACGTGTTTAGAGTTTTGTGAGGAATATTTAAGGACTCATTAATATTTTATTAAAAAGTGCAAAATTTTTTCGCAATTTTTTACTTTATAATTTCAAAAGTTTTTCGCAAGTTTTTACTTTATAATTTCAAAGGTTTTTGTTCAAATTTGACGAAGCTTTCGGAAAACATGACAACATATGCCTAAATCATTATATTCTAGTTTAAAACAAATGTTTTTAATATTCAAAGAGATATGGACAGTTGCAGTAAATAATTTATTACTGTGCATGCGCGGACTGTAGCAAAAAAACTTTGATATAGTTTAATCGTAGCCTCCTAAACTAGATACCTTTCGCGTGGCTCGGAAACTTCGCAACACTTCAAGCGGTAGACAGCACCACCTGGTACAGATTGCGCGGCTTTTTTAATTCAACAGCCACCAAAAATTTTTAAAAGTGGAATTTGATATACATAAAATGCGAATCGAATCGAAGAAACGTGGATTATATATATATATATACCACTTCTTAAAATTATTGGTGGCAGTTGAATAAAAAAGTCGCGCAATCTGTACCAGGTGTCGCTGTCTACCGCTTGAACTGTTGCCAAGTTTCCGAGCCACGCGAAAGGCATCTAGTTTAAGAGGTAATGGTTTAATACTCAACTGTATAAAAAAAGAGCACCTTATAAAAAAAAATCCAGTTGAATATCACAAGATCCAGAGTTATCGGTTATTAAATGAGCTGCTTTTCAGTTGTTTTCTAAAATTGCCTTTACGATAAGGGGTTATTCACAAATGAAAATTTGTAACAGACAAAAAAAAATTTCTTTTCAAACAATTAATTTTTCTTTCTTTTTCTTTTTCTTTTATTGTTATATAAGGTACTAGCTGACCCGACAAACGTTGTTTTGTCATATAAATTATTTCTAGAGTATATTTTGCCAGAAAAAAATAACTAACTTATTGTAAGTGTGTAAGGATGTGGTATATAAGTGAAACAGGTATGGAGCGCTGTGAACGGTGACTGTGAATTCCGATTATAACGTAAAAGACATATTTAATGAAGAAGCTGGGATGGAGATATATAAAATAAGAAGCGGCCATATACGTATAGTAGTCCAGGTTCAATAAGCTCTATGAAGAATAGGAAAAGATCTCTTTTCTTAAGAAAATCCATTATTTGTTATTTCAAGTAACCGCATTAAGAATAATATGCATAGTTCATTGTCTAAATACTTATTACGAAGGCAACAAAGATAGACATCTTTTGGAAGATTAGCAAAGTTTATTTTATTAAATGACTTGAGGATACCAACTCTGACGGAAGCCATTTCGATTTTTTTAGTAACTTTTTGAATCTTTCTTAAAACCACATGTTGTTGTCAGCATGAAGAACAAGTGCTAATTCTATTTATTTCGCCAAATCTCCTTGGCCTCAAAAATCAAGTTGGCTGAACACATTTTAAATTTTATATCTGGTAAACCTACGTTTGATTGGAGACAGGAAGCTACAATAAAAAAAAATCGTCTGCGGTTTTAAAGCATAAAATGAATGGGTTTCTCATTCTTTGCTATTTTATTTAATTATTACTTGATGAGATTTAGAGCAGGAAAAAGAACAATAAATTATATGAAATTACAGATTAATGAAATAGAAATAAAAATAAAATAGCATAAGCGAAATAAACAAAATTGTATTAAACTCTTTTATGATAAGAAATATAATGTTTGCTTGTATTATAAATAAATAAATAAAATGTAATTTATATTATTATTATTATTTTATTTTAAAAAGGGATATGTGATGTTTTTCAACATCACAACATAATTACCGAAATTTTCGCTACTTGCTACTTGCTACTTGGTACTTTCTACTTGCTACTTGTTATTTAAAACCTCCGCTGAATGTCGAACAGCACAAAATTTTATTTCATACGGCAAATATTTCAATTTATGAGAGAATCTCTGATAGCAACGAATTTCACATGAAAATTCCGTCTTTTTTGAATAAGTTGTAACAATCTGGACCGATTTGATGAAAATTTTTATCAAAAAGTTATTACAATATCTAACATCATTACATGTACATTTCTCACAATTCAATCAATCGATGCATGTGAGTATGTGTATAGTATGAACGAAGTGAAATGTAGAGTTCATATTAAATGAAAACTTAAACTCGTTTTAATTAAAGGTGAAAAAGTTGAAACTCAATTTATTTTATAACAGGTATATTTTTTTAATCTACAAAAACTTAATTTATCGTAATGCCATTGGATGTACAATACTTTTGGTTAATCTTTGAGGAGTATACACAAACAAATTCGAAGGTTTTCCAACCCTGGAACACGCAACATATAATTGGCCGTGAGAAAAGCACGGATTTTCTAAATCTAAGCCACAAATTGGGACCCCTTTGGTAACTTTAAATATTTTAAACCATTTTTGCGATGAATTGAAATGGCTATCTCAATTGTGGAACTAAAGATCTTGGCGAGAAGCGTCCGAGCTACTTCGGTGCCAAATTTCAAATTTTGCCAAAGGGATCCGATACTAAAGGTGTTCCATACAAAAAATAAATAAATAAAATATCAGTGACATACACACGCACAAAAGTATGGGACCCCATTGGTGACTTTAAATATTTTAAGCCATTTTTGCGATGAATTGAAATGGCTATCTCAATTGTGGAACTAAAGATCTTGGCGAGAAGCGTCCGAGCTACTTCGGTGCCAAATTTCAAATTTTGCCAAAGGGATCCGATACTAAAGGTGTTCCATTCAAAAAAAAAAAAAAAATAAATAAATAAATAAATAAATAAAATATAATAAATTAGCTACACAAATAAATTTGTAGGTTAGGGTGGTTGTTAATCAACGCGCGTGTAAATTTGATAGAAAATTATATAAAATACTCACTCCAATTCCGCACTAAATTTGCAAAATGTATAGTTTTTTATGCACGCTTCAAAACTCTTCAAACACTAATTACATCTTGATGTAATATTTCAATTAAGACACAATTTTTTGTATAACAATAATAACACGAAGTTACAAAATATTTTCCTGAATTTGATCGCAGCACCAACTGTTGGGACAAACTGTAATTACAATAGAATACACGCAAGTGAAGTGTGACGTCACTGACCGTCAGTGAATGCAAGAAAAAGATTTCCTATGTTAATCTCCCATTGGATTTTTTATAAAAAATTATTAAAAATCGAGGAAAATTATTTCTCGATTTTAATCCCCGTATTTGGGTATAGATATGTATTAGTTATCGTATACATGTGTCAGATTGAGTTATTTTGCTCTCAAATTGACAAAATTTTAACTTTAAATTTCAAAACTCTGTCTTCCTTGGCGTTTTTTGTATTTGGCGATCAAAAACGTAATACGAAAATATACATGTCAGATGTATATTTTCGTAATATGTATTGTACGAAATTGTTTCATATTATTCATTACTCTCTTAATATAAGTTGTTGAAATAACCATTATTTTTGAAAGAAATTAAATATGTTCGCCAGATGATATGGCGATATTTTTTTTTCCGCCAAGGATGACAGAGTTTTGAGATTAAAAATTAAAATTTTATCAATTTTACAGCAAAAACAACTCAATCTAACGCATGCACATGATAACTAATACATATCTATACCCAAATATGGGGATTAAAATCAGGAAATAATTTTCCTTGATTTTTAGTAATTTTTTACAAAAAATCCAATGGGCGATTAACATAGGAAATATTTTTCTTGCATCCACGGACGGCCAGTGACGTCATCACTTCGCTTGCGTATTATTGAATATTCGATACTACGATCGTAGCGCAGTCTGCCGGATCCAATGTGAAACATTCCAAAATCAACAACAATTTATAAGTGATAAATTAATTAAATAAACTACTTAAATTGGACTGAATTGTAAATCTAAACCATTCTCGAATCCACCTGAAGACACGCAAAAATTTTCATTAAACTCGGTCCAGCCGTTTAGGAGGAGTTCAGTGACATACACACGCACAAAAGAAATATATATATAAAGATAAATACAAAGGCACAGCTTTAGTATAGACCTCCCCCCACCCCCTTGTCGGCTTTAAATATTTTTGGCCATTTTTGCGATGAATTAACATGGCTATCTCAATTGCGTAACTGACGATTTTGGTGACAAACGTCCGTACTACTTCGGTGCCAAATTTCAAATTTTTCCAAACTAAAGCTGTTCCATACAAAATATATATATATATATATATATATGTTTTATGATATATACAAAATAAAAATATAAAATTCTAATAAATTCGAAATTATTACTATTTACAATTAAGGTGAAAACATAAAAGAACCTTTATAAGTTACATAAAGTATCAATTAAAACGAAAAATTTTGTTTTACTGTAGAAAAGAAAAGTACTACTAAATTAAATAAAAATTTTAAGCTAATACCAAGTATCTGTATGAAAATATTTATTTACACCCGAATATTTTCATAGTATATTAATTTTTTTTTATAATTTTTATTATTTATCTCGCGAAATTAAAAATATTTTATTTCCGGAAAAAAAAAAATTAAAATAAACAAACGTGAATTTCGTTTATTTTGGCATCAAATATATTTTTCTTTTTAATCATTTTAAAGTTAAAATGGAGTTTTTATTTAATATCTTTTGATCCAATTATCCGATTGAACTGAATTGTAAATCTAAACCATTCTCGAATCCACCTGAAGACAAACAAAAAATTTCATTAAACTCGGTCCAGCCGTTTAGGAGGAGTTCAGTGACATACACACGCACAAAAGAAATATATATATAAAGATGTAGTACTTACCTATAAAAAAAAGAAAAGAAAAATGAATCTGAAATATTGTATTAAGTTTTATTGAGTAACATAGCTTTTTCTGATACAAATTTTCATTTGTGAATGATCCCTTATCGTAAAGACCTTTTTAGAAAAGAGCTGAAAAACAGCTCATTTAATCACTGATATCTATATGAATTTTTGTGATATTCAACTGTTTTTATTTTTTATTTTTTATAAGGTGCTCTATACAGTTGAGTATTAAACTATGTAAAAGTTTTTTTTTTTTTTTGCTACAGTCCGTGCATGCGCAGTAATAAATTATTTACTACAACTGTCCCTTTTACTACAACTGTCTATTTGAATATTAAATATGTTTGTTTTAAACTGTAGTATAATGATTTAGGCACACGTTGTCATGTTTTCCGAAAGTTTCATGAAATTTCAAGTAAAACCTTTGGAGTTATAATGCAAAAATTTGTGAAAGATGTTTGCATTTTTTAGTAAAATATTAATAACTCCTTAAATATTCAAGATATCGTAACAAAACTCTACAGACGTATAAAATATAATATTTATAACCATATCTAAAATTTGCAGATCAATCGAAGCTTTTCTATATACAGGTTATCACAAATACTTTTTACTTCATTAAATTTGTTGTTCGTCCGCTAACGGCCTTCGTGACAAAATCTTTGCTAAAAAATATGAGTAAAGACATGTTTTCCTTATTCCCAAATTTCAAGAAGAACACGTTAAGTATTTTTCAATATTTCTGACAAAATGTAAAAAAGCGAAAGTGTTCACATTATTTTGTCCAACATCTGTATATAAATAAGACTTTTTTTGAACCGCCTTGATCTCAGAAATTCGAATTTGACGTCAAAATGGGGGCTACCATTGACGTTGATATCAGTTATAATATTTAGATGACCTCACATTATTACTAATTGATTGGCACCAGCCGCATATTTATAGGCCGATTTGCGACGACATTAGTTGGGGGAAAGATTGCGTTTTTAATTTTTATTTATTTATTTATTTATTTTTTGCCGACTGTACTTAATAGTACTCAAAGAAAATAATTTGGTATGTCACTCACACCATTAACTTTCACCCTGCTTTTCAATACTGTAAAAGCCTGCAGATTAAGGAGTAAGATACTGTATATGAAGTTATTTACAAAATTATTTGAAATAGGTTTAGGATAAGTTTTATTTGATACATAATTCTGTGTGATGAGTGCTACTGCTCCCCTCAACACACCCTTTAAATGTAGTACCTACACACACACACACACACACATACACATATATATATATATATATATATATATATATATATATATATATATATATATAACCTTCTTCCAATATTGTTTGTTACTGTAATGACCTTAATTACAAAAAGTATGTTGACACCACGCATGGACATATTATTACAGGTGATCTTAGTATAGTTAATGATCATAAATTATATAAACTTATGAATTATGCAAATTTAGACTTCCTATAAAAATTAATATAAATCAAATTTTAAGTCAGTTTTCTTTAGATTTAGATTTATTTATTTCTAAAATTGCAATTGAATATAACAAACCTTTAGAATATATCAATGTATGGAAGATTAATTCTTTAAAAGTTCTCAAAAATCAGCTTATTATTCACTCGAGATTTATTAAATATGAAAAATGTGAAACTTTAAATAACCCACACAGCACAGTCACTTGAAACAAGCTTGGCTTTCAAGTGGATTTACCATGACAGGGTAATGTTGACAATTCAAGGATATTTCAAACCAGCTTCAAGATTGGAAAAATCCTGCATGACAAACCGAATATATCACTTGCTTTAAAACCCCTTGACGTCAAAATCAAAAAATGTTAGTAGCTGCTCGTGCATTTTGTTTCCTTTCACTTTGCATGAATATACATTACACTCACATTTCACTTCGATTTATCGCACACTGAAAACATTTAAAAAAAATTTATTGCTTAAAAAAAATTTTTTTTTTCAATGTTTGCACTTACTAAGCAAATGCGTCTGTTCACTTCAGTGTTAGCACAAAAACTGCATACCGTCAAAATGCAAGCTTGGCAGTACTCAAATCCACCATATTTGTTTTCTGTTAAAAAATATGGTGGGGTGCCCATAACCAGAGAGTGCCCATAACAGGAGACATTCCCCTATATTCCCAATATATCCAAATTCTTTTGGATAGCCCTGTAAACGAATGATCAATGATTTTCATGCCATATTTTACACAAAACATGCTTTTTGCATATAAAGAATATATGCTCATTTACTTTCCTTCCATGCAGCGTGTAGATGTTAAACGACACCTCTTGTACTTGTACTTCCCTGTAAACGAACTATTTGTTTGAACTGAAACGAAAAGTTTAATGTAGCATCCTTACATGATACAAATTTATAATACCGAATTTGAACTTTCTACTGCTAATTGTTCTTGAGGTATGCTGATAACAGACGCACACGCACAGACCAACCGCTAAAAACCTGGTTCAGGGAACCTCAAAATGTGTAAATATAACAAAATCTCAATTTTGGAAATTTTATCCACGAACGTTAATTTCTAGAAAATATATGAGTAAGATAAAGGAGGAAAAGAAAGAAAGAAGGACAGAAACAGTATATGATTAAAAAAAAAGTGAAGTGATATCACTGTGCAATATGACATTTTGTGGAGCTATCAGAAAAATATAATGATTACAGATTTAATGAAAGTCGGTATTTATTACACGAATGATACTGATTAATCTTGACACAACTTATCTAATTTTGACTTTTAAGTGTCTATATGTTTCCTATAGGGGAGACTGGGGAACAGTGGACCACCCCTATTTAAATCTCTTAATATCTAACTCTTTTAGTTTATATTGAGACTCATAGATGACAGCATGGTATTATTTGTATACATCCAAAAAACCACATGGTAAATGCTAAGGTACCCATTTTATACAATTTTTATGTTTTGAGCTGCTCAAAGTAATTTTTCAAGCTTGAAGTTTTTTTAATTTTATCAGGACTTAACTATTGACTACAAATACAGGCTGTTCGCACATTTTTTAGACGATTTTATTTCGCAGTAAGAAAAAATCGTTTGCATGGAGAATTTTATTTTCACAACAGTTATATTTTTGGAAGTTTTATTTATCTTCTGATATTTATAATTTTTGTTTAGATGCAAAAATGCGCTTTTAAAATGGCAGTGGATGGAAGGATAGATTTCCACTCTTTCCAAAGATAGTTTTTAGTGAAATCTTTATGAAAAGCATTTATCAGGAGAAAAATGGAAAAATGTTGCAACAACAGATGAATCTTGGGTCTATTTAAGTGGTTGCAATAAAAAAAAAGATCAATTTATTATCACAAAAGTGGAGAAAAAAAAATTTGCTACATGGCTCAAAGCATCAAAAGGGAGTTTTTCTAAAGGATTTATGATTGCCACTGGTTTTTTCATACAAGCGCAAGATAAAAGCAAAAAAATGTGACAAAAATGTCAAAATGAACTCTAAATACTCTCAAGAACATATTTTAATTACAATTTTAAAAAATGAAAATCCAGATCTTTATCCACAATGCTATCAATCCGTTGAACTGCATCAAGACAAAACAAGCAGCCACACATCGCAATCCGCAATTGCTTTTCTAGAAAAAAATGGAACAAAAAACGTTAATTAAAACCATACCCTTCACTGACATTCCTGCTAAATCTTCTGACATATCACTGTTGGATTTTTGTGTTTTTCGACTCTTAAAATCAACATTATCCAAACACCGACCTACAACGCTTTGTGGACTCTGGAAAGCCGTCCAAGAGGAGTAGAAAAATATACCTCTTCCGATATTATAAAAAGCATTATTATCATAGAAATTATGATGTAGAATGTTAGTTAAGAACAAGGTCTATCAAACGGAACAAATAAAACACGAAATATGAGGGAAATTGCTTCAGTACACTCCATCAAAATCGTCTAAAAAATGTGCGAACAGCCTCTGTATTGGATAGTTCTTAAGAAAAGGTAAGATATTGTTGTTTTTAAATTTATAAAAATTATTAGCATATTTATAGTCTATATATAATTTTAATATTATTATTTGTTTTGTCTGGACATGGGGCACAGTGGACCACCTCTAAATGGGGCACAGTGGACCGCCTTCCAGTGTGCCTAAAAGTCCAAATTATATTGAATACCTTATTTATTTCAGTTAAATTTACATATACAAATATAATGTGACTCAAAATAATTAATAAAAAAAAAATAATCTTAATGTTATAATAAAATAAATTTCTGAAAAAGGAAAATAGTTGAATATTAGTATAATAGTTATGAATATCTAAATTTAATAACTATTTGAATTGTTTAATATAAATAAAATAATTATGTGATATAATAAATAGTAGGTTATATAAATTTATTGTTGTTGTTTTTAGAAATAACATGTAAAAGATAAAAGCAGAATAATTTTAGTTAAACTTATCTCACAAATATAATGTTTGTAAAGTATTAATATCTCAAAATAATTAATAAAAATGTTTGAATAGTAATATGATTGAAGATTTCGAAAAGCAAGAAGCAAATTATAACAAATAAATGAAGACCTTCCATACTTCTTGATTATAGCCTTAGCACTTTCGGGAAGGGGCCCCTCCCATCATCAGAGGCTGCACGGTGGCGGCTTGCTTTGCTGTGTTGACGTTACTGACTTGATCTTTAGTAGTTCTGATGGTTCTACACCAGTTACGGTTAATTTCCTGTGCTGGGTCGTTGCCATTACAGGTAAGTGGGTTAAACAAAATTTCGATAGTTTCGCGATACGGAAAGTGCTAAGGCTATAATCAAGAAGTATGGAAGGTCTTCATTTATTTGTTAGTAATATGATGTTTAATTATATATTTCATAATTTCATAACTGTATAACATTAATAAACAAATTAAAAATATATCTTATTGTTTTTAGTGATGGCACGAAAAGACAAAGGAAATCTGATATAGGATTCTTCCTCTAACTTGGTTTCTTACTTATTTTGATTTCCTTTAAATTTTGGTAATTTTATTTCATGAAAATGTTCGAATTATGTTATTTAGACTAGTATTGCATAAGAAACTAATTTTAGTAGAAAAAAAATAAGTAATTTATATTAATTGAACATGAACAACAGAGGTTAGTCCACTGTACCCCGGTGATGGGACACAGTGGTCCACTTTGTGAGTGCACACAATTTATTTTTTTATTTGTAATGTATTCGAAGTACTGTTATAAAAAAATTAGGACATGTCAAGAAAGGTTTAAAGAATGTTTGCTAATTTTTTCAAGTACCTTGCTTTTTTATTTTTAGTAAAAAAAAATTATGTGTAAAAGTGGTCCACTGTGCCCCAGTCTCCCCTAAATATAAAATGGTACTGAATGCAGAGTTATTAGAGTAATTTTAAATTAATCAAAAGGAATAATTGTAGAATTATAAAAGTTGAATGAAAACATGCTGACGGGCGGGAAAAAATGAAAAATAATAGTCAATTTTATTTTTATTATTTGGCTACGCCATATTCTTCTTTATTTATTTAAATAATAATAATAATAAAGGGTTGAATTTTGAATTTTGAAATTTTGCCATAAGCTCATTTGTCATTTTCAGGAGTTGTGTATAAAATTGTTAATAGCTTTAACTTTCACTCATTAATTTTTCTTTGTTTTCTTTTGAAGAATCTGTTATTAAATAATAAACCAAACTTTGATATTTTTATATCTAATAATCTATGAAATATTTATTAACCCCCTTCCTTCTCGCTCCCGTGAAAATGACGGGTTAATGTTTCTTTCTCTGTTTCTCATGCCCGTGATATTTCTGGCTGGAGTATACTGAAGTAGCGTACTGAAAAGATTTATTAAAAAAAACCATTTCTAATACCCGGAATTGTTTTTAATTTCTTATTTTACACTTTAGATTGACGTATCAGACGATTTAAAATGTAGTTGGAGGTAGTAGGTTTATTTTAAACTGTCAGCAAAATCCAGTTTTAAATATTTGTAATACTTATTTTGTAATATTAGCTCAGGTAAGCTTTTGAATGCCCGTGGTTTTGTGCCTTGTGGTAAAATCCCTTTTTTAATATTGTGTACATTATGTAATTAGATTTCACAAAGTGACTCGGTTTCCAGCTTTAGGATAAATGGATCTGAGTGTGATTCGGAAGTAAGTGATAATTATGAAAGCTCGGATAGCTAATCTAAGAACAATGATACGTATAGTGTTGTATTATACGTAAAATTCTTTTCATAAAATTGTGTTACAATGTTTAAAACACACATTTTTAATTTTTTCTACTTACTGGAAAAACCGACATTCAGTCATAATAACCCTGAATGTTGTTTTTTCTCCAAAATTAAATTTTCTTAATTTCAAGTTAAATAATGTTCCAAAAATAAAAAATGAATACATATATTATGCATAAACTTTATTTTGTACAATTTTCTTGAATTAAAAAAAAAAAAAAAAAAAAGAAAAAATAGGCCCCCATTTTTATCGCTTACGTGAAAATTATGAGATCGTTAAGGGGGTTAAAATAATTTTGTAAAGATTACGTGTGATTTATGATTTATGAGTTCAGGTTTTTTTTTTTTTTTTTTTTCGTTCCACTATTTCCATAACATAAAATTTATAATAAATTTATGCAGGCAAATTGTAAATCTACTTTCAAAAATATATTATAAACTATAGGGGTACAAAAAGAATATGAAAAAAGTCAGTTTTTTCATGCGATATACCAATAAATAATGATTTTTCTTTTAATTAACGAACTAACTTAGTTAACTTAACTAAGATATACTTTCAAATAACAAACGCGCTAATTTTAATTAAAATTCTTTCTGAAATTTTTATTTTCCTTTTGCATATTATGAAATTTGACAACTATTTCTTGTTTACCGAACGATCTTTTTAAAAGAATTTACCATTGAAACAATTAAGCGCTGAAAAAGCTACAATATATGTTCTCTTTTACTCATTTATTTATTTTTTAAAGCAGTTTGAGCTACGTAGAAAAAAAGTTAATCGGCTATTATAGAAACGTCATGTACTTTAGCTAGAACCAGACTTCATTAGAATTCAGAAGCATGTTATGATTAGAAGCCGCGCTGTCTACTTACTCCGAGAGGTCCGGTTTAAATGTAAGCACTCGCCTGCTCTTAACAGACGCTACAGAAAGAGACACTACTATTTTTGCTACAGGGTTTATACATCCAGCATATAAAGTGAGAGATTTTTTTTTTTAATTTCACCTCTTCCTATATGGCATCTATTGACTTTAATTATCATATTAATTTTTAATTTTTATAAATATGTAAACAAATGTAAATTAAGTATGATTATTAATTAGCAATTTTTGATAAATAACTGATTTGCTTTCAAATGTGTTTTTTAAAAATAAAGATTTTGAATATTTCTATTTTAATAAAATTTTCTCCATAAAAGTACTTTATTTTTTCAAACAATGTCATTTATTATTCAAAATTAATAATGATGATTTGATTGACTATTAAGAGTAGGCTTGTTAATTTGACAATTATAATGAATTTATTATTGTTAAAAAGAGTTCGCGCATAAATTTAGGAAAGATATTTGTATGATATGTAAAGTAAAATATATTTGTATAATGTATAACATTTATTTATTTACATATTAAGATGCATAAATAAATAAATAAGTAGATACACCTATTGACTATTTGAAAATTTTACAATTATTTACATTACGTGAATAAATTTTGTAAATTAGCAGACTATTAATCAACATATATAATAATAATTAACAAAGCAACACTATTAATCAATTGACAAAGGCTTAAAATTGGCAAAAATTGTGCTCTTATAACTAGAAAAGAATTTTAAGGAATTGTTGTATACGTATGACGCATTTTATCTCGAATACAGTTTGCATTGTACAGTTCTCCATCTTAATTATACTATTTTATTATAATTAATGCAAATTATGTTCCATTATGTTATACATAAATTATATTCCATTATGTTATATATAAAGTATATTCCATTTGAATACAACCATAGAACAGGAGCTATTAATTCACGCAGGAAAATCATACAAAAAGGGATAAATTAAAACTTCGTATTAATAATAATAATAATATTAATAATAACACAGAAATTCAAACATTATGCAGAATATTTTCTTTAATCTGAAAGAGAAATAAATTAAATATATGTGTATTTATACATATATATATGTATGTATATATATATTATAAACTTATCTTACTTATATTTTACATAATCCGGATTGAAGTTTAGCTTGTAGACTGGTTAAAATGGTGCTAACAGATTAAACTGCTATAGATAGTTATAATATCATTAATACAAAAATACTTAATTAAAGCTACACACAAATTACGAATTTATATAAATATTTCTGTATTTAATATTGTAATACATGCGCGTGCATGCAAATAGTGTGAAAGAAATATTGTATTGATTTATGTTTAAATAATGTAAGTGAAGTGTGTATAGCATGTATATACATAATTTTATTCTAAAATGCGAGAGTGCGAAAGAAATGATCTTGTCTGATGATAAAAGTTTTTATAATAAAAATGTAATAATAATTTATTTAAATTCGTTTTTCAAATCAGAATAGGCTTTGTAAGTTGATGCAATGCAATTTGATACAGTTAATTCCGAATTTAGTACCGAACTTAATTTCTTTTTAATGTAGTATTTTATTTCAGTTTTTTAATTTTGAATGTGAATATACTATTCTACATAATTCTTTTCCAGGCCACGAAAGGTATGCTGAATATTTCCTCAACAAAAATAACATTTTCTTGAAAAACTAGTTTTTCGTTTCATATTTAAACAACGATTTTCTTTTAAATAATCTACAGAGATCCTTCCCCCCTTCCCCATTTTTTAAACAATTATCTAAATTATAGAGTCTAAGGAAGTCTTTTTTATTTTCTATTATTTACCATCAAATGGCCGAAAGAACATCAGTGCCCTCTGTGCACCATGACCCGAAATTCTCCAACTTCATTCATCCAACGGTAGTTTCTGTTTTATTTCCCCACCGTTTCGTCTAGTGAGTGCTAATCGGAGGCGTTTAATTGGGTTCCATTGAATCGTGCATTTACCTGAACTTTTATTTGCATTCTTTTTAATAACTGGTATCGACCTTTGAGAATGATAAGCAAGTGAACACAGAGGTTTAAAAAATCTCTCTGGAAGATGTATTAAAAGATAATGTATTTTGAATTTTGCATCAGGAGAGACTCTGGAAATATTTTTTAAAAATCTTGCTCTAATTAAAGGTTAAAATTTTAATGGACCTTATTTGCATCATTCATCTTAAGGGAATCATTATAGTTGTCTCGGTAAGTATTTTAGACATTTTTTAGTTTTAGTTTTAATTTTTGTATTGATCAGTCCGTATGACTAATTTCATATTTTATTCCTTTGTATATCGGTGACTGAAACTGCACATAATTACACTAGAAAAGTTTTATTAGTACATTAATATTGCAAAGGTACACAACGTTCATGAATCTGAAAAAGTAAAATGTATTTATTTTATTGCGAATTGAATTTTATTAATATGTTTGAAATGGGAATTATACATTAAATTTTTTAAGGTTTTAAGGCTGTTATCGCAAAACTTGAAAGGTGAAAAAAAAAAAAAAAAAAAAAAAAAGAGTTCGGTTAGTTGCACATTTAGATACATTTGGGACAACATTTTGTAAATTATTTTAACGTTTCTTCTTTAAATTGGATTTTATATACTTTTTTAAGTTACCATCAGTAGAGAAAGAATTAATAAATCTCCAGTTACGTGATATGCTGTGCTTCATCTTTTTTTTTTTTTTTTTTTTTTTTTTTTTTTGTAAATATCACTACTCATGCAAATGGCAAAATCATTTTATCGAAGCTATTCCAAAGTTCTTGCACAGTTCTTTCCAAGAAGTTTTTCGGCAAAACGGTGCCTGGAAAAATGAATGATTTAATAAAAAAGTTAACAAAAAAGAAATTTACAGGGTCTTTTTTTTTTTTTTTAAGAAACGGTTAGATTAAACTATAGGTTATGATAGAAAATTTAATTCAGATTCTATCGCATTTGAACCGGATAAGATTCAGTTAACTAGCTTTTATAAAGTAGTACTGAATAAACGTAAACTTAAAGTAAACTTTCGCTACTGGTTATAAAAGTAAACAAAACAATAGGATTAGTACATTCGGCAGCAAAATTATTGAAGCACTAGCAATAATTCCTACTTAAAACAGGGGCATCTAATACTCTTTTATTTAGTAAGTATTTGTCGAGTCATGATCTTAGTCTTATACTGTTTATAAAAAAGTAAGTTGACGAAAAAAATTAGTGATAACTCTTTAAAAAAAAAAAAAAAAAAAAAAAAAATATATATATATATATATATATATATATATATGAAAAGTGTGGATGTGTACTTGAATAATTTTGCTGTCGACTTTACATATCACCCGAAGACAGGCATTTTAAAAAACATTTAGTTTTAAAAATTTAACTATCATACTATAGGTACGGGGAACTTAGATATTCGTGAAAATTTTTGACTTTAGGTTTTTTGACGTTTTTGTACGCTTTGAGGTGTGAAGAATCCGAACATCGCAAGATTGTATGGTGTCCGTCTATGCTTTACTCATTTAATTAGTTAGTTTGTTAGTTCGTTAGTCTGCGTCGACTTTATCTCAAGAACAATTGATAGTAAAGACGCCAGATCGGTTTTGAAATATCACTTATGATACTGACAAAAATCATAATGATTTTCAATGTTTTAATTTGAAAACTTCTTAAGTTAGTCAAAATTTACGATTTTCTTAACATAGGAAAATAGGGCAAAACTGGGCATTGGAAAACGGGGCGAAGTATGTTTGATAAGCTTCATTTTAATGATAACTAAAACTAAAAATAAGTTTTTTGAAATATATTATTTATAATATTACTCAACAATGAAGCATATGCAAACACACTCACATACGCCAATAAATAAATAAATAAAAATAAATACGTTTAACTTTCTATTTGTTTCATTTTGTTTTTCGCCAAGTAATTTTTTTAATGAATTGCGAGGTTAAGCTTCATGAGAAGACATATGCATCATAGAACAGAGATAAATAGAGAATATGACTAATGCAATCATTAAGTAATAAACAATAAAAATGAATGATCTATTTTTAATACATCATAGCTGCCAATCCTCCTGATTTTCTGTTTCAATTGTATAAATATATTTGCATTAAACGAAACGTCTGCAGTTAAATAATACGAAAATAACTAATAAAAAAAAAGTGGTATTGGAAAATTGAGCGAGTTGACAACTATGATATGTGTTTAAACAAAATATGAATAATTAAAATATAATTGTAATAACAGTAAACCAAAAATTGAATCACTCGAAGTATCTGTAATCTTCAATAACCAAGTTTACATGCATGATATTCCAGATATAAAAATAGAATGCGCCAAATTATTATAAATCATGTTACTTTTAATAATAATAATAATAATTATTTTTTTTTCCTTTTAACATTGTAGGACACAATATTTGCATACATTTAAGATGTTTTCTAGGATTGTTGTATTTCTACTTCTCCTTCCATCATGTTTAAAGTCTTCATCTGTGTCAACATATGAACAGTTACAAGACTCAATTCTGGATTTTTCCTTATCCGGATTTAACCTTTTTGCGCAGAACAGTCCATCACAAGAGAATATTCTCTATTCACCTTTCAGTGTTTATAGTGTGTTGTTGATGACACACCTTGGAGCACGAGGTAGAACTGCTCATCAGATCTGTCACACATTAGGATTATGTCATCTGAATTCAACTACGGTATGTAGCATATATTAAAATTTACTTTTGTTTAAAAGTATTTTTCTTTACCTTTTACTATGAATAGATAAAAAAAAATGTTTTATATTTCATAAAACGGCGCTCACTAAATATTAATCAATATCCATGCTTTAAATAAATATAATTCAAACAATTTGTTACGTAAATAATAATAATAATAATAATAATAATAATAAATAACTCATAAGAAAACGGAGGAATGTAAAGTTTAAAAAATCAACTCAATGAACATAGTTTTTAAATAAATAAATAAAATAAATAAATAAATTCCTTATTTTATTTTAGTTCAATAATTTTCCGTTAAAAAATAATTCTTTTGTGAAGAAGATTCCATATATAGAAACAATTACTGTCAAAGAAAATATTGTGATAAATTAAACAAAATATAAAGATTCATAAATTTATTTTGTGGACTTTCTAGAAAACCAATATTCATCTAAAATCCAGACAAAAAAAGGGAATCAAATCATAAGATAGCCCCCCTTTGACGTTTGGAAAATACGTCCTTTTACTTTGGAAGCTCATACCAATATGAATCTTTGTCATCGAGATATCTAAATTAAACTTCTTTTTATCGATGAAAGCGATTTTAGACCAATTTATTTGTTTTTATAGATGCTTCCTCTGCAAGATGAATGCGAGCTTTTTTAGGTTAGCATTTAAAGGCAGACTTCGACGCGGTTTTACATATCTAGGGATTTCTTACCTTTTAATAGGTTTTATGGTTCATACTGATGCTGATATCTTTATCTGATCTTCTGGCTTCTAATTTATTTTACCATGTTTTTATTAACTCGCTTTCTTGTTTGTTTGTTTGTCCAGTACAAATGCTGAAATCGATTTTTAACTAACTTCCCGACTAGATAGACACTTGAAACTTTTAGAATAGCTCAAAACACGATGATAATGCATTCTTTTAATACTTTTATTATTAACCGACTTCAAAAAAAGAAGGAAGGTTCTCAATTCAAACCGTATGTTTTTTTTATGTTTGTTAGCTCATAACTTCTGAACGGATGCTCCGATTTTGACACTTTTTGTTTTGTTGAAAAGGTTTTGGTCTGAAATAGGTCCCGTTGTAATATCTTTACAATCTAAAGAAAATACAGGGTGCCCAAAAAAATCAGTCCCAACTCTTTTAACTGCTAAACGGCTGCAGCTATAGAGTTAAAAATGATATGTAAGTATAGCAAAGTGGCCATGCAGTACAAGGTTAAACTGCTTGCAGCGTCACCAGGTGGGAAATAGCGGAGTTAATGCTACTATCTCGAAAACGGTTCTAGAGAAAAAAGTTAATTAAAAATTTAAAAGTATCATCGATTTAGTACAAAAAGATTGTTTAGACATTCATGCTAGCGTTCCTATCTCGGAAACGGTTCAAGACAGGGGGAAAAAGTGAATTATAAAATTGCAGGGCATCATCGATTTAGTACGAAAAGATAGTTTAGACATTGATGCTAAAAACGTGCATTTGTTTGTTTGCAATTTCTTACACTATGCACACTTCAGCTACATTGCACACATTGTAGAGTAGCTTGTGAGACATGCGTTATATAGTTGAAAATACGGTTACTTGATACTTTTTGTTTTGTTGTAAAGATCTTGGTGTGAAGTAGGTCCCATTGTAATATCTTTACAATCTAAAGAAAATAAAACGCCATCTGGTGAAAAACAGCGCAATCAGCTCTCCTATCTCAAAAACGGTTCAAGATGGGAGAAAAGTTAATTACGAAGTTGTAGAGCATCATCGATTTACTACGAAAAGACAGTTTTTAGACATTATTGCTAAAAATAGAACGCTTAAAACGTGCAGTTGTTTCTCCGCAATTTCCTACACTGTGCACACTTGAACTACGTTGCACACATTGCAGCGTAGCGGATGACACGTATACTCTGTGGTTCAAAGTAATGTTACTGTAAGCGGTCACATCGATTAGCGCAAAGTCGTTTTCAACCAACTTCAGAAAAGAAGGTGTTCTTAATTCGAGCTATGTGTTGTTGTTGGTGTTTGTAAGCTTATAACTTCGTAAGATATGCTCTAATTAACCGACTTCAAAAAGGAGGAGGTTCTCAATTCAAACCGTATGTTTTTTTGTTTGTTAGCTCATAACTTCTGAACAGATAATCCGATTTTGGTACTTTTTGTTTTATTGTAAAAGTCTTGGTTTGAAATAGGTCCCATTGCAATATTTTTACGATCAAAAGAAAATACAGTGTGCCCAAAAAAGTCAGTCCCGACTCTTTTAACTGCTGAACAGCTGCAGCTATAGTCATAAAAGTAGTATGTAGATATAGTAAAGTGGATATGTGCTGCGTGATTCAACCACCTACAGCACCACCTGGTGGGAAACAGTAGAGTTAGCGTTCCTATCTCGGAAACAGTTCAAGACAGGGGAAAAAAGTGAATTATAAAATTGCAGAGTATCATCGATTTAGTACGAAAAGATAGTTTAGACGTTAATGCCAAAAACAGAACGCTTAAAACGTGCATTTGTTTGTTCACAATCTCCTGTTTTGTGCGCACTTGAATGACTTTGCATATGTTGTAGCGTAGCGGGTGACATTTATGCTATGTAAAATTCAGAGTATGATTATTGTAAGCGGTCACATCGATTAACGCATAGACGTTTTAAACCGACTTCATAAAGGAAGAGGTTCTCAATACAAACCATGTTTCTCATTATTGTTGTTGTTGTTGAAATTTGTTAGCTTATAACTTCTTAAGAGATGATTTAATTTTAATGCATTTTTTGTTGACGTAATAATCTTGGCCTGAAATAGGCTTCATTATCATTTCATTAAAGTATAAACAAATTACAGGATACTCACAAAAGACTGTTCTCACTCTAACTGTTGAACACATGCAGCTACACTGGTAAAAACAGTTGTAAGTATCGATGTTGAAACTTCTGTCCGTCAGCTGCAATGCATATTTTGCTCTTTATGTGAACTTTACGCTGCGCAATTTTCAGCGCAGCGAGTGACACGTATTCACTGTAAAGTTCAATATATATGCCTAACAGAATTTTTGGTTACGAATACAGCGTATCCGTTCGTTACATTTCTATAGACTTTTTAACTTAACGTATGTTTATTCAATAGATAGTTTTTTGCTCATATCCGATAAAGGCAAGAAAATTGACACAACTTAAAAATGCAGCATTTGAGAAAAATCAGTTTAAAAATAACTTGAATAGAATAAAACTGGCACAACTGTCTCTCGAGTGGATAACTTTCTAGATGGAGATGTAACTTTTTTATTCACATTGGGTGCATTTCATGTATTTTTCAGTGACATAAACCATTTTTTGAGCTATGCCACTTTTTTTGGAAGTTGTGATTTGTGAAACTGCCGTCGAACGTCTTTTGCTGTTCTGCTATATGAATAAGTTTTCACTGAAAAGAGAAAAATAAAATCTTTTTGTAAAAAAAATAGAACCGACTCCAAAAAGCAATTACTATTAAAAAAAAAAAAAAAAAAAAAAAAAAAAAATGTATGAAATGAAACTAAATTGCGCCTAAAAGTATAAAATAATTTCCTTCGCCAAACAACCTATAACACTACAATTAATCATAACTTTTGAAGTCGGCGCAAAATTAAATAAAAATTGATACCTTTATTCAATACAAAAATCAAATCCTATTCAAAATACACATCTCACATTGTCACCAGGAAAACGCAGCCGAAAACTATTTTCATTGAAGAAAACAAATAAGATTTCGTAAGCAGGAAACGTTGGCGAAGATGCTGGTATCTGACGTCCTTGGTGAAAGAAAAATCGAAAAATTATCTGGCAAACATATTTAATTTCTTTGGGATATCATTATTAATTTGATAAGGTATGTTAAGAGAGTAATCAAGAATATGAAACAATACTTCGTGCAAAATATACTATTAAAATATACATCTTGCGTATATATTTTTGCAATACGTTTTGAACGCCAAATCCAAAAGCCACCAAGGATGATAGTTATCAACGTTATACCAAATTTGCAAAGGAAACTCTTAACTTCGTAGAAACATAAATACCGCATTGTGAAGAATGTTCACTGTTCTGTGTAGATGCTACCAATGGACCAATTGTATACAGTGATAAAATAATAAAGGAAACATGAAAATGGATCATTCGAGACAACAGCATTTAATGCTACCGATCTAAATACAAACCTTTAAAATTTAATTAAATTATATTTAATTTTGCGCCGACTTCAAAAGTTATGATTAATTGTAGTGTTATAGGTTGTTTGGCGAAGGAAATTATTTTATACTTTTAGGCGCAATTTAGTTTCATTTCATACATTTTTTTTTTTTTTTTTTTTTTTTTTTTTTTTTTATAGTAATTGCTTTTTGGAGTCGGTTCTATTTTTTTTACAAAAAGATTTTATTCAATTAATAAATGTTTGAAAATTTCTTATAATTGCTCTCTTTATTAGGCATGTGATCCTTTTCTTTCAAGTTGATGGGATAATTCATCAAAAATTTTTTAAAAAGTATTTGTTAATACATAGAATTGTCAAGTTTATATGATTCAACAGAAAATTTAAAAACGTGGTAAATAAAAAGTTCTTTTTATCTTATAATTATTCCTATTAGTCTTTCATTTGCTACCGTGCAAAAAGTTAAATGTTCGGATTTTTTTAAAAAATAATTCTCGAATCTCCCTTTTGCATTACTTTATGTAGTCGGAACGTCTATGAAATTTAAAACAAAATTCTTTTATTTTTTTATTTTCCTTTATGAGCCATTCTTTGAAAGGAACGTTTATTGTCATTATAAGCTAAAATTTGCCCTTTTTTGATATCGGAGAACATTCATCATCTCCCCCTCATCCAAATGTTTTCTGAATTGAACGAATGCGATCACAAAGACAAAGCCTATTAAAAGCTCTTCTGCGAGCTTTGCTAAATGATCTGAACAACAACAACAAAAAAGTTACGAGCCATAGTATTGAAATAACTATGACGATTTATCATTTTGCTCCTGCGTAAATTAAACAAGATACACATTAAAAAAATATATTTAAAATATATGCAATTTTTGTAAACTATTTTTATAATATTAACAGCAGTATTATGTATTTTATATTAACGATAAGACTTGTGAATTTGCATATCACAGTTATTTGATCTTTGTTGTTTTTGTGTCGTTCCTATCATTTAGTTGTAGCTAAGGCTGTTTACATACATGTGTTTAAAAGAAGTAAAGTTTTTTACTTCTTAAGAATGTTAAGTTAAATTGCAAAATAGGACTATAATTAAGATCAATATTTTCAAAAATACAATCGAGATCAATTTTTATAATACCAGTTTAAGAAATATTTGTTTGAGCGCACTAACAGTAATCCCCCGAAATACAAAATTACCCTACCCCTACTCACTCTATTTTTAACTTCATTAATAAATATCTAAATGAATTGCAAAATAAGCAATTTTTTCAACTCAGAAAATCTCCACCAATGGCTGAGAAGTTTTGCTGTACAAGCTGGATGTCAGAAGGTACTGGGTTCGATCCTAGGTCAAGCTTGTCGGTCTGACTGCTCGGAGTTTTCCGTAGTTTTCAACAAAATTTGCGTGAATATGGACTAGAACACCATAGAAAAACACCCTACGGGGGACATCAACTCAGGTTGAGATACTTACAAGGAGAGGTCATGACATCGAAAATTCAGATCTGTACGAAAGTGCGCAGAATTTAGTACACTATGAAGGTAACAACACATTAAAGCAGTAGCGTGCACTAGCCAAACGATCTTGAGAAAAAAGCCTTTAAAGTTTCAGTAATTCTTGAATACTAGTTATTTCGCGAAAAAGTCACTGTTCCTGTTGTGTGCTTGGTGGAATAAGAGGCCTCCACGCGGACTATTGGCGGTTTGATGCTACCTAAGGGACTTACATCCCCCCCTTTAATTTCGTACTATTACGGTCTACAGTCGGTATTTCTTAAAAGTGTATTTAAACATGGTTGCTCCCCATTAAATATAAGAAAATTTTATTAGAATTTTAAAGGCGTATTTTTCTGTGGAAAAGTGTGGGCATAGAATTGGTAATTAATTTACAGGGTTACACAAAATAATTCCGATATGTTATGTAATCATTTTGCATGAAATTTGGTACAAGTATTTAGGAATTACAGGGAATTAATACAAGACTATCAGCTATTAGGAATATGCGGGCGCACACACATACACACACACACATATATATACATATATATATATACAGGTAGTTATAGAAAGAGAGATACAGTGGGGATTTTGGGGGGGGGGGGAGCAGCCCCCCTCAGGAACGTTTCTGTTTATGTAGGAATTCAATCGAATCATTATATATATATTATTTAATAAGGAATAAATAAAAATGATCTGTTGAATAATGTGTGATGCAAATAGGACGTTGAGGCTCCTGATCTGCATATCCACTAGTAATGTTTTACTGGGCACATCTATCAGAGACTCCAACATACTAATTAATATTCCGTAGTATTGTTAGCCCCACCTTTTTTTTCACACCAGTATCATTTTAGAATATTTTTCTTCTTATTTAATCGTAATTGAATTTGGAGACTATTACTCTAAAAATTTTCTGGTGTGTAAAAAAGGGCGTGACTAACAACACTACGGAATATTAATTAGGATGTTGGAGTCTCTGCATCTATTGTTTAATACAGACAAGCAAACGGTAATATCAATATTTAAAATTAAAAATATTCTGAATTTTTCAAAATTTTACGTGTAATGTATATCATTCATAGTTGTTAATCCATTTTTATAGATAATAAAATAAAATAAAATAAATATCGTAAAAACTTTTCAGTTTTTGTTAGTGTCTTCCATTATAGGTTATAGTAACTCTCAGTTTAGAATTATAGCTTTTCTTTCTTTCTTTTTTTCTTTCTTTTTCTTTCTTTTTTTATTATGCATACTTTTTTTTCAATGTCTTTGTGCTGTGTAATAAAAGTGCTTTTGTAAATAATAATAATAATAATAATAATAATAATAATAATAAAGTTTTATATGTAATAAAACATAAGTATTAATTTGCCGTATACTATTTCAAATAGCGCCGTATTTAAAATATTTAATGAATGTTTTAAATAGTTTTGCATATTTTTATAGTGTAATATCAGTGAAAAAAAAAATGTTTGTTTGTAATATTGTGTTAATGCATAATGTTTTTTCATTTCGTTTGATGTGAGTTGTGTATGACGACACGGAGGTGTTAGAAGTTAGTTTATTGCATAGCATATGGAATTCGCTGTTTAGTCTCTGTTATTAAGGGCATATTACATTTTCATATTTAAATAAACATGCAATTATTTTAATATAATTTATATTTTTGTAGCTATATTGTTATGTTTTTATCTGAAGAATACAATATCAAATTCAGTGATCAAAATTTACATGATATTATTCCTTTTTTTTTTTTTTTTTTTTTTTTTTTGAGTTAATAAGAGAAGCAAAAATAACTACGGTGATTTTAAATATTTGTGTAGATACTACAACTAGAGAAATAAATGGAAAAATACGGAATAATCCCTATGTATGCGACACATTTAAAATAGTTGAATACAACATTTATTATCAACTATGTGTAACCCATTGCTAATGAATGGGAGTTTTGCACTGTATTCAGTGGATGGATATCACTTTGAGGAGAACATTCTTTGGTTCTAGCAATCACAGTTAGCATAATTTGATGCAGGAACCTTCATAGGGTTGTTCACGTTTGCAGTGTCAGGATAGTTGTGAATAACACGTAGTGTGACATTTTGAAATGGTGCTGAGCTCTAGTGCTACCCGTTTCTTAAAATGCTATTTGAAACGTCATTGTGCTGCTGGGATGATGGAACTTCCACTACTGAAGAACGCCTCCAGGGATTCATGAAACTTCGACGGTGCGGCTGTCTGAATCACGATGATTCCCTGCAAAAATGAAAGAAGCATGTATCATTCCCTTCTTTACACTTTTTTTTTTTTTTTTTTTTGAGCTATATGAAAAACATGCATGGCTTTTATTACTTGCACTATTCAAAATATAAATGTGTCACATTTATGTAACCCACACAGTATTTAAAAAATGGCCAAACTAGATGTGAGCCTTTAACATCGAATTTTGATGAAAATATTCTGAAATTTGTAATTTTGGTGATTTACGTCTGTCATCCTCAAATTTAGCAAATATCTGTATTACGACCAGTCGAAGCCAATTTTTGAACAATTGTATTCTATGGACGAATACACAGCCAAAATTTTCCATTATTCTAATATGTGTTACAGCTGTACCATATTATTTATCTAATTTCCTTGATTAAATTTAAGAATACGATACGTAGTAATATTGCTCACACACACATAAATAAAAAATAAATAAATTTTATAATCGTTTTTTATGTTTACTACACCGAAAACAGGGGAAAAAAATCTGTAATATTAACAGAAAAATACATACTTTTTACAAAAAAAAAAAAAAAAAAGTGTTTCAAATAAGAAACAGCCTTCTCTCCCCACCCTCATAGATATCGCCCTCCCTCAACCTTAAATATCCTGCAATATCAGGATTTTAAATATAGAGTGGCATGGCAATATTCACATTTTTAAAACTGGAAAAACTACCTCCCCTTAAATAAATGAATAAATAAATAAAAATTACCAAAAAAGAAAAAGAAAACTGTCAGCTGGTGCGCTAAAAATAAATTGTGTTTTAACTGCAAAAAACGTGTTTTTAACAGAAAAAAAAAATTCTTTTAACGAACTTTAATTTTTTAAACAAAAAATAAATTTTGTGTAGGCAGTAAATGTATTGTAACGAAACTTGTTACTCTTACTTGTAATCATCATGGTGTCGAATTGTAATCACCTGTAATCACCTGTAATTGCCATGGTGCTACTGGCTACGAAATAGAAAATTGTAAGCTCAAAACTCATCGAGGCGAGTTACCTAAAAACGGTTTTAATTAAAATTCACAGACGGTGTGTAAAACTATGGTGTTTTACGGTTTAAAAAATCCGTAAAAGAACAGTTTTTTTTAATTTATTATTTCCTATTAAAACAGGCTTTTTTACTGTTAAAAAAATTAAAGTTCGTTTTATTTTTATATTAATTTTTTTAAGTGTATTTTATAATTTTCATATTGAGCTGAAAATGGTTTTTCATTGGAGTCTAATTCAAATTTTCGTTGTACTTGCATCAATTAAAATCATTTCTATTATTTGTTATTATCTCTCATCTAATCAATTTACTTTTCCAAAATTTATTTTCATAACTTAATCCAGATACAGAAACTAAGAAAAATAATTTTTGAAAATATATACTTTACATCCTAGCTCTTTTTTTTTTTTTTTTACCTATGTCTGTCTTCATTGTTTACATGAAAAGAAATAGTACTTATTGTACTTATTTTATTTTCATTTAATGGCTATCGTTTGAAATCACTAATCATCATCTTCTCTTTCCTTGACAATAACGCGAATATAAAGAGTGTTAATCAGTGTTGCCAGATCTGGCAGATTTTTTATTCAGTAATCACCAATAATATTCAGAAGGGATATTTCATATAAATAATTGACTAACAATCTTCGAAGTGATTAGGCAAACGTTACAATTAAATATATATGATTGGTGATTATTGAATAAAAAATCCGCCAGATCTGGAAACACTGGTGTCAATAACCTCTTTATTTTCTTTCAAATAATAAACCAGACACGAAATCGAAAAAACACGCCATTAATTCTTATCTTTTAAAGTAAGCGGTTGAAGTAAATAAAATAAAGGGGAGATATTCTAAAGCATTGGAAGCAATGTTAATTGACATAATGACTTACTGATAACTAATAAATTAATTCTAGAGTCATTCCATGTCGAATCAGTACAGCTAAAAGCCTGATCCCCTCAGATTTTTATGAAATTGGGCTCATCTATTTGTTCTATTGAGAAATGAATGTATACCATACCAATTAATAAGTCCCTATCAATTTTAGTTCTTGATATACAGGGCTGCAAAAATGGGTAAAAAATGCCAATTTCCGAAATTCTTCTACTACAAATGTGCCCATAATTTCTTTCCTAATTAACTTAGAGATAAAATATTTTTATGAAAAGTACTAAATAACTTTCAGCATATTAATCTTAAAAACTTTAATGATTTTTAAATCCAACGTTTCGGCTAAATTCCTTCATTAACCTTCCTCAGGAAAGAATGATGTTAAAAAACACATAAACATAGAAAATTTAAGTTACTACATGATATCACAATTACAACTTCAAAGAAAAATTTAACAGATGATTACACAAATTATAAAAATTTACTATATACATTTTAAAAATATGCTAAAACACTCAAATGAACTTGAAACATGATCACTATAAGACAAGGATAAAGAGCCACTAAAGCAAAGGTTAAAAATATCAATATTGCGGGGTTGCCAGAAGTAAACTAAAGCAGGGTAACCATAAATTAATTTAAGCCCAAGAAATGAAGCCAAATTGAGGGGGGGGGGGGTTACGGATAAGGAATCGTTACAAATTTCTGATTTTCTTTTAATAATTTCGAATGATTCATAAAGAAGTGCTTGGTTTCTATTGTCAGTATTGTAAATTATTTTGGCATTTTCAAAATCGGGGTCAATGGGATTAGAATTATAATTTCGTGAAAAAGCTGTGTTGGGTCTATTATATTTTAAATCTGCATAAAGAAGTGCTTGGTTTCTATTGTCAGTATTGTAAATTATTTTGGCATTTTCAAAATCGGGGTCAATGGGATTAGAATTATAATTTCGTGAAAAAGCTGTGTTGGGTCTATTATATTTTAAATCTGCATAAAGAAGTGAAAGAAGTGCTTGGTTTCTATTGTCAGTATTGTAAATTATTTTGGCATTTTCAAAATCGGGGTCAATAGGATTAGAATTATAATTTCGTGAAAAAGCTGTGTTGGGTCTATTATATTTTAAATCTGCATAAAGAAGTGCTTGGTTTCTATTGTCAGTATTGTAAATTATTTTGGCATTTTCAAAATCGGGGTCAATGTGATTAGAATTATAATTTCGTGAAAAAGCTGTGTTGGGTCTATTATATTTTAAATCTGCTGCAGATTTAAAATATAAAGCAGGTGACAATGTGAGATATGTATTTTGAATAGGATTTGATTTTTGTATTGAATAAAGGTATGCATTTTTATTTAATTTGCGCCGACTTCAAAAGTTATGATTAATTGTAGTGTTATAGGTTGTTTGGCGAAGGAAATTATTTTATACTTTTAGTCGCAATTAGTTGCTTTTTGGAGTCGGTTCTATTTTTTAACAAAAATATTTTATTTTTCTCTTTTCAGTGAAAACATATTCATATAGCAGAACATCAGAAGACGTTCGACGGCAGTTTCACGAATCACAACTTCCAAGAAAAGTGACATAACTCAAAAAATGGTTTATGTCACTGAAAAATACATGAAATGCAGCCAATGTGAACAAAAAAGTTACATCCCCATCGAGAAAGTTATTCGCTCAAGAGACAGTTGTGCCAGTTTTATTCTAGTCAAGTTACCTTTAAGAGTATTTTTCTCGAATGTGGGTCACTTTTCTTGCCTTTATCGGATATGAGCAAGAATCTATCTATTGAACTAACATACGTTAAATTAAAACTCTTTAGAAATGCAAAGAATGGATACACTGTGTTCGTAACCAAAAATTCTGTTAGGCATATATACTGAACCTTACAGTGAATACGAGTCACCCGCTGCGCTGGAAATTGCGTAGCGTAAAGTTTAAACAAAAAGCAAAATGTGCTTTGCAGCTGACGGACGGAAGTTTCAACATCGATATTTACATACTGCTTTTATCAGTGTAGCTGCATGCGTTCAGCAGTTAGAGTGAGAACAGACTTTTGTGAGTATCCTGTAATTTGTTTATATCTTAATGAAATCATAATGAAACCTATTTCAGACCAAGATCATTACGAGAACAAAAAAAGTATTAAATTAAATCATCTCTTACAAAGTTATAAGCTATCAAATTTCAAGAACAACAACAATGAGAAACATGGTTTGTATTGAGAACCTCTTCCTTTACGAAATCGGTTTAAAACGTCTATGCGTTAATCAATGTGACCGCTTACAATAACCATACTTTGAATTTTACATAGCATAAATATGACCCTCTAAGCTACAGCATATGCAATGTCGTTCAAGTGTGCACAAAATAGGAAATTGTGAACAAATGTCAGAACTATCTTTTCGTACTAAATCGATGATGCTCTGCAATTTTATAATTCACTTTTTTCCCCTGTCTTGAACCGTTTCCGAGATAGGAACGCTAACTCCACTGTTTTCCACCAGGTGGCACTGTAGGCGGTTGAATCGCGTAGCATATGTCCACTTTACTATACCTACGTACCACTTTTATGACTATAGCTGCAGGTGTTCAGCATTTAAAAGAGACGGGACTGACATTTTTGGACACCCTGTATTTTCTTTTGATCGTAAAGATATTACAATGGGGCTTATTTCAGACCAAGACCTTTATAATTTAAAAAAAAGTATCAAATTCAGATCATCCGTTCAGAAGTTATGAGCTAACAAACAAAAACAAACAAACAAAAAAAAAACATTGAATTGAGAAGTTCCACCTTTTTGAAGTCGGTTGATTAAAGCATCTCTTACGAAGTTATAAGCTTACAAACACCACCAACAACACATAGTTCAAATTAAGAATACCCTTCTTTCTGAAGTTGGTTGAAAACGACTTTGCGCTAATCGATGTGACTTACAGTAAGAGTACTTTGAACCACAGAGTATACGTGTCATCCACTACGCTGCAAAGTGTGCAACGTAGTTCAAGTGTGCACTGTGTAGGAAATTACGAGAAAACAACTGCACGTTTTAAGCGTTCTATTTTTAGCAATAATGTCTAAAAACTGTCTTTTCGTAGTAAATCGATGATGTTCTACAACTTCGTAATTAACTTTTTTTACATCTTGAACGGTTTTTGAGATAGGAGCGGTAATTCCGCTGTTTTTCACTAGATTGCGCTTTATTTTCTTTAGATTGTAAATATATTACAGTGGGACCTACTTCAGACCAAGATCTTTACAACAAAACAAAAAGTATCTAGTAACCGTATTGTGAATTATATAGCGTATGTCTCACCAGCTACGCTACAACGTGTGAAATGTAACTTAAGTGTGCATAGTGTAAGAGTAAGAAATTGCGAGCAAACAAATGCACCTTTTTAGCATTGCACTTTTAGCATCAATGTCTAAACTATCTTTTCTTACTAAATCGATGATGTTCTGCAATTTTATAATTCACTTTTTCCCCCTGTCTTGAACCTTTTTCGAGATAGCAACGGTAACATGAATGTCTGAACTATCTTTTTGTACTAAATCGGTGATACTCTTGAACTTCGTAATTCACTTTTTTTCTCTAGAACCGTTTTCGAGGTAGGAACACTAACTCCGCTATTTTCCACCAGGTGTAGCTGCAAGCGGTTTAACCTAGGGACCCTCTATAGAGAGAGACTGGACATTGACCAAAAGTCGGCCATCTTAGTGCCAATTCGGAGCGATCCTCGTAGAACGTAATGCTTTTTTCTTCGCGATTGACGCTTTACTATACAACATAAATGAAAGAAAACTGTACTAAATTTGTGCAGAAAGTAATGCAGAATATAAATGTGGAATTTTTTTCGTCTTAGAAAAAAAGAATTTTAAGAAAAACGAATTTTGTTTTAACCTTCGACATGATTACTTTTTCAACTCCGATCGGAAAACAGAGGAATTTTTGTTGTATTTGATTGTGAAAGTAATTCTACCTTATTTTTTCTGAGGACACACATTCTATAAATAAAAAGTTAGAAATTTTTTTAACAAATATATGGTAATCTTAGTTTTTGTCAAGTAATTCATGAGTAAATGTAAAACTAGAAACTAGAACATAAATTATTTTTTATTATTCTTTAAAAATATTTACGTAATATTTTTACAAGATAAAAATACATATTTTATTTATTTCAATTACGCATTATTAATAATAATGACTTAATTAAATATTAAAAATAAAAATTTAATTAACAATAATTTGTAAAAATATTAACTAATATCTTTAGAAATTAAAAAATGTTTTTAATTATTTTATTTACATTTGCTTATTTCATTGATTTTTTAATTTTTAATTTTTTTTAGTTTTTTTAAAAAATCTTATGTAAATAAAAATAATAACTTATTTAAATATTATTTATAAAATTTATTATGGCAATTATTATTTAAAAGAAATTTATATTTCATATGCTAGCAAATAATATAAACGTCATTTTCTGTTTTTTTTTTTTTTTTAAACAATTTATTTAAGAAATCTGATGCATTTTGCGTACTAGCAAATAATCAAAAAATTGCAAGCTAAAAATACATATTTTATTTATTTCAATTACGCATTATTAATAATAATGACTTAATTAAATATTAAAAATAAAAATTTAATTAATAATAATCTGTAAAAATATTAACTAATGTCTTTAGAAATTAAAAAAAAATATTTTTATTTATTTTATTTACATTTGCTTATTTCATTGATTTTTATTTTTATTTATTTATCTATTTTTTTATTTTTTAAAAATATTATGTAAATAAAAATAATAACTTATTTAAATATTATTTATAAAATTTATTATGGCAATTATTGTTTAAAAGAAATTATTTAAAAAATTGCAAGCTGAAAATACATATTTTATTTATTTCAATTACGCATTATTAATAATAATGACTTAATTAAATATTAAAAATAAAAATTTAATTAATAATAATTTGTAAAAATATTAACTAATGTCTTTAGAAATTTAAAAAAAAAATGTTTTTATTTATTTTATTTACATTTGCTTATTTCATTGATTTTTATTTATTTATTTATTTATTTATTTTATTTTTTAAAAATATTATGTAAATAAAAATAATAACTTATTTAAATATTATTTATAAAATTTATTATGGCAATTATTATTTAAAAGAAATTTATATTTCATATGCTAACAAATTATATACACCTTATTTTCTTTATTTCTATCAATTTATTTTAAGAAATCTGATACATTTTGTGTACTAGCAAATAATTAAAAAATATCTTTTTATATAGTTATTTTAAATATGTATTTTAAAATATATCAGAAAAATACATTGATATCTAACAAATTAAATATATTGCAAAACAGTACTTAAAAACTAATAGCTAGAAAATAAATAATGTTATTAATCTCATATTTAGGAAATAAATACGTAAAACAGCATACAATAAGAGAATTCAAAGTATTTAAAGCATGATGTAAAATAAATAATTATGCATTTTTATCTTTTAAAAGTATTCTAAAATTAAAGCAATTTATCTTCCAACAAAGTAAAAATGTAATAAATAAGTTCTTTTTCGATTATGACGTAAAATAATCGAAATTTCTTCTCAGCGTAATGATAAGCAATGGAGCAACTGGCACTAAAATGGAGAATTTCGTCAAAAAGCCGGCGCGCCAATGTCCAGTCTCTCTCTATATAGGGTCCCTAGTTTAACCTAGGGACTTTATATATAGAGAGACTGGACATTGACCGAAAGTCGGCCATCTTAGTGCCAATTCGTAGCGATCCCCGTAGAACGTAATGCTTTTTTGTTCGCGATTAACGCTTTACTATACAACATAAATGAAAGGAAATTGTGCTAAATTTGTGCAGAAAGTAATGCAGAATATAAATATGTAATTTTTTTCGTCTTAGAGAAAAAGAATTTGAAGAAAAACGAATTTTGTTTTAACCTTGGACATGGTTACTTTTTCAATTCCTATCGGAAAACAGAGGCATTTTTTGTTGTATATTTCTATATTAAGCAAAATACGTTGATTGTGAAAGCAATTCTACCTCAGTGAAAGTAATTCTACTTTATTTTTTCTGAGGACATACATTCTATATATAAAAAGTTACAAAATTTTTAACAAAAATATGGTAATCTTAGTTTTTGTCAAGTAATTCATGAATAAATGTAAACTTACGGCAGAAGAACAGAAATTATTTTTTATTATTTTATAAAAATATTTACGTAATGTTTTTACAAGCTAAAAGTACATATTTTATTTATTTCAATTACGCATTATTAAAAATAATGACTTAGTTAAATATTAAAAACAAAAATTTTATTAATAATAATTTGTAAAAATATTAACTAATATTTTCAGAAATAAAAAAATGTTTTTATTTATTTTATTTACATTTGCTTATTTCATTGATTTTTTTTTTTTTTTTTTTTTTTTTTTAGTTTTTCTAAATATTATGTAAAAACAAATAATTACTTATTTAAATATTATTTATAAAATTAATTATGGCAATTATTATTTAAAAGAAATTTATATTTCATATGTTAGCAAATAATATACACCTTATTTTCTTTATTTTTATTAATTTATTTTAAGAAATCTGATACATTTTGCGTACTAGCAAAAAATCAAAAAATATATTTTACATAGTTATTTTAAATATGTATTTTAAAATATGTCAGAAAAATACATTGAGATCTAACATATTAAATATATTGCGCAACAGAACTTAAAAACTAATAGCTAGCAAATAAATAATGTAATTATCTCATATGTTAGGAAATAAATACGCAAAACAGCATGCAATAAGGGAATTCAAAGTATTTAAAACATGATATAAAATAAATAATTATGCATTTTTATCTTTTAAAAGTATTCCACAATTAAAGCAATTTATCTCCCAACAAAGTAAAAATGTAATAAATAAGTTATTTTTCGATTATGACGTAAAATAATAAAAATTTCTTCTCAGCGTAATGGTAAGCAATGGAGCAACTGGCACTAAAATGGAGAATTTCGTGAAAAAGACGGCGCGCCAATGTCCAGTCTTTCTCTATCGAGGGTCCCTAGTTTAACCTTGTACTGCATGGCGACTTTGCTATACTTACATACAATTTTTATCACTATAGCTGCAGCCGTTTAGCAGTTAAAAGAGTTGGGACTGATTTTTTTGGGCACCCTGTATTTTCTTTAGATCGTAAAGATATTACAATGGGACCAATTTCAGACCCAGACCTTTTCAACAAAACAAAAAGTATCAAAATAGGAGCATCCGTTCAGAAGTTATGAGCTAACAAACATAAAAAAAACATACAGTTTGAATTGAGAACCTTCCTTCTTTTTTGAAGTCGGTTAATAAAAGATTGATATCATTAGAAAGCTTATACAGGCTTTCAAATAATAGATCACAAGTATATATGTTTTTAAATTGTTTCACTTTAAAGTCAAACAATTTGACGTTTGACTTCCAATATCTCAAAAAGTACACATTTAATTTTCTTTTAAAAATTATATGTTATTTCTACATTTAGTATCTACGAGGGGTGATCGAAAAAAAGCTTACAAGTCGAATAAAAAAATATTTATTAACAATAGACAGAAAATACAAAAGAGAATTAAGAGGCATACGTGCCTATCACTTTTCGGCATAATCACGAAGCCTATTTAGGCATTTATCAGAACGCAGAACACACTTGTTTAACCCGCCTTGGTAGAAATCAGGTCCCTGTCCATTGAGCCAGGTCTTGGTGGATGTTTTCACAGCACTGTCTGAAGAGAACTGTGTGCCGGATAAGTGCTCTTCAACCTCCGAAACAGGAAATAGTCACTAGGTGCCAAATGTGGGCTGTATGGGGTGACTCCAGATTTCCCACCTAAACCGTCGCAACAATTCTTGCGCTGCTTGAGCAGTATGGGGCTTGGCATTGTCATGCAGGAGGATGACACCTTCACTCAACATGCCTGGCCGTTTGCGTCAGATGCTTCGCGGACACATTCTTTGCCCATAAAAATCGAATCACGGCTCGCACTTCCAGACGAGACGAATTTTCTAAGCGTCTTGCCATTTCAATCGTCCTGAACCGTCTGGGAACTTTCACTACCTACCTGCACGCCAGCTGTATGACAAGTAGCACCATCAGTCTCCACTCTGGGGAAACAAAAGTTCTCCACAATATGTAGTTTTCAAATGCTGCAACTTGTAACCTTTTTTCTGATCACCCCTCGTATAACTATTGCAAATTTCAACATGGGATGGGTATGGGATGCTGAGTTATAAATTAATATGCAACCTAAATCAGTATTTTCATACTAACATAACGTAAGTTTTTCCCATATTTTGTTCCCTAAAATTAACTTAGAGATGTAAGATTGGTATCATTAGAAAGCTTATAATACAGGCTTCTAAATGATATATCACATGTATGCATTTTTTTAATTTTTCATTTTAAGGTCAATCATTTTGATCTTTGACCTTCAATACCTCAAAAAGTGCATATTTAATTTTCTTTTATAAAATATATGTTATTCTTACGTTTATTATCTATAATTACTGATTAAATTATAAATTAAAATGCAACTCTACCAGTATTTCCATATTAAAATAACGTACGTTTACAAAAAAATGGCCACCCGATGTTGAAATTGAAACCTACGATAATTATAGATAATAAACGTAATAATAATATATAATTTTTAAATGAAAATTAAATTTATAGTTTTTGAGATATTGAAGTTTAAAAGTCAAAATGTTTGACCTTAAAATGAAATTTTTAAATATATATACATGTGATATATTATTTAAAAGCCTGTATTATAAGTTTTCTAATGATACCAATTTTATATCTCTAAGTGAATTAGGGAACAAAATATGAGAAAAACTTACGTTATGTTAGTATGAAAATACTGATTTAAGGTTGCATATTGATTTATAACTCAGCATCCCATGGTCGTCCCATGTTTAAATTTGGAATAGTTATAGATAATAAATATAAAAATAACATGTATAATTTTTAAATGAAAATTAAATGTGTACTTTTTGAGATGTTAGAGGTCAAAGTTCAAAATGTTTGACCTTAAAGCGGATTTTTTTTTTTTTTTTTAAATATATACTTGCGATACATCATTTGAAAGCCTGTATTATAAGCTTTCTAATGATACCATTTTTTTTTTATCTCTAAGTTAATTAGGAAAGAAAATATAGGTAGTAAAAGAATTTGTAGTAGAAGAATTTCGGAAATTTGCAATTTTTACCCATTTTTGCAGCCCTGTATATCAAAAACTAAAAGTGATAGGGACTTATTAATTGGTATACATTCATTTCTCAATAGAACAAATAAATGAGCCAAATTTCATAAAAATCCGAGGGGGTGAGGTTAAAAATGCTGTTTTTTTGTGTTGATTTGACATGGAATGACCTTCTACTTAAAAGGTCATGGCGGCGACGGGGAAATATAACGTAATAAACAATGTAAGTTTATCGTTACAAAATTATGACGCTTAGCAGAAATTTTAATGGAAGTTGAGATAAATTATATAAGAATCATATCTTTTTTTTATTCGTTAGTTATTTCTTAATAATTTTTGTGTTTTGTACTACTAAGAGTATCAATATATAAATAAAAAATATGATAATTTTAATATTTTCAAACATACACACATACACACTTGATGTTTTTAATTCTGCAAGAACTATGAACTTCCACTGAAGTACTCGCTTTGAATGATGATAAATGAAAACTCTGTAAGCAAACACCATACATTTCAAAAACACGCAACAATTGTTTCCACTGGAAATAAATTAGTAAGATCCTTCAACAGACAAAAATATTTAAGTATGAATGAGGCATGAAAGCAGTAACACTCATTCTTTCATGCTGCTCTCCTGTCCCCCCCCCCTTTTTTTCTTTTGTCTTATGAAGGGTCGTGCTTATTAATTTCGAGTCGAAATATTTTGCAATTTATAGTATTTCTGAATACTGATTTAAATTCTGAGGATTTTAACATTGTTCAGCTAATTATTAAAGTAGTAATTTCGACAATCCCCCCCCCCCCCCCCACACACACACACATTTTTTTTTTTTTTTTGTTAAAGATTTCGATAAAGATTTCGATTTGGATAAACATTCCTTTCTGTTCTCAATTTGATCTTTTTACTCTGTTTCATTATTGGCATGTGTGGTTATTCATGTTCATTAAAGCGAGAGTATTGTGTTATTGGGATTTAATTCATAATTCATAATTTATATTTAATTTATATTTCTTTAAACAATTTCTGAATATGTATAATTTAAATCTTATGGATAAATTTGGCATTTAATTATGTACGTTTCTCTCGCCTTCTACAATTTTTTGTTAGATTTTATATGTGTACACACACACACACACACACACACATATATTATATTATATATTTTCATGATTTATTTATTTATTTATTTATTTTTCAGATTCACAAATCTTTCGGGAGCCTTTGCAAAGACCTTATTTCAGATTCTAGCTTGACTGACACTCTCGAAATTGCCAATGGCCTTTTTGTGCAAGAAGGTTTTAACATTTCCGATCATTATAAAGATGCTCTTCGTTCGTTCTATTCCTCAACTCTTGAAGAAGTGAATTTCGAAAATGACAGTCTTTCAGCGATGAATACCGTTAATAACTGGGTACGACATTATACGGAAGGCAAAATACAGGCTATTCTACACAAAAACCCCAGTACTTTGACTAAAGTGATGATGGTTAATGCTGTTCACTTTCGGGGTCAATGGAAATGGTAATTATTTTCGTAATTTTTTTCTTTTCCCGTACAATAGTCACTTAAAAGTTCAATTTTGGTAACTATTATAATATTAATTATGTTATAATATTATAATATTACAATATAAGATTATTATTTTGATAACTATATTTTGAACATGGCACTTACAAGGAAGGTCTATATAGGCGTATACGCAAAAAAAAAAAAAAAAAAAAAAAAAATTGAAAAAATTATAGAATACTCTCCTAATAAGGTTTTTATATATAAAAAAAAAAATCTGGTGGAACTACTACATATCGCCCGTAAAAAAATATTGAAAATGCCGATTCTTGGTTATTTATAGCTTGTTGCGACACAATGAAAACTGATGCAAAACGGTTTTTTGATAAATACTCATTATAGAAAAACGTTTTAAATACTCTTCATACTAAACTGGTTTAAGAAAGTTTATTTTAAATAAATACACGTTTATAACTACAATTTCGTCAAAATATTTATAAGGAACCTGACGATCAAATTATATAACTTTTAATTTAACGTGAAATATTGGGAGTACAAATTAATTCGGTCCGTTTTTTTTCGTTAAAAAAACATTTTATTTATTATCAAAATGAAAAAACATGTTATTCAAAGTATTGTCCATCGGTAGGCACAACTTTTGTCCACCTTTCTGGCAATTTTCGGATTCCATCTCTGAAAAATGAGTCCTCTCTGGATGCAAACCATGAATCGAGCCATTCTTGAATTTCTTCGAAAGAAGTGAAGCGGTGTCCAGCCAAATCGTGAAGCATCCGTCGGAACAACCAATAATCAGAAGGAGCAAGGTCTGGCGAATACGGCGGGTGGGGTAGGACCTCCCATTTCAACGTTTCCAAGTAATTTTTAACGACAAATGAAAAATCGCTTTTCAACGTCGCGCGGTTTCAACTCGTATGGGACCCAATTTCCTTGCTTTTGAACCATTCCCATTTTTTTTAAGCGCACGGAAATTGCTTGCTGAGTGACTCCCAACGATCCTGCAAGCTCTTGTTGCGTTTGGCACGGATCTTGATCGAGCAATTCCTCCAATTCGGCGTCTTCGAACTTTTTCGGCTGGCCCGGGCGCTCATTGTCTTCGACACTAAAATCACCATTTTTGAAGCGTCGAAACCACTCTCTACATGATTTATCAGATGGCGCAGATTCACCATAAACTTCCACAAGCGATCGATGCGCTTCAGCGGCACTTTTCTTCCAATTAAAAAAGAAAATCAAAACTTCCCGCAAATGTTGTTTCTTTAGCACAAAACTCGACATATTGAATGCTCAAAAAACCAATGTTGTTGTATAAAACTCGAAGCTTCGTTGACTGAATATGGTTGACAAAGGTCAAACCTTTCTAACAATGCCAAAAACATCTATCATTATTCAGTAAACAAATCAGCCAGAGCCATCTATTGAAAACGGACCGAATTAATTTGTACTCCCAATACCTAAACTTTCACTTGAGCTTTAAAAACATTATGGCTTAAATTAAAACAGTACGCACATTTATTTATATTGCATAATAAATTAAAAAGAACGTACATAGCATTTTGGAAATAAAACAATTGTAAACGGCAATCACTTATCAGTGCGCTATTTTGTGTTTTCGAAAAATACCGATTTCACAACCAGTAATTTAGATAAAAATTTAAATTCATAAAAGTTATTTCAAATTTAAATTTAAATTTTAAATTTCAGTATAGATTACACATTAATATTGAAAATTTATAACTTTTTTTTTATTATTGTAATTTACTTTTTATTACATTGATTAGATAAAATTTACCAAATAACTTTTTTAACAACCCTTCGTACTAAATTAATTCAAATAAGTCTAGCATAAAAAAAAAAATACATTTTGTATAACTACAATTTTTGAACCGTGCACCTTTTGTTAATTTATTCAAACTTTAAACCAAATTTTAATGGAAAATTATAACGAAATATAATTTTTAAGCTCTTAATGAATTTAAATAATAATCATAGATTAAAAAGGTGAGTAAAACAAATCTTTGGATTAGCAAAAATGGACAAGAACAAATTTATTTGTATGAACATACCTTTGATATTGAAAAATGCTTCATTAGAAGATGTAATTCTAGCCCCCCCCCCTCTCCTTTCACAAGATTTTTTTAAAAAAATTTCTTTATGCCAATAATTTACAGTCTTTTTTCTATAAAGTCCCATGATATGTACTTTTTATTTTGCTGTTTCTCCTTTTTAAAAAGCAATTCAGTGCTACACTGATTTTCATCAAAATTTTATTAACTGAAGGATATGCATCATCAGGAATGCCTTCAAAATTTTCATAACTTACAAACTCATATTTTTTTAAAGTTTTTTAATTTAATTTGTCCTTCTATAACATTTGTGAAAGCAATACATTTTTTTTTCATGTATTATTTATACAGCATCCAAACTATATTGTGCGTGTTAATTTTCAAAGACATTTCCTTTAATAAAAAAATAAATTTAATATTTTAAATTATAAAATTCGTTTTAAACGTTAACTAAAAGTAAAAAAAAAAAAAAAAAAAAATTGCAACTTGCAAAATGCAGATGTGCATATTACAAATAAGAAAGAAAAGATATGTATAACTTAAACGTCTATTTGACTGAAATTTAAATATTCGGAAATCGCAAGGAAAGAAAAATAAAGATTTTTTCGAAACTAAAATGAAACACTAAAAAAAAAAAAAAAAGCCACATGGATATACGAGTATTATACAAGTTTGTATGAGAAACAAGCAACTCTTTCATCGATTAATTTCAAACTACATTTACTATAACGTTATTCAGAAAGATTTGTTTTTCAAGAAAAAGTAAGTTGCTCGCCAAAACGCATGCACCTTTAGTCTTTTGGCGCCAGATATTCTCTACTATATTATTTTTTTACAGACTATCTATTGCGATTCCGCCGATAAATTTGTTTGATCTTGTATCACCTATGTAAGTAGTATATCTGTAATTATTTTCACAATATTCTGAGTATGCGCTTTATGGTGACATTCCTTGTTAGTGAAATGAGAAAAAGCCTAATCGGTTTCATCGTCAGTTGTCGTTCTGTTATGTTTGGACATGCGTAATTAATTTTAAAACTGTGATCTTGCGCAAATTGGTGATTTTTTTATGATTATAAATAAATTCTGAAAAAAAAAAAAAAAAAAAATTTCAAAAGAAATAATTTTCGTATTAATACTTACTACAAAGGATAAATCTAACAATTTTTCGCATGTATTTTTTGTTAAAAAAAAAAAAAAAAGTATCTTCATCTTTCAAAAATTCTTTCCTTTTTTCTTTTATTCCCCCCCCCCCCTTTTTTTTTTTAATAATAATAAATTTCTATAAACAGCTATATAAGAATCTCGGAATAAAAGAACGCCGAAAGAAAGGGCACGTGAAAAAATTGTCCCCGGAAAAAAGGGCATTTAGAAAAAATGATGCTTTTCAGAATTGCTGCTTGTGACGCTATTCCGAATGTATGTACCGTAATAGCGGCTGCAAAAATCCTCCGACTGACTTGCAAATTGGTACACACGTTCAGCCTCTGTATAGAAATAGCTGTATAAAGTTTTAAGTCTATATTGTTTATGGTCTGTGTACAGGGACACGCCAAAGTTTTTCTTATCATTGCGGTCTATGGGGTGAATTTCGTTTAAACGAATTCTAACATTGTTACCCTGCATTCAACAAAACAAAATTAGCGTACATTGAGATACTTAAATTGATGTTTTCTGCAGAAAATATGTGATCTTAGGCTTCCTAAGTAATATACAGGACTTTACAAAAGTGTTCCGACAATATCATGTAACCATCCAAATTATGTCAAATTTCGAACAATTATTCATGAAAACCGTAGAATAAGTTGAATAGTTTTCACTGATGTATACAATGTTTATGGTTCGTTTACAGAGACACACAAAAGAATTTCATAATGTTAGAGTCTATAGACAAATTTTTATTTAAACGCATTTTAACGCGTTTATGCTGCATTCAACATAATGGAATTAACATACATTATAAAGATGTATAAAAGCATGTTTACTCTAATAAAAGGGATATGTGCAGACTAAATGATTTATTTATGGGACCACACAAAAGAATTCCGATGACATTCTGTAATCATCCAAATGATGTCAAATTAGGTTGAAATGTTAATGAGTTATGATTAATTAAATAGGTGTATTCTTTTTTAGCGTATATACTTACTGTGGCTCCTTTTACATAAAAGAATTTCGTACTATTGTCTATAGTCGGTATATCTTAAAAGTGTATTTTAACATGGTTACACTCCATTAGATATATAAGGAAATTTTATTAGAATTTTAAAAGCATGTTTTTCTGTGAAAAAGCGTGGTTATAGAATTGGTAATTAATTTAAAAGGTTACACAAAATAATTCCGATATATTATGTAATCATTTTGCACTAAATTTGGTACAAGTATTTATGAAGTACAGGGAATTCATACAAGAATTTTGTTATTAGGAATACATACATATATATACAGATAGTTATAGAAAGAGAGATACAGTGGGGGGTTTAGGAGGGCGGCAGCACCCCTCAGAAACGTTTCTGTTTATGTAGGACGTCAGTCGAATCAATATATATATATTATATAATAAGGAATAAATAAAAATGATCTGTTGAATACTGTGTGATGCAAATAGGATGTTGAGGCTCCTGATCTGCAGATCCACTAGTTTATTTATTTATTTATCTATTCAGTAGTTAAAAAGTTGTGTACAATTATAATTTATAAAATTATTATTATTATTAAAAAAAAAGGGGGGGGGTTAAATATATCTAATAGTTAGAAAGGGTGAGGAAAGGGAAAGAAAACGATAGTTTTTGTGTTACTTATTTACCATTCAATAAAACTTTGTCTGGTATTTGCTGTTATTTACTACTATTTGTTATTACTTTCTAGAAGTATTACTACTACTAATAAGGATAATAAAACACAATTGAGTTTAGCTATACCTGAGGGGAGAAAGTCTTGATGCACAGAGGAGAGAAAAATGATGTTTTTCATATTTCTTTCGTTTTTGCAGAACTTTGTCGAATTAAAAATACATAAAATGATGGTAAGTTAGTACATTTAGGAAGAAGGCTTGGGAGAGGAGGAATGAAAAGAATGGTTTTTATATCAGTTCTCTCAAACGACAGCATCATCATCATCAACAACAACAACGACAACAACAACAACAACAACAACAAAAAAAAAATAGATATATGTGGAAATTTTTGCTCTGAAATACAGCTAACACAAATATTTAAAAACGAGTTTCTGGAATTTTAGAAATTCGGCCCTCAATGGGGGAGGGGGGGGAGGGGGGGCAAAACGTGATATCACGCAATCCTTTATATCTCAAACAAAAAGAAAATAGATATATTGAGATCTTTACTCTAAAATATAGTTAATACATATACCTAAAAAAAAATTTCTGGAATTTTAGAAATTCCTTCTCCAAAGGGGCGAGGCGGGGAGGGGGGGAGTGATTTTACGTGCACAACACGTGATTTAACATAAACCTTTATACCTAAAAAAAAGCATCCGTATGATTTTTATTTTAAAATATAGCAAACACAAAAACCTAAAAAACATTTTTTCGAATTCTAGGTATACGACCCCAAAGGGGGAAAGTGGCAAACATACCTAATACATATACCTAAAAAAAAATTTCTGGAATTTTAGAAATTCCTTCTCCAAAGGGGCGAGGCGGGGGGGGGGGGAGTGATTTTACGTGCACAACACGTGATTTCACATAAACCTTTATACCTAAAAAAAAGCATCCGTATGATTTTTATTTTAAAATATAGCAAACACAAAAACCTAAAAAACATTTTTTCGAATTCTAGGTATACGACCCCAAAGGGGGAAAGTGGCAAAACGTGATTTCACAGGGGCCAACATGTTATTTCACATAATACTTTATATTTCAAAGGAAAAAAAAAACTGATATCCGTATGATTTTCGATTTTAAATATAGCAAACACAAACGCCTAAAAACCAGTTTCTTGAATTTTAGAAATGCGGCCCTTAAGAGCTCCCCCCCCCCCCCCCTTAGGGACAAAACGGGATTTCAGATAATCATTTATATCTAAAAAAAAAAAAAAAAGATACATGAGAGATTTTTGCTCTAAAATATAGCTAAAACAATAGCTAAAAACTAATTTCTGGAATTTTAGAAATTCGGCCCCCAAGGGGGTAAGGAGGAGGTGGTAAAACGTGATTTCACATAATCCTTTATTTCTCGAAAAATAAATAAATAAAAATAAAAAATAAAAATAAATAAATAAATAAAAATACAGATATATGTGAGATTTTTGCTCTAAAATATAGCTAACACAAATACCTAAAAGCTAATTTCTGGAATTTTAGAAATTCGGCTCCCAAGGGCGGGAGGGAGCAAAATGTGATTTTACATGCGCAACACGTGATTTCACATAAACCTTTTAATCTGGGGGAAAAAAAAAGACATCCGTATGATTTTTACTTTAAAAAGAAATTTTTCGATTTCTAGGTATACGGCCCCAAACGGGGGGACGGGGTCAAACGTGTTTTCACATGGGCCAAAATTTTATTACACATAATATCTCAAAGAAAGAAACAGATAACCGTATGATTTTTGCTTTTAAATATAGCAAACACTAAAAACCTAAACGCCCAAAAACCAATTAATGGAATTTTAGAAATTCGGCCCCTAAGTGGAGAGGAGGGGCAAACCAGGATTCACATAACCCTACATCTGTACATATAAAAGAGTACATCCACTCCTCAGTCAACACTGCTGAGGGGCAAAAAACACGTTCCTAATATTAACTCTGCTCTAAATTATTCCAGGAATGTTATTTTTTTATGTGTGAGTTTGTTATGTGTAACCAACATATACTATAAAGGAATTTTGTAAATCCCTCCCCTATGGGTGGAGGGGAGCAAAAAGACTGAGATTTTTGACCGATTTCAATTAATATGTGTTTCTTTATTTTTTGATTTTATGAGATATTTATAATTATGATTTATATGTAATTTTGTGAATTAATTTAAATATAATGACCAGCGAAGCGGATAACTTCTTAACGTTTCCAGTTGTATCTTTGCTCTCAATTATCTCACGAAGGCGCAATTTTTTAGTGTGTGGGTTAATTATGCGCACCCTACACACATTAAATAAAATGTTGTGATTTTTTTATGGGGGAGGTGCCAAAAAACCATTTTTTGACCGATTTCAATGATTTCTTTTTTCTTCTTCTTCTTCTTCTTCTTTTTTTTTTTTTTTTTTTTTTTTTTTTTAATAATAATAATTTTTTTATTATACATTGTTAACACTTATTGTGTTTAGCTTTTTGCTTGTTTTGCATCTTTTCAGAGAGTTTCGATTCATTTCAATAACATTTTTTTCCCCAGGCAAATCTGGATTTTTTGCAAGCAAGATCCATTCATGTTTTAAACTATTTTCATGAAAAGGCGAACAAACTGGTCGCCGCAGGCGGCTAGTGAATCATAAATTTGTATGATGTGATTTAAAAATTACGACGTTTAGGAGTTCATAACTTATAATTTTTAGAAATTCTTTCTTTATTCTTTAATGGTAAGCAGTTTTTTGTTCAATATTAAATTTTGTAATTTCAAGATAAAAGTGGCTGATCTTTCTTAAGCTGTGAAAAACACAAAAATTAACAGTTTTGAGAATTCTTTTTAAAAACTGTATTATCTGTACAGTATTATTTATTTATTTATATATTTTTTAAGACATCTGTATTTATTACAAAAAGGCCAACTTGCATTGAAGAATGGCCAGACCCAGAATCGTTCATTTTGTTTTCGTTCATTTGTTGACACACGGTTTTATTAACAATACAATAATATCCTATATGTTCATTCTGCCATCTTTCTTTTTAAAAATGAAAAGAGATAATTATTCTTTGATCCATGCCTTTTGAATAGATAAACAAGTAGTTGAATTGTTAAAAATCTTAGTGTCCTTTTTATTATTGCCATTTTCAGCAGAAAACATCACCAATCAATAGAAAAATGTATTTCAGTCTCGGAATATTTCGTTTCACATTAGAAGTAATAATTAAATAATAATAATAAATAAATAAATAAAGCTTCTCTTTACGGTGTTTTAAGCTAAACAGTCTAAAGCTAATCATGTGGAATAATAGTACACAAAATTTACAAAAAAAAAAAAAAAAAAAAAAAAAAAAAAAACTTAAGTAAAAATTGGGAGCGACGATTAAATTTGAAATACATTAGCCTTATATTTGGTCGTGAAACCTACTTTTAAATATCATTTTATTTTGTAAATCATATATTTTTTAAGACAAAACTTTTTTTTTTAAATGCTTCACGAATAGGTTTTAGGCGCTGATTGTTTTATCAAAAGAATTCAAGGATATGCTATATATTTCACAACAGTGCAGGGATAGAACACTGGCGCAGATCTCATACCACTATCCAAAATTTCTTACTTCTTAAATCAACGGTATTATAAGTAGAGAAATTAGAAATACCGGTATGAGGTCTGCGCCAGCGTTCAATCCCTGACAGTGTTACCAGACTTTGCGACGTTTTTATTCAATAGTCACCAATAATTTTGAAAAGTGATATTTGATATACATAACAGACGATTCTTCGATTCGATTCGTCTATTTTGTTTATCAAATATCACTTCTCAAAATTATTAGTGACTATTGAATAAAAAAGTCGCAAAGTCTGGTAACGTTGTTTCACAACAGGCATGGAAGGAAGAACAGGCAAGAAACAACTTGGAAGTTTGATCTTCAGTCAAACCATACCCTCCTAAACTAGATGCCTGTGGCATTGCTCTTAAACTTGGAAACAGTTCAAGCGGTAGACAGCGCCACCTGGTACAGATTGCGTGACTTTTTTATTCAACTGTCACCAATAAGCTTAAGAAGTGATATATGATATATATAATCGACGTTTCTTCGATTCTATTCGTCTTTTATGTATATCAATTCCCACTTTTAAAAATTATTGGGAGCTGTTGAATAAAAAAGTCACGCAATCTGTACCAGGTGGTGCTGCCTACCGCTTGAACTGTTGCCAAGTTTATGAGCAACGTGACAGGTATCTAGTTTAGGAGGCTATGATCAAACCCAAATGTCTCACAAAAGGCTTTTAAAAATACTCTTTCTTTTGTGCTAAATTTAACGACATTGATAGCTTAGATAATAGAACATATAACGGAGTCTTTTAATCTGCTATAAAAAGATGAGAACTGACTGATTATAATGAAATGTTGAAGTTTCCATCTTAAGCGGATTTTTCCTTTTCGTGGGATATTACTTTAAAGAGAAACTTTTCTAATTAAAGATGCAGCACACTTGGCGAAAACTAAAAACAATGTTCTAATAATTTAAATAGTGATAACTGTACTATTTTACATTATTTTTACTTTTACGGCTAAATGATTAAGAGCATACTGTTATGTATCTGCCTAAATGTTAAGTGCCTATTTTTCTTAAACCGTGAAATATACAGACATTACAGTTCAGATATTTTAAAAATTAATAGTACATTCAATTTCTCAATCAAAGATACTTTATTTATTTATTTATTTTTTTAAGTGATGTGTCTCATTTGGAATGTAAAGCCGATTTTCGTCATATTCTCGGCACGTCACATAAGGGCTGCCACAGGCGACTTCTTCTTCTTCTTTTTTTTCTTTTCTTAGCGCTATTCTCACAACATAACATGTTTAATAAATTTATGCAGGCAAACTGCAGATTTATCTGCGTAAATATATTATAAATTTAATTTAATTAATTAATTTATTTATTTTGAAGTAGTGGTACTAAAAGGGTTTTAAAAAAAAGTCGCCTGTGACAGCCCTGTAATCTAATCTAACTAAATAATGTACGGAAAAAAAAAAAACATTCTAAAGGTAATGTCGACAAACTTTGGGCTTTTCCATCTAAAAATGACTCCACAAATGCCCAAGAAAATTTACTTTCTTAAACGGGGATGAAAAAGAAAAAAATAACAAACACGTAATTATATCACACTGAAAGTCGCTTTTATGTTTTTTGTTTCAATGACACTGCATATGCAGGCGGCTCTGTAATCTTAGCCGCGATAGAAATATGTATGTACTACATATTTCGTGTATTATATCTGCTTCAAAACACAGCAAAACATAAAAAGCACAGTGAGAAAATTACTCTCTAATAATACAACTAACGCCGCTGTAGATATTTCCAACCCGCCCATCATTAAAAACAGATTCGTGAAGTGTCTACTCTGGTTTATTATTATTATTTTTTTTTAAGTCCCACTCCTCTCTTGATATTTTCTATGGGTTATATGGCAGATGCGTACATGGCATTTGCGTACAAGCTGAAATTAGTGACACTTGCGTACAAGTCCAGGTGTTCCAAATGTTACAGATCTGTTTTCGAAAAATCAAGTGGCATTTCCGTACAAAATTTGTTTCGCTGTATTTTTCGTTTGTAACACAAAAGGGTTGCATCCATATGTTAAACTTGGAGATAAATACTCTTATATAAATACGTGAATTTTCTCTTATGCATGTAGTCTTACGACTGACAAAGTTATCAGCTTAACCCTTTGCGGAGCAAGACAATTCGGATCATTTAAATTATACTGCCACTGGAATTCATGAACTAAATTAAACTAAAAGAAATTTTAAATTTTAAGGTTAAAAAAACTGCTATGTTATAAACGTAACCTTTTGCTAAAATATTTCCGGAATTAATTTGGAACTTAAATTTTGCGTCCTCGCAGCGAGGACAGCGCGCGTTAAGGGCATATAAAAGTTGCAAGCTATAATAGCCGTAGTTATTTTCTGAAATGACATTCAATTATTTATTCACTGAGTCAAGATCAATAAAGGTCCTTATAAATGCTATTAAGGTCTTTAAAAATATTTTTATTTCTTAAGTACTTTTTTACTTTTTAACAAGTATGAATTTTTTTGTCTCCAATAAAGAAAAAAAAGTTAATAAAAGATCTCTCTTCTTTATCAATAACGAATTGAATCATATTCCAATTCCTGAAATTATTTGTCGTTCACCTATATGCCTCTCTTTCTCTCCCCCCCCCCCCCCCCCCAAAAAAAAAAAAAAAAAAAAAAAAGTGTGTGTGTGTTAAAAATGAAAAAAAATCGATAACAACTTTATTTTAAATTATCGCAGATCGATGGTTCAACCATTCGTTTTAAAGGTATTGGCGAGATCTTTTGAAAGAGACCCATCATGAAAATTTACTCCCCTCGAGGGTGGACTCCCCCCCCCAGGGGGTGAGGCGGGGCTCCTACATACACATTTTTTTTTCCCCAGTTGACTATCTCTATTACAAAAAACATATATTCGTTTCATTTGGTTTTGTGCAGTCCAACGAAAAGCTTACTGTAACATTCCTATATGATATACATTTAGAATACCGAGTTTGGGATTTCTGCTACTATTTGTTCTTGAGATATGCTGATAACACAGACAGAGAGACACACAGACCATTCGCTAAAAAGATGATTTTCGTATTCAGGGGACCTCAGAACATGTAGATACAACAAAAACGCGCGTTCGAAAATTTGACCCTAAAACAATACTTTCTCGACCCTATGGGTAAGAGAAAAGAAAAAGAAGGAAAGAATAGATAGAAAAATGTTTTAATGTTTGCATCATATGGATGCAACCCCTTCATGCAATGATCCTCAAATAAAGCGAAAGAAATGTTGTACGCAAGTGCCACTAGATTTTTTGAAAACACACCTGTAATATTTAAACCACCTGGACATGTACGCAAGTGCCACTGTTTTCAGCTTGTACGCAAATGTCATGTACGCATCTGTCACAACACCTTTCTATGGCGGAATGACTAAATTATGGAGCATGGTAAACTAAAAATTCATTTAAGAATCAACAACACGTGGAAATTCGTGACTAAAGGTTGGCCTTGAATTTCTATAGCATCTGCTCCTCATCTGAAAATTGGAGGTTTCTATTAATAAAAAATATATCATATATTTTGCCATTTTTTCGCTTTTACTGCTTTAACCACTTTACGTAGTTTAACATTGATAAGTGTAGTTAAATAGGCCATATTATCAGAGTTCCCATTATTATTATTATTTTTTTTTAAACTGACAATAATCGTCCAAAATGTCTAAAAATATTTTTAAAAATATTTAAGTATTTTTGAACTAAAAAAACCTCCAGATCAGTTAGGAAATTGTTATTGTACATACTTTTGAATTATCTTTTAATTAATATTAAAAAATTTACAATTTACAAATTTCTCATTTTCACGTTATCTTAAACATATAAATCCCGGAAAGAAAAGTGATACAAGTCAAAAAATGGCAATTTTCAGATTATGCCATTGAATAATGGGTATTCAAAGCCCCAACATACGAAAATTGTCGCATCTCTATCTCAAAAATTATCCGCCTAAGAGGCAGTTTTATTATTTCCTTATAGGCTAGTTAGTTAATGCTTTATAATTATATTTAAAATGATTTTTCTCAAATACTACATTTGAGTTGTATCACTTTTCTTGCCGGAGTACAATACTGGTCTAAGAGTTTTGTTTTACAGAAACTCTTGCACCCTTCGCATAAGAATTAGCTTACGTGAATAAATGACAATGTAAGTAAATACAGTAACCACTTAAAGTTTTTTTTTTATCATATAATTATTTATTTTATATTTGTATTCTTGGGATTGCGACAACTCGATAAAGTATATTGGTTGTATATTTCACTTATTTTTCATATAGAGTTATAAGCATTCAAAGTTTGAAGGTGCTAATGTTAAATTCATATTTCAAACTTTTATTAATATTTTAAGAAAAAATAACTTGACCGATATATATATATATATCAACAAGATGCAGTGAAGAAACCCAAACATAATCCATCACCACTTTTGATTCTGAAAAATATTTTTAATTCTGAAAAATATTAATAAATTCATATTTAAAAAAAAATGATTTATGATCTATATTAATTTTTAAATAAAATGAATTCTAATGCTGAAAAATGTGGGTGTGCAAATTTGTAGCTCATTCCAGTTATTCGTTTTCGAGATATAAATAAATATTTCTCTTGGAGAGGTTTAGGGGGTCTTCCCTTATAAAGTTTTTCACAGCTGCCAATATTTTAATTTATTCCGGAGTATTTTTAGCCCGCCTTTATTTTGTACCACTAATTTTTTAAAAGTAACTTTGCCTTATTTTATCGAAGTTATGTATTGGAGACAAAATTTCTATAATAAAGTGGTGCGAAATAAAGGCGGGGCAAAAAGTACTCCGGAATAAATTAAAATATTGGCATCTATGGTTTTGCATGAGATAACGAAGCAAATCTTAAAAAATAACAGAGAAAATTAAACAAAATATTTTTATTTTTTATTTACGGGTCAAATTACATAACAACAACGTGAAACATGAAAATTAACATTGGTAGTAAAAATGAAACACTTTATTTCTTTCACGAAATGATTTTATCCTTATTTTAATACTCCAATTAGTCTTTTAAAGAGTACAAGGAATCAATTAATTACTTTTATTTATTTTATGAAAATAGAAATCTTTTAGAAAATGGCTTCAAAGTTGGCGTTTTAAACCAATTTTTACAATATTAAATCATTATTTGGTCGTCAAACCTTAGCAGTCGACTATATTGAAAAAAGAAATAATACTATTTTTTTTTTTTTTTTTTTTTAATTTAATTTTTCTACACTTCTTTCTCTATGAGTAATTAGAATTTATATATATATATATATTAATATTCCACAAACATAAATAAAAAAAGAACGCAAAATCGTGCGGTACCATTCATTATTAGCACTTTCCAAATGTACGTAATTGTTGTATTGTATAACTTTCAAAGATCTTTGCCTACGTAATCACACAACGGACAGACAGTAGTTCTGAAAGTCATACAAAGATAGACTAATTGATTTCCTAATAATTCTTAAACATTGTTAGAAAGTGTTAAAAATGCTTAAAACTAAAGACAACGTAGCCCTTATATTCTAATTGCAGTCCATAATGTATCTGAATATTTTTGTGTAGCCCTGTAAACTTGAAGGATAACAAAATCATATTCTATACAAAATATTATTTTAGCATATTATAAACCAATGTCAATTTCTTTATGATTTTTACAATAGAAAGTTCGTTAAATGTAATTTGTAAAAATGTCTGCCCTAAAATGCAATGCATTGGCATTTTTTTTCGGTGTCCCTGTACGCAAATCAGTTGCACAGGACCTATTAATGTCATTTAAAATAAGGAACATTCCATAGTGAATTTGAATAACATGTATAATTTTGTAAAAATTCTGAAAATATTTATGGACGCTGGGGCGGGCACATAGTCACAGAGACAGATGGTCAGTCAGACAGATAGATATTTAAATTGAAATCATATTCCCACTTAAAAAATGATAAAAATGTTAAATCGCTTAATGTAAACGGAAATGCAATTTCAGCAAATTTCCAATAAAAGCCTTCAATGTAATTGAATATTTGTGTGTGGCCCTGTAAATCTAATGCTAATCATACTGTATTCTATGGAAAGCATTCTTTTGTGCATATGAATAATGAATTTTAACTTTACTAAGATTTATGCAAATTAAAGTTCTTCAAATTAGGGTTATAGAAACACCTCTCATAGAATGCAATGCTTAGGAATACTTTCGGGTGTCCCTGTATACAAACCAGTGATGATATTTACTCCATTTTCAATGAGAAACATCCGATAGTGGAATTGAATAACATATTTCAATTTCATTAAGATTTGTGTAAAGTAACGGTATTAAAATATAGTTTATAGTAATGCCTCTCATAGGACACAATGCTTTGGAAAACTTTCAGGTGTCCCTACACACAAACCAGTAAAGCTGTTTAATCCATTTTCAATAGGGAACATCCGATAGTAAACTTGAATACATAATATATATTAGTTTCAAGAAATTCCATAAATATTTGCGGGAGTTAGAGCGCGGAGAGACAGGCAGACGGACAGATAGACAAACCGAAGTCATTAACACTTTTCAACCTTATTAGAAAGTGTAAAAACATTTACAAAGTGATAAAAACGATTAATATAAACGAAAATGCAATTCCAGCAAATTTCCAATAATACCCATTAATGTAACTGAATATTTTTGTGCGGCCCTGTAAACCTAATGCTAATCATACAGTATTCCACGGAAAGCATTTTTTTGTGCATGTGAATAATACATTTTAATTTTATAAAGACTTGTGCAAAGTAAAGTTCTTCAAATTTGGTTTATAGAAATACCTCTCGTTGAACGCAATGCTTAGAAATACTTTCGAATGTCTCTGTATACAAACCAGTGAGGATATTTACTCCATTTTCAATGAGAAACATCTGATAGTAAACTTGAATAACATATTTCAATTTCATTAAGATTTGTGTAAAGTAACGGTATTAAAATATAGTTTATAGTAATGCCTCTCATAAGACACAATGCTTTGGAAAACTTTCGGGTGTCCCTATACACAAACCAGTAAAGGTGTTCACTCTATTTTCAATAAGGAGCATTCGATAGTGAACTTGAATAACATATATAAGTATCAAGAAATTCCATAAATATTTACGGGAGTTAGAGCGCAGACAGACAGACAAACCGAAGTCATAAACACTTTTCAACCTTGTTGGAAAGTGTTAAAGATTTACAGATGTTTTCATTTATGAAATGAGAAAAAATCTTTTCTCAGTTACTTTACTGAAAATTTCAGTGAAAGGCTAATGCATCAAATAAACCCTTAGGAATAATAATAATAATAATAATAATAATAAGGGAAAAAGCACACAGGAAAATCGACAGCAGAAAAAATTGACCGCGAAAAAAATCGCACAGGGAAAAGAGAAAAAAAAAATCCACCTTTTTTTTCAGAACACTTAAGAAATGAGAAATTTATGTCTATTTTTGCTATCACTATTTTCATACAATAATTTCTATACTGTTTAATCACGGCATATTGCAAGCGTGTAGGGAGAGAGTGCAACTTTCCAGCAAGATCGGAAGCAGCTATCTGCGCATGCGTACGGACTTCACACTTCAGTTTCCTTCTCTCATGTATTCTATTTCATTTCAACTAAATATGGGGTTTTTGACGCCATCTATTGCTATTAATGTAAAACACGCTTTCATAAATTAAACATTATTTTTCATTTCTTTCTTTCTTTTTTTTTTCTTTTAAATGTCAGAATTTATTTTATTTCATTTTTCAGGTTTATAAAAGATACATTTTTAAAATCATGTAAATGTATAAGGAAATATAATTTATTTTAAAATAATTTTTATTAGTGTTTTGTATTTTTCTTTTAAAAGTGACAATAAAAATGATTCTTTACTTTTATAAAAATAATTAATATAAAAAACAAATGACAAAAATGTATAATATATTTAAAGCAACAATGGCTGGGTGATGCTACAAAGTTTGAAAATAAAATTGAAATTCCTAATGTATGCCAATAAATAAATAACATATTTATTGATGTTGATTGTAACCCCTAATAATTTATTTAAAAAAATATTAATAATAAAACTATCATTATAACACTTTTTCTATAATATATATATATATATATATATATATATATATATCTGTAAAAGTATATGCTAAAAAAAGAAAAAGAATTTATCTATTTAAATAAATTATTTGTTCGCTAAATTTCTAACAATAATATATACTATTTAAATGTATAACTGTATAAAATTTTCAGTATTACAATTTTTTTTTTTCTTTGTTAAATATAATATGGAGAGTAAAAGAATATTTTACAGAGATTATATTAATTAGAATGTATCAAATTTGTACCTAAAATTAATTCATATTTTCAGTTTTATTATTGTTATTACTTTATTCATTTATTTCGTATTTAATATTGGGGATGAGGCATAAGTATACAAATAAAAGCTACACCCTATTCTCAAATAAATAAATAAATAAAAGAACAACTTGTATAGGCTTATTCCTTAGATTTAATATTCAAATAAAATTAAATTACATACATCTGCAATTTTTACTTTCTCTTACCCATAAAGTAGAGAAAGTATTGTTTTTGGGTCAAATTTTCGAATGCGAGATTTTGTTATATTTACATGTTTTGAGGTCCCCTGAATACGAAAATCATCTTTTTAGCAAATGGTCTGTGTGTGTGTGTGTGTGTTATCAGCATATCTCAAAAACAAATTATGGCAGAAAATTCAAACTTGGTATTCTAAATGTGTATCATATACGGATGCTACAGTAAGCTTTTCGTTAAGATCAAGCAAATGGTTCGTGTACAGGGACAATCAAGAGAATTCTAATACATTACGTCTATGGGGGAAATTGCAGGTAAGTAGAGTTTAACGTCTATCGACTGCACTAAACCAAATGAAACGAATATATATTTTTTGTAATAGAGATAGTTAACTGGGAAAAAAAAAATTTTGCATGTAGGAGCCTCGCCTCCCCCCTGGGGGGGAAGTTCCCCCCTCGAGGGGAGTAAATTTTCATGATGGGTATCTTTCAAAAGAGCTCGCCAATACCTTTAAAACGAATGGTTGAACCATCGATCTGCGATAATTTAAAATAAAGTTATCGATTTTTTTTTACTTTTAACGAAAAAAAAAAAAAAAAAAAAAAAAAAAAAACTTAGAAAATAATCGTACTTTTTTTTTTTTTTTTTTTTTTTTAATTTTGAGAATAAAATGGATTTTCTTTGGATATTTGCTGTTATACTACTTCTCTAATATGGAAATCGTCTGCATTATCATAAAAGATATTTTTTTAAAATAATAATTTAAATAAATTATTTTTTAAAAACAGAATTATTTTTTAATAACCGAATTAAATTCTATATAAATGTAGGTGCATTAATGAAACGGGGGACAGAACTAATTATCATATAAAACTCTTCCGAAGCCTCATTTGAATTGTTTAATATAGGTTTGCATGGCAGTACTCGTTATCTTACCTCTTAAACTCCAACCTGTATTTATAGTATTAATTTTCAGGGTAAGAGAAAGTCGTGTGAGTGACACACCAGATTATTAAATTAGATTTAATTATCATTTTCCATTTTCTTTGTCCTCCCCCCCCCCCCTCAATCCCGTTTTTTCATATAAAAATTTACTTTGTATTGTAAGATGTTTTCGTCATTTGAAACATTTTTTTCTTAATTGACATTTTATTAGAAATTTTTTATTTGATGCAGTAATTTCTTTACGAAAATATAAAAATTGGGAGAGTTTAAGTGAACAAATATCGAACTAAAGTTAACACAAATTTCGATAGAGTAAACATAGGTTGCTTTGCTATAAACATTGAATAATGCTCCAAAACATGCATTCAAATGAATTCATTAATAACTTTCGTTAAAAGGGGCGATTAATCACTGGCATGCGGCTAATGCGAAAGTACCAAAAGAAAAAAAAAAGAAAATTAATTTGATACAATTACCTATAAAAATATAACTGTTATACAGTACTACTTCAAATGATCATAATCTATGCGCATTAATATGTTTATATTTCATTTAGGCAGTTTGATCCACACGCCACGGAGCCTTATGGATTTTTCTTTGTAACACCGCATCATAGGATCCAGGTACCTATTATGTCGGGAAAAATGAATGTTGCTTACGGCCATAATTCAGCTATTGGAGCAAGCATAGTGGAATTACCTTTCTCGAAAAATCGAATCGCCATGTTTTTGATGTTATCTGATGATCCCAGAAAAGAAGTGGAACTAAATGTGACATCACTAAAATCATTAATTAGTAAGTTAAAAACTACAGTAAGTATGCTGTATTTAGTTCCAGGCCCTTTAAAAGTCACACTCTATTGTATGAGAAATGTGTTGGAATTTCGAAAGAAGGTCAAATAAAATAAGTGAATAGTATAACCACGTTTCTCGAAACAAGCTTCGAGGACGAGTCTAGAGGCTTGGGGTTTGCCCAGTTGACCGATAGGTTGACATTTGGCAAACATCCAGTCCCTTATCGCTATTTTCTCTCAATCACTCCAATTTTAACACTGGACTCGTTGAGTCAGTATTTGCGCAAAGGCTACCATGGTCGCAAGAAAAGTGTTTAAAGAATAACAGGAATTGATGCTGTACCAGTACAGGAGAGTTTTAAACTTTAAAAATAGTTTTTCTGGACGTGCAGGAGTTCACCACTCAGTGTAGGTTAGGGACCCTGAATAGAGAAAGACTGGACATTGAACATATATGCGGACGTTCGTTCAAAAACCACTTGATCGCAGTAGAACGACATTTAATTTTACCAGTATCTGACACTTTTCTTTTAATTAAAATCTCGATAAAACATTTTTATTTATCTTTACAAAGCAGAGCTTAATGGTATCGCATGCAACATAGTTGCCAACTTTTTAATTTATTTCGGAGCATTTTTAGACCCGCCTTTATTTCGTACCACTTTGTTTTTAGTATATTTTTCTTCAATACAAAACTTCAATACTTTCTACGATAAAATAAGAAAAAATTGTTATTAAAAAAAAAGTGGTATGGAATAAAGGCGGGGCTCAAAATGATCCGGAATAAATTGAAATGTGGGCCATTCTGCAAACAATCTCTAGTTTTTAGTGATTGCTTTGTCACAATAAAACATTACTAACAAAGACATTAACTTTTCTTGGAATACTTAAGGAAATATAAATATTTCTAAGAAAAGTTTTTTTTATACACAAGTAAGAAAGATGGGAAAAACTAAACTCGAAACATTTTTCTCCTTTATGATATAGAAGTCAACCATGTAGCATAATTTATATAAAAATACAGATTTAAATGAGGAAATATCTGCTATGTAATAAGCTGCATTTTAATTGATTTCTATAAGTAGTTGATAGAAAATAATTTCTCACATATTTATGCACGACAGTTTAGATAATGTAATCAACCAGTGACATACATATTATTTTAAATTCCAAATATTTATGAAAATGCAAATAACTCATAAATAATTGCAAATTGAACACTTTTAGAAAGTTATGACCATCATCAAACATTCATGTATAATTAATTTTAATGGAATTAATTTTTTTTATCATAGGTACAATGAGAAAAACGGAAGTGAACATTCGTCTACCAAGATTCACTATTGACTTAAATCCTCCGTTAACAGGATTAATGTGGACTTTGGGAATCAAAGATATCTTTTCACCAACAGAAGCTGATCTGAGTGAGATTGCTCCAGGACTGTTCGTAACGGATATGGTTCATAGAGCATTGATTCAAGTAGATGAAAAAGGAAGCATAGCTAGTGCTTCCACTGTTACTTTGGTTGAAAGAATTGGCAACGTCGATGATAATTATTTCGAAGCAAATAGACCATTTACCTTTATGGTGATGGACAAAAAGTCTGGAGCAGTTTTGTTCATAGGAAGAGTGGCAAGTTTTTAAAATGTATGAAATTTCTCCGATTATATCTTCATATAGATTTTGTATACAGTATTTAAAAATGTGAATTATTTATTAAATCCATATATTGTTCAGAAGACATTAATAAATTATTTTTGAATATTTTTGCTGTGTTCTTTGTAAAATTTTATAAATGTTTTTGTTAATCTTTTTTTTTTTTTTTCGTTTTATGTTAATCGGAAATGTTGCCAACATAATTGAAAACTTTTCCGATTTTTTTCCCAGGCAATCCTCGGAAATTATTTTAAAGTAGCATTACAGGATTTAAATATATAATTTGCTGGTATTATGTAAGGCTGAGATTTCTTTCGAAAGTAATAATAATTATTTAAAAAAAAGTTGGGGGGGGGGGGGGGGAGCAAATTGTGCTCTAAAAAAAGATTAGTTGTCGATCGTGTATTATTTTGTTTAACATTAAACTTATTTTAAGCTAAACTGTAAATTCAAAAGAAAAAACTAATCTTTTAAACGTTAATACTAATACATAGCTGCCAATATTTTAATTTATTCCGGAGTACTTTTAGCCCCGCCTTTATTTCGCACCACTTTATTTATAGAAAAATTTTCTCCAATATATAACTTCGATAAAATAAGACAAAATTACTTTAAAAAAATAAGTGGTACGAAATAAAGGCGGGGCTAAAAATACTCCGGAATAAATTAAAATATTGGCAGCTATGCTAATATCTTACTTGATTATTGCAAGAAAATATTTAGTTTTACGACTGAGAAATACACACGTACACACATACAAAACCCAACTAAACAGAAAAAAAATACTTTATTTCCCTATGTAGTCAACTTGTATGTAACCTTTCCAGCAGAGAGCACATGTGTTGCTATAGCTCGTTTACTATATTTAACTTATGATTAAAGGTAAATTTATATATGAAAACTTAATACACAGGTTGGCCTAAACAGATTGCAAAGTGCCTTAGTTCTTTTTGTATTACAAATAAGTGGACAATGTAAATGGGGAAAAAAAATGTTCAAAATAAGGCAGGAAAAAAAGTTTGCGCTCCGAAAAAAAAAAAAAAAAAAAAAAAAAAAAAGTTATTTTCAAAAAGTTACACATCTTAATATTTCATAGACCCCTCTAGACAAATTTAGTATTAGAAAGTTTTTAATTTTCTCCCAACAAGATCATTAGAAAAAATCTGCATAAATATATCCTAAAAACAAAATAAATTAAGATACAAAGAAAATGCTGACTTATGCTATTTTTCCGTGTTACATAAAAGGCTGTTTCTTGGGTGAAAATAAGACCGTATACAAACTGATAATGGAAATTTCTAGATCGAAAATACGACTATATGAAGCGAAGAAATTACCAACTACACCTAACGCTTAAATAAACAGAGATATATACAGTGGTGGCCTGCCTATGTTGGTCGAGGGAATGCATGCGGCCTTTTACTTCATTTCATGAAATTTCGTAGTTGAGGCATAAAAGAAAGAAGAAGAAGAAGAAGAAGAAAAAGCATGCAAATAGATACGCATAGATGCCAACATTTTAATTTATTCAGTAGTATTTTTAGCCCCGACTTTATTCTTTACCATTTATTTTTTCAAAGTATTTTTTTCTTATTTTATCAAACTTATATATTGGAGAAAGTTTTTCTGTAAATAAAATGATGCCAAATAAAGGCGAGGCTAAAAATACTCCAGAATAAATGAAAATGTTGGCATCTATGGATACGAATGTTATAAAATAGGTTCTTGTAAAAATTGCTAGAAAATATTTTAAATTTAGAATGTATAAGGTTTGACTTATGACTGAAAAAATTACAATTGAAAATAAAAAAATATTTTTCTATAATAAATCATGACATACTAGCAATAACTCAATTTTCTATAAATAATTAAGACACTGAAAAAATTCAGCGCATATGATTAAAAAAGATTCTTTCATATACATGCTTCATGACACATTAACTAAAACATCTGATGAAAAAATTACTCGAAAGTAAAATTATATAAAAAAATAAGCTAATTGTTATCTTAATAATTTAACCAGTCACCATATTTAAACAAGTATAAATTTCAAATTATTCAATTAACTAACTAATGTAGTCTTATTATTATTATTATTATTATTATTATTATTTTAAACGTCCATTAAATCAATTAACAATAATTCTAGAATTATAAAAATTTCCCGTTAAATTTTAATATTTTAAGGTAAGTAATTTGTTAAATTCACAAATTAAGTAAACAAAGAAAATGGAATACATATTAATAAATGTCTAATTCAACAACAGAAAGGATTAGATAAAGTATTATTCGGTGTGATAAAACCTCGTAATACGATAGATGCAAAATGCAATGCTATACAACAAATACTGTATTTGGATAATATTTATGTTTTAGTTATAAAACTATAGAATCCATACGTATTGTGAATAAATTATGTCATGTCGTGAACAAATTTTATGAAAATTTTACTACATTAATCATACAAATTTTTTTGAACAAATTGTCATCGATGGAACACTAATTTTTTGGCCGATCACTTTTTCGTATGAAATGTGGATCTGTATGATAATATGTCCCTTTATATGGGCTTCATCAAGCTTAATTTTTAAATGTATCTTTCTTTTTAAACTCATTTTGAAGTATCTGCATAAGCAGAACTAAATATGAGCCATTTTAAATATCTATGACCAAACGAGCAAATACAGCCATTGTTATCAATGGTAGCAAAAAGGGGAGCTATAGCTAGGGCGACCAGTTGTCTTCAAAATTAGAGAAAGAATCCATATTTTAAAATAGTCTTTCTAAGTTTTGAAAAATTATAGCAAGTATATGTAAACCTGGCACTTTTTGTGTATTTACACAGAGCTTGCAGAGAGAAGTCTTTCCATATTTCTGCTTTTTTTTTTTTTTAACTATCAATGAAATAATTTTTTTTTTTTTAGTCTTTACGAATCACCGATTACGTATCACCGATGGTTCTCTTGCGATTCAATTAACAAAACAAATAAGGGGATTTATGTTTGAAATAAAAAAAATGTATACGATAAATAATAAAAATCAAAATGACAGACAATGTAGTTCTCAGTATATACATATATATATACATATACAAATAACAAGCTATATATAATTAATTGCTTAAAATAAATATATCCGGAAAAATCGTACTCGGTTTTAGTGCTGCCATCTGCTGTCATTTATTAAACATGAAAACGATTAAATAATTCCGTAAGTTCCGATTTCCAGATGTTTCCAAAGTATACAATCCCAAATTCAAGATGCCATGCTTCAATGTACTTTTTTAAAATGTTACTTGGATAAGCATGATTTAAAGAAATCTTTAGCAATGTTGCAAGAATACTTGAGACAAAAAAAAAATTAAAATAATGCATTTTTTCATAAGTATGCCTGACGTGCAATAAGGGAAAACATGTCTTAAACAAAACTTATCTGCGTTGCGTGGATGGCTCCTCTTGAAAATATTTTAAAACCTTCAATTTTTAAACTAAAATAAGGGTATGGGCAATGTTGCGGTTCAAAGGTTAAGGACGAGTAGCTACTAGAAAGTCCTAAGTTAGTTGGATGTCTTTCTGGGTGTCTTACCAAGGTCTAAAATAAGGGAGAGAAGAAGAAGAAGAAGAAAAAAAAAAAAACCTACAGTGTGAGACAATTCCGTGTGTGAGAAAAAATGTACAAAATTGCCAAAGAGGAAAACCTTATTCGTATATTATTAGCTCCAGTACATAAAATAGTCAATTATCAAAATATAATTTTAAAGAATTGTTCAATTGTTACCGTCGAATTAAATTAAAATTCATTAATCTGGGTTTATTAAATTTTAAAATATTAAATTAAAGTTAAAACTAAATTTTTAATTACGATAAAACATCTTTCGATTTATATATAGATAATCATGGATAATCGTTGAAATAGTTATTAAATAAGAACTTGGCAAAAATAATTCATAAAATAAAAAAATAAAATAAAAAATAAAAACACGCTTTTATTTCAAAACACGATCTGGGCGGTCGCTCAGGGCAGCTAAAAATTATAAGATGAATCTGAATGATTTTAGATGAATCTGAATAGGCATGAGCCAGGTCTCAAGAACAGGCTGTAAGAAAAGCTGATCAAAGGCGAAAAGAAACTGAACAGCGAAAAACCTGGTTACGTGCTGATACTCAATGGACAGCGATTGAAAATATGAAGAAACTGAAGAGAAACCTCATATTTGAATTGAAGCTGATGCCAGACGTCATACTAATGGCTATGGCTATCGAGCATTGAATGTTGCCAATTGGATCTTAGGAACGTTTTACAATGGTTCTACTTCCAATTGTGCTTTTCAAAGTATTGTCAGCATAGCAGAAATGGTAAGTATTTGAGTAAATTATAGTCCGCAAAAGTGACGCAGAAAATTACTTTGGATGTGTCATCCCAATGGAAAAGTTCAGTTGTCTCAAATTTCTGAATTGCCAGAAACTTTCATAACTCTTCTTAAATTCTATAAACATTACTTTAGCCTCAGTAAAGCCGGTAGATCTTCTAATGACAAAATAAAATAATAGATAAATAAAATCGTGTTGTAAATTTATTCCTCCACCAACATAAAAAAAAAAAAAAAAGATTAAAAAAATCTAGGGGAATTTTATTTGTAGGAATTTAGAATACCTTTAACACACCTACTTTATACAAGGACTGAAATCTCTTTCCTTAACAACGTACTCAGAAAACAAAATCTTCAATCGAATCCATAGACTAAGTTTCTCATTTCCTGTGATTGCGCAGTAATTTTTGAAATTGCAGGGCGCAGAAGCTAGACGCTTGTCGGGTTATCTTTTGCTCAGGGCGACTAAAATCTTTCGCCCAGGGCGACTAAATGTGTAGGGACGGCTCTGACAGGAAGTGGGTTAAAATTTGAAAACGAAATATGAACTGAAGTTGTAGGTTTACAGAGTAAGTCCTCTTGTAAGTCCATTACTAATGCAGCATGTATTGTCATCAGAGTTATACATGTATGCAAAATTTCAGCTCAAATTGAGTGAAAATTCAATTTTTAACTTTAACCAACACACATAAATAAACAACATTCCTCACATAAAGAAACAATGTACAGAGTTACATAAAAGCATGTAAAAAAATGAGGAAAAAATGCTCAACGATTGTTTCTAGCCGAAATAATTAAGCGCAGCCCTTCATTAGGCATAAAAGGGAGGCATAATTGCAGAAGCATTACTGATTTTATTAATTAAAATGTTCGAAAGGCATTTTTAGTTGCATTAGGCGTTTTTAACACTTTTTCAAAGTTAGAAAGTGGTTAGGACGACTTATCCACTTATTTGTTCACTGAATTATATATATATATTTAGACTGCCTTGAAACAGAAATGTGTTGTTCAAGTTCATTGTAGCGTTCTTTTTATTGGTAATAGTGCATACCGTTTTATTGGTTTATGTACGGGGACTCACAAAATATTTGGTACATTACGGTTTAATTAAAGTATTTTTTTAAAAGCACATTTCAACATGTTGATACTACTGTAAACATAATAATATAAATACACATGGGAATTTATTAAATAGAACATTAATTAAAATACATTACAGGCTAACATTTTTAAAGAGCAAATACAGCTGCATAAGAGTGGTATTACACGGGAATTCTTCAAGCGACAAAAATCGCGGCGATGCAGACACTCCCCACACGAAGGGTTGCTAAGAAAGCATTAATCACTTGTCACTCTCTCAAACACATTCCCATGCTCGCAGTTATCGCTGTGTCAGCGTGATTTTTATATTTTTGCAACACTCAGATTTTCTTTTTTCGTGTACATTCTTTGATTGGACATAATTATGAATTGCATCAAATCTATGAACTCTAATTTAAAGATCCGATACAAAATATATGCTATGACAGTAATATTACTTTTGTTGGTTGCTAAACTGAAATAAAAATAACTTTTTAACATAGTAAAATATATTTTAATGTTATATTCAAATAACAATATTTTATTGGATTTACACTAAATGCCTTAAAATAATAATAATAAATAAATTTTTCCCCTAATAGCGCGGCACTTGCGACTAAGCATTGGCCGGGGAAAAGGGGGAGGGGGCACCCCCTCCCCTTTCCGTCTACTAGCTACGAGAGTAGAACCAGTGGTGTTTAATTAAGCTGTTTTATTTATTAATACATTTTGAAGATTTCAAAGTGCTAAAACGTTATAATAATACTTTAGAAAAAGTGCGTGTAGAAATTTAATTTATAATTATGTTCATTCTAGTGAAAAAGGAAGAAAAATGAATATCACAAACATATTTAAATTTTATGTCAACCAAGCGTATTTGCCTAAAAATCTAGGCTGTAAGGAGGTAATTGTAAGTTAATCGTGAAACAATATTTATTATTTAAATATTCATATGTCTTGTACACTGCATTTTTATGAAATTGCTCTGTCAAAAAATTGCATTCAACAAATCCCTCTAATCCACAGCTGATATTTTAATGTCAAAAAATTTTTTACAGCCGAGGCTTCAAAAGAGTAATTAAAAATAAAATTATACTTTTAAAAAATTAAAGAACACGCTTATTGAAATGTGAACTAAAAAGCACAAAATATCTATCTTTATAGTATTAAAATGCAGGGTAAGAAAAAATTGTGTGAGTGACACACCATATTACAGGGTGATTATAAAATAATTTAGAATTATACAAAAACCATTTTTAAAAATCTCCCCTGACTGGGCTAGAAAGTTAGACCTTTAGGTTCGTAGCCCGGACATTACCTCACAGCCACAGCGTTCACCTAGAGTAAGTCTTTTTTTACAATATAGATTTTTTGTTTGCTCCAAGAGCGGTTACAAACATACATACAGGTGAAGCTAATAAAAGCGTGTTAAAAAAAAAAAAAAAAAAAAAAAAAAAAAAGCCAACAATTCTTACGTTTTTACCTTTTTTTTTTTTTTTTTTTTTTTTTTTTTTTTTAGAAGCAAAAAATAAGTAATGTAACAAAGACCAAATTATAGTAATTAAAAAAAGTGTATCCTATTGTAATTAACATTTTATTTTTATTATTATTATTATTAAAAATTAAAAAATATTTAATAACAAATCAGGGTAACGCATTGAAAGAAAAACAAATAAATAAATAAGGTGATGAGCAAGTAGGATTTATATATACATAAAATAAACCTTTTCTGTGTTATATAATTTACTTTCAATTTAATTCACTCACTTTTTTATATATTTTAATAAATATTTTTTTAATAAAGCTTAGTTGGAAAAATATTAACAAAAACGATATGAAAATATTATCTAATATAACAAATTATTCCAGAAAGCAAGACATTCTAGAAAATAAATAAATAAAGAGTACTAAGTTTAATTTTGTTACTAAATTCTGTTTTCACGTAAAAATGGAAAAAAAAAAAAAAAAAGTACAATTATCAAAATGTGAAGGTGAAAGAAAGAATATAGCTTTTACAAATTGCTGTATCTCAAAGTTCTAAAACAAAGCAAGTAATTCATAAAGTACTTTTATCGTAATTATTACAAATGAAAAAATACAACGTGGATAAAATAAAATAAAAACGGATATTTTTGTGAAATTTGCCAAAATAAAATCGCATTTAATTAAAAATATAAAATAATAACAATAATCGGAAAAATACCTGCATCGAATAAATACATACAATCACATTTTAATACAGATTTTGAATTAAACATATAAGTATTTATGTACGATGAGATAAATTAAAAACATCACATTTATTTGAGACTCCCGCCACGGCCCTACTAGATCACTATTCGCGCGCCAAGCATGCTTTCTTCCTGAAGGGAAGAAGGCATGGGGCGTGGGAGAAGGGACTGACGTCAGAAGACGTCACACTCCCAGAATTTCATTGGTTGATAGACGCGATGTCGCTCGAATACCGGCGATAAAATTTCTGCAACAGAAAAAAATCGCTTGTTTCGAGCGACACATTGGGAAACCACTGCATTGTACTGTGTCGGCGGTAGATTCAAGCAACTTTTGTCGCTCGTGTAATAGCGCTTTAACATTGCTCCTTTCACGCTGATCTTGTTACTAAATGTTTTCTCTTGATGAAAGTTCGTGCTTAATTATTTTGAGTGAAAACAATTGTTGTGTGCTTTTTCAATTCATGGTGTTTGCTTAGAAAGCTTTTACTCATTCAACATTAGAATTTCGGGATACTTTACTGGAAGCTAAAATTGTTCTTTCTGTATCTAAAATTACACTACATTTAAATGTTTTTATTATTGCTACTATTTACAAGGAAAGTCTCCATACGGGCATACCCAGAAACTTGTGAAAAAATTAAAGAAGACACTTCTAATGAAATTATATATATATTAAAAATAATAATAACAATAAAATCGGCAGAAATTGAAGAGATCGTCTGTATAAAATAATGAAAATGCCCGTTTCTTGGCTATTTATCGCTGATTGGCGATACAAGGAAAGTTGAAAAAAAAAAAAACTTTTTTCTTCATAATCTTTAAGGGAAACATTTTTCTGTATTCTTCACATTAAAATAATTTAAGTAAGATTACTTCAAATAAAAACTTTTAAAACTACAATTTTGTTATACATACACACAGACACTGTTATGTTTTAGTTTAAGCTGTAAAGGGAAAAATATTTTAAAGGGAAATATTTTAAAGGGAATATAAGAAAGGGAAAAATATTTTTTTATTCAACATTAAAACCCAATTTTTAGCATAGAATACACATGAATTTTTAAAATATTCAATTTTCCGGTCTTTAACATTTCATTACACAGGTTGCTTAAAATTTACCAAAATTTTGTTTTAATTCTACATGCTAATTTAATTTAAATAAATTTAATTAAATAAATACATTTTTGTGACTATTGTTTTGTGAAATATGTAAATATACAGTGCTGATTTATCTGAATTTTAAAACCATTTTTAATGGAAAATTACGAAGAAATAAAAGTTTTAAGCATACGTTGATTTTAATTTGCAGTGGGAAAGAGATTATCGAAAATCCTTTGATTAACCTAAAAGCCACAAAAACGAATTTTTATTTTGTTATAGGGGAAGCCAGGGTAATAAGAGACAGGGATTATAAGAGACGCAGTCAAAAAAACCACAAAAAAAAAAAAAAAAAAAAAAAAAAAAAAATTACTTAGACAACTTTAAAAATATGTAATATTAAGTATCATGTGTATTCTTTAGTACAATACACTTATTGAGAAGTTTATAACACATTTTGATTTTTTTTATACGATTAAAAAAACCTTCACTTTGAACTTACCCTAAAAGTTCGTGACTTTTTCTAAATTTTTTTTTATTTTTATTTTTTGTAGGTAAGATGTTTGGGATTTATTAATGTGTAACCTTTTGACCAAGACAATGACTTTTGATGTACAAGTTTAAAAACCTTGAAAGCATTTTTTATTTATTTACATGTTCTAGGCATGTTTCTTATTACTCCATTTTTATTTTTTGTGGGGGGTAATAAGAGACATGAGTCTCTTATTTAACCCCCACTGTTAATTCCTGTACTCCCCCCCCACCCCTCATTGTAGTTCCTGTTAATTCTGCCTGACTAGTTTATGAAGAGTTTACTTAGTGTTAGGCCTAGTCTAAGTTTACCAAGATAACTTTTTTTTTTTTTTTCACTTTAAATCAAAAAGCAGTTTTACTCATTAGTCCATATTTAGTTGTTATGATTATGTAAATTTATGTTTAGAATGTCTATAAATTAGTATTTAGTGATTAATACATTAAGTGATTATTAGTGATTATTACAGTGATTATTACATTTAGTGATTATTACATAACAAATAAGTTCATTTATAATTAATAGAAATTTTTTTTAAACATTTTGTTCGCTTGTATACACTTCAAAGATACGGTTTTTTTGCCTGTTTTCGACTACACTTTAGAAAATGCGTAAAATATTTTCTGCCCATTTAAAAAATTATATTGATGTTTTTGGTTAATTCCTAGGTTATGTTGATTATGTAGAACTATCATTAAGTACAATATTATATTATTTAGGACCTAATATTAAAATATATGAATTTCACAAACACATTTATGACAGTTAATTTTCGAGAAAACATATTTTTTGAATGGATGTGAATAATAAAAATTAAAAACTATTGGCTAGTTCAGAATTGTTTCAAGATGTCTTTTATTATCCCACATGATTTTACATTGCTATATATAGACAGTTACAAGCCTGGTCTCTTATTACCCCGCGTGGGGTTATTAGAGACAAGGATTTAATGAAAATTAAAAAAAAACAATTTTAACAAAAAATTTAAGTTCAAAAATTACCTAAAAAATCAGGAGGAGTCCATTTAATGAAATTAATACGAGGCATTTATTTCAAGTTATTTAGATTAATAGTATAGATTATAATTTTTGTCTCTTATTACCCCTTTTGTCTCTTATTATCCCGGCTTCCCCTACAAAGTATAAGGAAGTACAGTAATCACGATTTGCGAAATGGATTTTGTATTTCGCATAGCTCAAAAACAAATGATCGTCGAATGTTACAAATTTATATGTGTAAGTAACATGATGTGTTGTTGTACACCTGCAACTTTAGTTTTAATACGAGCTTCCGTTTTAGAGATATCAACGACTTTACACGAATTTTCGTGACGTCTGTATGTAAGTATGTGTGTGTGTATCTCGCATAACTCAAAAACGGTTGGACGTAGAACGTTGCAAATTGGTTTATAGGCTTGTTATAACATCTAGTTGTGCACCTCCCTTTTTGGGCTTTCTTCCGTTTTGGGGATATTTAGGAAAACTGTTTTCATTAAGACCAAAAATACAAAGGTTTTGGCCATTATATATGATGTACCATCATAAAGATTTCAATAGAAGCTAGTAATAGAGGCATTAATGATATTGTTATGAAAGTTGAAGACATTTTTGCGTGTAGAGAGTTATACTTAAAGACATAAGCAGGTTCTAGTCGACGAATGCATTTTGTTTAAAATTTTCATCTCGTAGATAGAGCCCATAATGATTGTGTTATGAAAGTTGTCAACATTTTTACGTATAGAAAGTAATTTCTTAAACACGTAAGCAGGTTCTTGTCGACGAATGTATTTTATTTAATGAATATTCAGCCCTAGATAGAGCTCGTAATGTTATTTTTATGAAGTTTATCGACCTTTTAGCGTGTAGAAATTGATTTTTTAAAACAGAAGTAGGTTCTAGTCGACGAATTCATTTAATGAATACTCAACCCGTAGATAGAGCTTGTAATGATATTGATAAAAAAGTTGTCGACATGTTAGCGTGTAGAAAGTAATTCTTAAAGGCACAAGCAGGTTCAAGTCGACAAATGCACTTTATTTAATGAATATTCAACGTTTAGATAAAGCCTGTAATGATATTGTTATGAAAGTTGGTGACATTTTTGTATGCAAAAAATAATTCTTAAAGACATAAGCAGGTTTTAGTCGACGAATGTACTTTTTACTTTCTTATACAAAATATAAGGAAGTATAGTAATCTCGATTTGAAAAATGTATTTTGTATTTCACATAGCTGAAAAATGAATAATCGTAGAATGCTGCAAATTTATATATGTGACTGTCATTATGTCTAGTTGTACACTTGCAACTGTGGTTTTAATACGAGCTCCCGTTTCAGAGATATCAATGACTTTGCACGAATTTTCGTGATGTCTGTATGTAAGTATGTGTGTGTATCTCTCAGAACTCAAAACGGTTGGGTGCACAACAACGCAAATTGGTATATAGGTTTGTTATAACATCTAGGTGTGCATCTCCCTTTTTGGACTTTCTGTGACTTTCCGTTTCGGAGATATTTAAGAAAATTACATGCATAATGGCTAAAAATACAAAGGTTTTGGCCATTGCATATGACCTATCACTATCATAGAGGTTTCAAAAGAAGCTAGTAATGATAGAGCCAGTAATGATATTGTTATGAAAGTTGAAGACATTTTTGAGTGTAGAAAGTTATGCTTAAGCTTAAAGACATAAGCAGGTTTTAGTCGACGAATGTCTTTCATTTAAGGAATTTTCAGCCCGCTGTTAGAACCCATAATGATATTATTATAAAAGTTGTCAACATTTTTACGTATAGAAAGTAATTCTTAAGGACATAAGCAGGTTCTAGTCGATGAATGCACTTTATTTAATAAATATTCATATCGTAAGATAGAGCCCGTAATGTTATTGTTATGAAAGTTGTCGACATTTTAGCGTGCAGAAATTAATTCTTTAAGACAGAAGCAGGTTCTAGTCGACGAATGCACTTCATTTAATGAATATTCAGCCCATATACAGAGTTTGTAATGTTAAAAAAAACTTGTCGACATATTAGCGTGTAGAAAGTAATTCTTAAAGAAACAAGCAGGTTCTAGTCAACAAATGTACTTTATTTAATTAATATTCAGTAAACAGTTGAATAAATATCTTTTTTCTGCTTCAAAAATCAATCATCAATTAACATTCTTGAAACAATCCAATGAAATGGTCATTTTTACTACAGAAATCAAATAAACATTGTTAAATACATAACAGAGCATAAATTCCGCTAATCAGGAACAACCGAATATTTCGAAGTCTGAATGGAATTTGAATTCATCGAGAGTATTGTCAGTGGTTTATGGAATTTTCAAGGTAGTTCTGCGTGAGAAACCAATGCATCATTAAAAAATTTCTAGAACTAAACTTCTATTGAGGTTAGAGTTTCTAAATTTTGTGACTCCCGTACTGCCACATTTTGCCACATTTAAATGCCTAATTTGAGGTTAAGTCAATGACCACCTCCGTGGAAATGAAGAAACTTTCTTTTATTTCCACTTTTACTACGTATAGAAAGTAGCTCATAAGGATATAGGCAAGTTAAAGTCTACAATCATCAACAATCACTCTTCTTTTTTTTATTTTTATAGTTCTTACGAATCATTTATAGAACTTTAGAAGAATTTTGTTTTGAGTTATAAGCCAATGAATTTTTTCAGAAAACTTCAGAACTCTATTCTTATTGAAGTTAGAGCTTCCAAACTTTGACAAACCTAAACTACAAATTTTCGCCAAATTCAGTAGCCAAGTCACCAAATTCGATGCCAAGACCAAAAATATACTCTGGTTACTGTTATATCTATTGCTTCTTTATTTAAGAGCAGCTGCAGTCAATCTGACTGTTGCCACACAGTGGCGGTTACATCTTATATATACAGTTACGGTTACATATCTTACATATATATATACAGTTACGGTTACATATCTAACATCTCCCCTTTTACAAAGAATGACACACAAAAATTGTTATTAAAATATTTACAATATGCATGAAAGAACGACGATACAAATATAAACAAACAAACACACAAGAACACTTACTTTGTTACAAAAAACAATTACTTATTTACTACCCCATACCGGTTAGGGGGCTTAATTATACGACCATATTTGGTAATGTATTGTTTAGAGTCCGATTTTTTTTTTGAATTATCATTATTAGAACCATTACCATTCAAATTAATATTTACAGAGTCTTTGTTAGTAAAAGTAGAACCAGTCACTTCAAAATCCTGTTCAAAAATTGTCTCATTATAAGAAGGTTTTAAATCAATTCTATTTCTTCTTAAAATGTTATTTTTCTCATTTCTTACCCAATAGCTTCTAGGGTTTTTATCTCTTTTAATAACTATGCCTCTTTCCCACTGATTTCCAGAACGAATCAAAACATTTTGATTATTTGAAATTTCCGATAAGGGTCTAGACGTTCTATCATAATAGAATTTACTTAAGTTTTGTTTATTTACAATTTTATTTCTGATGTTCGTTTGGAGTTCTGGCTTTAATAATTCTCTATTTATTGGTAATTTAGTTCGTGTTCGTCTACTCATTAAGGCTTGAGCGGGAGGAAAATTTAACCCTTTTATGGGCGTATTTCTATATTCTAGGAGCGCACTGTTAATATCCTGATTAGACTCATAACATTTTTTCAACATATTTTTAGCAATTTTTACACAGCTTTCGGCTTGACCGTTTGATTTCGCGTATCTCGGACTACTATTTACGATTTCAAAATCCCATTCTGATGAAAACTTTCTAAATTGATACGAAATAAAGGGCATGTTATCTGCGACTAGAATTTTAGGAATTCCATGCGAACTAAATATCACTTTTAATTTCTCAATTATTTCATCTGCTTGTTTATTATTTAAGGGAACAATTTCTAACCACTTAGTTAAATAATCTATTAAGACTAAGTAATTATTTTTCCTAAATTCACAAATGTCACACCCTATTTTTTCAAACGGTAATGACAAAATGTCATGTGAAATGAGTGGTTCTTTACAATTTTTTGGTCTGTACTTTTCACAAACATAGCATTTAGAAATTAAATTTTCAATATCATTTCCCATATTAGGCCAATGAAAAATTACTCTAGCTCTAGATTTACTTTTTTCTATTCCGAAATGTCCATCATGAATTTTATTAAGCATTTCTTTTCTAAGATCAACAGGAACAACTACTCTACCATTATAAAAGACTATTCCATCTTCTTCAAAAAGATCCTGTCTTAATTTATAATAACATCTTACATTGTCTGTAACATCTTTTTTACTGTTAGGCCAACCATTTTTACAATAAGTTACTAATTTATTTAATACTGGATCTTTTAAGGTACATTTCTTAAACTCATTTAATTTTTTATCAGTTGCATACATATGCCTTGTAGCTTTTACACAATGAACAATTTATTTTAAAAACTCATCAGTATCATATTCATTAAGATAAGATCTAGATAATAGATCAGCAACATACATTTGCTTACCTGGTACATAAGAGACATCAAGATCATATTTAAGTAACTTTAATTTAATTCCTTGTAACCTACTAGATAAAACATTTACAACACTTTTATTATGAATTGATACTAAGGGTTTATGATCAGTATGAACAGTTATTTTTCTACCATAAATATAATTATGAAACTTTTTAGTAGCAAATACTATGCTTAAGTACTCTTTTTCGATTTGTGCATAGTTCTGCTCAGCCTCAGACAAAGCACGTGATGCATAGGAAATCGGTTGTCCCTCTTGTAACAAACAACACCCTAGTCCACTTTTAGAACTGTCACATTGCAATACAATTTGTTTAGTAGAATCAAAAACACCAAGTACAGGGGCTGTGCTTATTTTTTCTTTAAGTTCATTAAGAGCTTTTGTATGCACTAGTAACCAATCAAATACTACGGATGTTTTGAGCAATTCCCTCAAAGGAGCAGTTATCTCTGACATGTTAGGAATAAATTTCCTTAGATAATTAATTAATCCTAAAGTTTTTTGCAACTCTTTTTTATTACTAGGTGCCTGTAAATTCATTACAGCTTTAACCTGTTCAGGGTCTGGTTTAATTCCATTTTTATTAAATACATGACCCAAATACTTAACTTCATTAACGTGATATTGTAACTTTTTAGGATTAAATTTTACATTTAATTTTCTTGCTCTTTCTAATACTTTTAGAACAATTTCATCATGCTCCTTTTCAGAATTTGCACAAATTAACATATCAGCAAAATAAATAATCACACCAGGTATATCACCAAAATTTTTTTCATTAGCTTTTTGAAACAATTCAGGTGCAATATTTAAACCAAACGGAAGGCGGTTAAATTTAAAACAACTAAAGGGAGTACTAAACTGACATAATTTACTGGAAGGTTCATCCAATTTAATTTGGTAAAATCCATCCTTTAAATCAAACACACTATACATAGATTTATTACATAACTTAGGCATTAATTCCTCAATCGTTGGTATTAAATGACATTCTTTTTTAATAACTTTATACTAACTTGCGGTTTGGCGAGATTAGTGATAAAATACCTCGGCAAATATTGTTTCAGGATAGCTAGAAACGCTTTCTCAGTTTTAACTGAATTGTTTTAATTGTTTTGGTGAAATTTATTGTTTCTCACCATTAATTTTTGACAAAGAGAGCAAAACTGGCCCACATGTACTCGAATGATATTCATTGAACTCTAAGTTGTGTATTTGCCTCACACAAAAAATGTCAATGTTTTCATACCAATATGTATATTCCAATGGTTGTATAAGGAAGTCATGTGATGTCCACATCAGACTTTTTTTGTTTTCGAATACTGATTGATAATCCTATTCCATATTCATTCCATCAAAAAAAGTCCCTCCCCCCCCCCCCCCCCCCAAATGGTTGATGCTTTCTTTTCTTTTTTAAGTTGGGAGGGGGGATAGGGTGAGAGGAGATGTTAAAAGACAACGATTATTTTTGTTAAAATATTAAATATAATTCCTGCTTTTCTAGTCGACTTTATTTATTAAAGGTATTTTTTAGGAAAATATTTATTATTTCACGACATATATTAACTTTATAAACAGGAAACCGTAAAAAATGCTAGAAACAATAAGATAATTTACACCAAAAGAAAAAAAAAAGTACTAAAAGTTTCCTTTAAATAGTTTCAACTGCCAACAATTTGAGTTCGAAATGCAAAATGAACAGGATTTCCTAATCATTCTTTAACCACATTTCTTGCGACCACGGAAGCCTCTGTGCAAGTGCAAACTCAACGAGTCTAGTGCTAAAATAGAGGTGATTTGAGAGAAAATAAGCGATAAGGGAACACCGAATATCTGGATGTTTACCAAATCCCTGCTGCCGGTCAATTTGACACCCCTCCAAGCGTTTGGACTTGTCCTACTGCTAGTCTTAGGAAACGTGATTACACCATATATCTTAACGACTCTCTGCGTGTCGATCTCTAAAATCTTTATTTTCAGCTAAATATGATTTATTTTTATTTATTTATTTTATTTATTTATTATTTTTTTAAAATCAGATTTTAAAATGAGATCTTAAAAGAGTTAAGTAAAATTATAAATTAATAATTTCAATTTGCAAAATGCAAAAGATTTTTTAAATGAAATAAAGTTCTAGATATACGTATAAATTAAGCGTATGTGACTTAAACATTTGTTAATCATACGATAAAAAACATAGATGATTGAAAAGTTGCCCAATTTTTAGAAAAAACTTAATATTTTAGTTCCTCATCATACTATAAGTGTAAGGTAAAATACTCTCAAATCAATGAAAACCAAATAAACCAAACAAATCTCCCGTAGTTCCCCATAACGTAACTCTAGATCAACGTAAAATATACTCAAATCAATGAAAATCAAATAAACCAATCAAATCTCTCGTAATTCCTCAAAACGTAGCTCTAGTTCAACGTAAAATACACTCAAATCAATGAAAATCAAATAAACCTATCAAATCTTTTGTAATTCCTCATAACGTAGCTCTAGTTCAACGTAAAATACACTCAAATCAATGAAAATCAAATAAACCAATCAAATCACTTGTAATTCCTCAAAACGTAGCTCTAGTTCAACGTAAAATACACTCAAATCAATGAAAATCAAATAAACCAATCAAATCTCTTGTAAATCCTCATAACGTAGCTGTAGTTCAACGTAAAATACACTCAAATCAATGCACATCAAATAAACCAATCAAATCTCTCCTATTATTCTCCATTTTGCGTCATTATAAAAATGGGAAGTTTTATTTTCATATTTTTATTAATTAAAAGAAAACTAATCAAAAATTTGAAAATCTGACTTCGATGTGCACAATGACCCTTCGGAGAGCACCTTTGTGTTAAATGACGTGACTGTCCGAGCTACTGTTTTCGAGAACAGTGAAATGTACATATATATATACAAATATTGCTCACTTAATAGTATAAGATATATAATAACCAATACTGTATGTACTGCATATGGACTGTATTAATTTATTATATCGTATAAGTTTAAATTAATTTTACGACCGTACTGAATTCTTAAAATACATTTTGTTTTTAATTTTGGCGGAAAAAAAAATCCCAGAGCACAAGCCCCGTGGCAGAAACACAGCGACACGGCGACAATGTCGCAGAAACAGAAATGTTCTTGCAGAAAGATTTTACTTAAATCAAATAAATTTTGCCATTGTGTTAAAGAAAAAAAAAAAAAAAAAAAAAAAAAGAGAGAGAGAGAGAGAAAGAAACTCAAAGAATGGTTGATAAACTGTTCTGCAGAACAAATTTTCGTTTCTGCAGATACGATACCCTCAATCCTGAATAAGGAGAGGAGATAAAGCAGATGTTACTCACTTGGGTTAGCTTTGATATGGTATGCATTAGCGATTCGTGATGCGGTGATATGATTCGGTGTATCGACACTTTTCACTGGTAATCTCTTCACATCGGAACTTCATTTTCGTGTCTCCAAATTTTGTTTTCGTGCCGCGCCTACCGCTCGTGTCGTGTGTATTTAAAGTACACTTAATACTGTTTTGTTAAATAAATCCTTATCGAATCATGTTCTTACACTGACTAAAAACAGGATGCGACAAAGATTTATTTAACAAAACCGTATGAAGTGTACTTTTTTAACATAGGAAATTTTGCTGGTTTTCGGACACTTTTGTTACCGACTGTAAATACACGTAAATTTTTAAAAGCTGCATTAATTTTAATGTTTGATTCAAACTATGCAGTACATTTCACAAATATATACAGAAATAAGACTATGGGGAAATTTGTAACGTCTATAGTTATACGCAAAATAAAAAATGAAGCTTCAAACCTTGCTTCAAAAAATAGAAAATTAAGACATTAATCTTAAAAATACTTTATTGGTTTTTAGAATCTTATAGGTAGTAAAAGATCTTAGCAAAAAATATTAATGGGTATCTTAAGTTATAAAATTGATAGCTTTTCCAATTTTTTTAATTGTGATTAAAATTCTTAGCTTTAAATTTTGTTGTTTAAGCATATGAATTCGTTAAAAAAATTATTAATTTATTTTACAAAAATACTCTTATCATTGGTTTCTACAGCTTGTTCATTTCACTTTTTAAACATTTGAATTTCATTTTTTTTATTGAAATATTGCAAATTATATAGTTATTTTGAATAAAAGTCAAACCAAAGGTTTGTTGAATATATATATTGTAAGCAAAAGAAATTTTATCTAATAGTAGTTGTTTTGAATAAATACTAATTAAACAGCAAATGCTTTTATTTAGTTATTTTTATTTAGTTATTTGTATAGATATCAATATCAAATATTACTTTTAATTGATTTCTATTTATTTCATTCATCTGTAACCATTATTTTCTATTATAGATATTATCCATGAAATCTTTTATATTTCCCATTTCAATATTTCCTTAAAAATTAAATGTTTCACTTGCCTCAATCTTTATGGAAATATTTCGACTATGCTTTGTCTATAATTGTGTTACTTAGATCTTGTATTCTGTTTTACTTAGTGTATTTAAATGATGGTATAATTATACATTCTGAATTCTTTAATGTCAAATCACATTTTTTAGATTTCAAATACACATATTTTATGCTATTTGAATATAATATATAAATGAATCTTGTGTATTAGAATGTTATCTTGCATCTTTCTAATAATCTCAAAAACTAAAAATGTTGTAAATTATTTATATTTCATTAAGATATTCAGTATTCTATATTAATTTTTACTTTTAATTTGTTGTATTTTAATTTTGAGTTCTGTATTATATTTTATGTTGTTTGGTCTGCACCTTATGAAATAAGTGCATTTGTGTATTTAAATATATATATTTAATACAAAAAAAGTAATGAAATTTACAAGTATTTGTAACATTTGTTTAATTTAGACATTTCATGATTTAAATGCCTTAAAAAATTTGCAGATTATTTTTGATGTGTTACTGCATTTTATGGTTTGAAATCATTGAATATTTTACAAACAATATTGTATATTAATATGAACAAAAAATCTGAAGTAATTAATATCAATAGATTTATTTTCACCTATCTTAAAAAGAAAAAAAAAAAAAAAAATAAATAAAAGAGTATTTTTTTGCAATAGTGCAGATATGCATTTGTGCCTAGTTAAAATTTAAATACATTGGTTATACTGAATATTATTTATTATTTAAAAATAATTTATTTTGAATTCATAAATGTTACCTTCACAAACTATTCCTGAAGAAAAGTTTTGGTGTTGATGAAGCTTGTCGCAGAAAGCATAATAAATTTCTGCCACAGGGAGCACAAGTAAAAATGCACTTCGAGCAATTACCATTCATATGCCATAAATATCTAAGTATTTTTGTCAGGGCCTGTATATTAATCGTAAATGTTAATCCCTCCATATCCTGCAGGAAATATGCTTTTGTGCACCAGAATAATGTAAAATAATTTCATCAAGTTTCATGTAGCATAAAAATATTGAAAATACTGTAAATAAATACAGATGTAAAATTTCATAAGAGGTTTTTCACATGCTGCGTATTTAATTTGGAGATACAATTATTTAAACCACGTCGCAAAAGTTCTTCTTTTTTTTTTTTTTTTTTTTTTTTTCTTTTTTAAACCCTCTTATGAACTCACAAGTCTTAATAAATATATAAAAATATGTTAGAGTTACAAACCTATAAGGGTTTTTTTTTTTCACAAAAAGAACTTTTGCAACGTGGTTGAATTAATTGGATCTCCAAAATCAATACGCAGAATCTGAAAAGCCCCTTATGAAATTTCAAGTCTGGAAAATATCTAAAACCTAGCTCGCTCTTTCACCGACTGTTTACTTAATTTTTACTCTATTCAAATGAACTTTTGGCAAAAGTTGCCCAATATATCTAGCATTCAACCTGTGCAATAAAATTTTTTCTATATTTTGTACATGCGCAGTAAAAACTTATTTATCAATCTCAAAAATATTTATCATATCTCAGCAAATATTATATGTGTGAATTTTATATTTCATAATAATGTTTTGTCAGTTTTTCTGTAAATTTTGTTTAGTTTTATGGAAATCTGTTCTAACGTTAATCTGTTAAAAGCAAAAAACTTTAATATATATATATATATATATATGCCTAAATAATAGCGTAATTTCCACAACAAAACACATAAATAGTATACATAGTATCTGCAAAAATGTGTTAAAGTCATTTATAGGCTTTTTATGATATAAGGTGATCCAAAGTATTTGCACTCTTCTGCAATTTGTGGTAGTCCCCTAATAGCGCTCTGAACTAAAATAGATAGCGTAAAATGTGGGTTTAAATGTTCTTTTCATGTCTGAAATCCCGGAACATTTTGCCCAGTAATTTTTTAGAAAATTGAAAAACTGTAAAAATAAAAATAAATTTCTAATAATTTGATCATCCACTGTATTGTAAATATATTAAGGTATTGTACACATGACAATTTATAGAAAATTACTAAAATAAACGATTAAGTATGATTAATCCCAAGGCTACAAAATATCTGATTAAAAATTATAAAAACGAGATGCAAAATACTTTTACCAGATAAGTAATTATATTACATGAAAATGATCATAAAAGTAGGCAATTTTACTATAAATTAAGACTATCCATGTTACAACCTGCAGGATAATAATAATATAATAATTAAATGTAATAAAACACAAAATGCGTATTTTGCAGCTATAGTATGTAGTATTTTAAATTTTGATTGAAACATAAATTTATGCTTAAAATATATAGTATATTGTAAGAGGAAGGATTTGTTGTAACATGAAAGAACAACTTAAGTTTAAGAAGCATAATCATCATTTCCATTAAAAGAACAATGTGCAGCATTTACATTAAAAACGACATAAATATTAAAATACTAGAGATATGAAAATTTCATATAGGAAATTACCAAAATAAACAATAGAGTATGATCAGTCTCAAAGTTACAATATATCTGATTAAGAATGATAAAAACGAGTTATATAATACATTTACCAGATAATTAATTAATACTACATGAGAATGATCATAAAAGTAAGCAATATACAGGGTGTTCCAAAAGTCCCCCCCCCCTCTAGTCTCGCTCTACGATGATTATTAAACAAGATACTTGAGTTTTTAGACTTTTGAAATGTGGATTTTATACTTATGTATACACTTTAATAATCATTGCAGTACAAAACTATTTATATCAAATTCATTGTCTTGAAAAGACGTTTCCAGGGTTTAAGAAGCATAATCATCATTTCCATTAAAAGAACAATGTGCAGCATTTACAATAAAAATGACACAAATATTACAATACTAGAGATGTGAAAATTTCATATAGGAAATTACTAAAATAAATGATATAGTAGAATCAGTCTCAAAGTTACAATATATCTGATTAAGAATGATAAAAACGAGTTATATAATACATTTACCAGATAATTAATTAATACTACATGAGAATGATCATAAAAGTAAGCAATATACAGGGTGTTCCAAAAGTCCCCCCCCCCCCCTCTAGTCTCGCTCTACGATGATTATTATACAAGATACTTGAGTTTTTTGACTTTTGAAATGTGCATTTTATACTTATGTATACCATTTGATAATCATTGCAGTACAAAACTATTTATATCAAATTCATTGTCTTGAAAAGACGTTTCCAGGGATGCATCACAAGACATACTTTCCTGTTTGAAATTTTAAAGTTGCCCTCCCTACTACTACTACCCCCTTGCCCGGGCCCAAACATTTTTAGGCAAAGTATGTCTTTTGATGCATACCTGAAAACGTCTTTTCAAGACAATGAATTTAATATAAACAGTTTTGTCCTGCAATGATTATTAAAGGGGATACATAAGTATAAAATTCACATTTCAGAAGTCTAAAAACTCATGTATCTCCCTTAATAATCGTTGTATGGCAAAACTATTTATATCAAAATCATTGTTTTGAAGAGACATTTCCAGGGATGTATCACAAGACATACCTTCCTTTTTGAAATTTTAAAGTTGCCCTCACAAGCGGCCCCCCTAGCCCCCCCCCCCGGGCTCAAACTTTTTTCATCAAAAGAGGTCCCTCTCGAATTCATTGAACACGTGTTTCGTCGTTTTTCACAATTCCGACTCATTTTTGAGTTAGGAGGAGAGGGGAGGGACTTTTGGAGCACCCTGCATACATTGCTTTTTTTTTTTTTTTTTTTTTTTAAGATACATTTATATCTCTGTAAATATATGAGCTTGTATCAATAAGTACAAACAATAATAAGAAGTCCTATAATCACATGCTACAGCAAGAATGCATTTCAAGCATTACTTTTTACAGGGCGATCACAAGCATTTTGTTATTTCTTTAATTTTTTTATTGTTACGTTCTTGCTTTCAGGGAAAAAGTTTTACTGAAATATATGAAGTATAACATGTTCTTTACTTGTCTGAGGTTTCGGAATAATTGATCAATACTTTTTCTAGATAGTTGACGAAACGTCTGAAATAAAAAGAAAAAGTGTTCAGTCATTTTCCCTATAAATAGTGTATTTTTACTGTTTATATCAACACTTTTAAAAAGCGTAAATGCTTTAATTTTAGAGGTGTTCTAAACACAAATTGTCTTTAGGTTTGTCTCTTTTTTTTAACATTAATTCCCATAAAAGTAGAAACATTTAATGTTAGTAATTAATTTAAACAGACAAATTGTGCTGTGCAGTTTTTTGAGAAATTGCTGTAAAATGTACAAAAAAAAAAAAAAAAAAAAAAAAAAAAAATGCTGAAAAATAAAGAAAGTAAGCAAACACTATAAATTGTAAAAACGCGCAATAATTGTTTCGACTCCAAATAGTAAAACTTGACTATTCATCATTAATAAATAAATAATAATGTAATTAAAAAATGGCAAGAACGCAGTGTGAAAGTATAACCGCACTGTGGCCATCTTGAAAGCAGCGGTTTTACAGGACCTTAAAGTCGACTACTGTGTTAATAAGGATACTTAAGAAGCAAACAACGAAAACTAGAGTTAGAAGTTTGGTTATAATAAATTTCACGTAAAAAAAAAAAAAAAAAAAAAAAAAAAAAAACTTTTTTCTTTTCTTTTTTAACTGGCATTTTGCCAATATCCATATATATGTTTCTATTTCTTTTTCATATACTTAAGTAGAACATATAAAAAAAAGAGGTTTGTAAAAATACTTAACACGACAAATTTGATTTCCACATGTGTGATTTTGGTGACAATTGCTTGTGAATTCGAGATAATTACCGCCATGCTAGCGTGGACACTAAACATAGTTAAAGAATCTTAAGCATTTGTTTTCAGTTCTTTTTGATAGATTGGATAGTTGTTGAGAGCGTGAGAGTTAAAGTACATTTGCCTACGTAAGGGTCTTAGACATAGCTGGCATCACCCCCGTGAGACCTGCATGGTTTTTAAGGGATCCTAGCGAGAATAAACACAAGTTTCGGAGAAAACCACCAAAAACTCCGAACAGCTAGACAAATTAACGCGACTTGAGTTCGAACCCGGCACCTCCTGTCTACTAGCTTAGACAATAGAACCTTTTGAGCCTATATTGGAGCCTATATTGGATGAAAAACAAAACAGCAGAGAGTAAGGCATACCCATTTTGTTATCAAATGTGTTATCAGTGTTCTGATATCAGTGTTTGCACCTTACTACATCAATAATAATAATAATAATAACACTTTCAAACTTGTCATTTTTTATCATGAAATTATATATAAAAGAATATTAAAAAAATATTAAGAAACAAAAACCCTATTCACTATTATAGATTGTTAATTAATTCTTAATTTGCCCCTGTACACTTTTTTTCGGTACATAACAACACAAGTGTGTGAACTAAAGTAGTTTTCCAAACAACAGCGCAATCGTCTTTTTATTGTTGTCAGGTTTGCATGAAATGAAGTCCCGAACATATTTCTGTGAGCCCTGAAAATGCTAACACTCAATTAGAATAGAGAAAATCCGTAACAAAAAGGCAAAACACAGACCACAGGAGCAGATTTTGCACGCAATCGACTTGCGATCTAAAACTGTGGAGGGTCCCTTGCATTACTCGCTCATAGATATGCATTAATAAAGATGATTAAACTGGAATAACGAAGACTGGTTATCGTGTGCAATAGACTACAACGTTAATACATTAAATATACTTATTGCTATAATCGATTATAAATGTTATCATATTTATTTCATCAAATTTGATAATTTTTCTAATTATAACTATTTATTCGTTGATAGCTTTATATATGTTACCGCTAAAGTGCAGAAATCAGTTAATCTGCAGATTAGCTAGGTAATCTGCACATTAACTAGGGTGATCCATCAAAGTGAGGAAAATTGTTTCATTTCTAAAATTACCTAGGTAGTCTGCGAATTACCTAGATAATCTGCACATTACCTACTAGGCACTCGTTAAAGTGAAAATAAGATCTCTGCTGTTGTAATTTTACTGCACGTTGTGTCGTATTTGTTTTTTTCATTCGGGGGGGGGAGATTAGTTTTCTTTTCTTTTCTTTCTTTCTTTGCTTATTTTAATCTGTGTGTGTTTTAATTTTTATGTCTTCTAAAGTTATATTTGTTTTAATTTTTTTATTTATTTCATCTTTTTTATTCTGTCAATATAAGTTTGAAGATGTTTTGCATTTTTAATATGAAATATAATAACTTTAATACCTTTCAATAAATTCTATTTTATAAATGAATGTCAGAATTGTAATACAGTAACGATTTCTTTTCAAAATAAAAATATTTAACCATTAAAAAAAAAGTTTTATTAATTACTATTTTAATTACTATTTTTTTAAAAAAGTTATGCACCACTTTTTAATTCGCTAAAGAAATATTAATTAGACAAATCAGAAGCATTATTTAAGAAGTACTTCAAATAATTAAAACTACTTTAATAATTTTTAGAACGCATGAAAATTAAAATGACAGTTTTCCAGTGCTTTATTAAACTATATTTTGCAGCATACATATATCTGTACAAGTTTAGCAAATATATTAATTTTACAAAAAAAAAAAAAAAAAACTTTATTAACACATTTTATGTGATAAACTAGAACGAAATTATCTAAAAAGCGAACAAAATAACAAATAATAATGATAATAATAATATTAATAATAAAATAAAAGTAAAAATACGATCATGATATATAAAATATATAAAGGAAACTTGAGATTGAAAGAAACAAAAAATTGTAATGAAATGCTAAAAATGCATAAAAATTTCGTGTTAAGTATTTATTAAATAATGCCGTAATATTGAATGCCATATTTTTCAGAGTTAAAAACTAATACATCTTTTTTTTTTTTTTTTTTCCAATAAGTAATACTAATTTAAATCAATTTTAAAATAATTTAGTTTTAAAAAGTTGTGGTTTGATAGTTTTATTTCGGAAGGAAATAATTACTGTGTTGTAAATTCATAATTCAAAATGAAGTTTCACGAGAGAGAGCTTTTAATTAAGATTAGACTTCATTTATAAAATGCAGACCCTTATCAAACTTATATTGATAAAATTAAAAAAGAGAAGAAATAAAATCAAAATTAAAACACTTATAATTTACTTGTTACTTTAAATTTTGTGTTGGTCATAATAAGAAACCTAATCGTGGCTTTGATGCTCCCCGTTTTGCGTTTACTCTTTACTGTTTATCATAGCGGAGCGGAAGGGATAAGAGTTTTAGTTTGTGTTTGAAGGTCATTCGCGTATCTGTATCACATGACTGTTTGACGTCATAGTGAATGTAAAAAAACTAAGGCTCGAAACAAACATTTGAACTTTAACGACACATAAGCCGCTAATGTGCAGAATACTTAATTAAAATGCGGAAAACTCTTGATTCCGCACTTTAACGGGTTATTTTAGTTAATCTGCAGATTAGCTAGGTAATCTGCACATTAACAGATTTCGAGCTTTAACGGTAACATATATAATCAGTTAAACCTGAATTTGGTAGCTATATAAGGAATTTTTAAACTTAAATTAAATAATTAATTTTTTTTAAATAATCTGTAAAGTACAATTGATAAATACAAGTCTAACACTCTCTTACTGTAATTCTTTGACACTATTTATGCTTGGTTTATTTATGATAATTAGCATTCAAATCTAGAAAAGATACTTAGAAAAGAAAGATGCATAAAAGTGGTTGCATTTCGATACCTAATTTAAATACTACCAGTTATATAATCTAAAGCAATATTTTGCTCTGCTTCTCTATTACATTTTAAAACTATTAAATTTTGAGTTTATTTACCTGGAGAAGAAAAAACCTAGGTCGTCACCAAACTGAACAACACAACAAAATAAATAACAAAAAGGGCCTTTGTACAAGACATACCTCAATTGAGGTCATGTCTTTTAATTTAGAGAAAGGTAAAATAGAGAATAATGTTAGTGTGAATTGCAGTGGAATTTAACTTCCGCATAAGTCAGCAAACTAGTATAGTCGTTCAACATACTGACGCTTAACGTTTAATAGCAATCTAGAAAAACATCCATTTATGCTTTAATTTAGATTTTCATCAAACTTGCTAAGTTTTGTTTGTTTAGCAGTAAAATCGTGGAAGCTTGGTTGCTGGAGAAGAGAATTGCGAATTGCAACGGAAGTAAAATATTTATCGGAGCAAAGCAATGTATCATAACAAGTTTTTTAACGACTTTCTGAAATTCTCCTTTACTTCAGAAAAGTAAAATAATTTAAATTAAAAATATAATAGAGAAGGAAAATATTGTACTATAAACTGTATTTCAGGTTTGCTAATTCAGGATAATAATGAACATTTAGACAATATAAAATCTAGATATTGAAAAAAGAAAATAAATAATCGATATAATTTTGTTTTATGAGTCCATTAACCTCCTTTGTATGCATATAATATCTTGTGAATATCTTGAAATCAATTGAATGCCAACTCTGAATGAGTCAACTCTGTAATATATATGTGCAATTATTAATAGCAGTTATTTTATTTATTTTTATTTATTACTATTTATTTATTTATTTTTATTTATTACTATTTATTTATTTATTTATTTATTTATATATGAAAATTTTCAGTTATTTAATATACAATGTTATTTATTTTTTCATCTTGGGAGTAAAAGAGAGGTATGCAGGTAATTTTTCAGTATATATATATTTTTTTCAAATGTTAAAGTTTGACATCGAAGATTTCTAATTACTGAAAGTTGAAAAATGTATTTTGTATGTATACCAAAGCTGCTACGAGCGACATTTTTTTTTTCTTAAATTTTTTTTCGTACCACTATTTTCAAACAAAGCAATTTATAATATATTTATACAGGTAAATCTGCATTTTACGTACATAAATATAGTATAAATTTTATTTTACGAGAATAGTGGTACGAAAAGAATATATATATTAAAAAACCGCCTGTGGTAGCCCTGTATACGATATTAGGCGGACAAATTTAGCGAATTTGAACAAACTACGTTGGTCTTGAAATATCCGGCGTACGCTGTTACATTCATGGCTCGGTCTCGGTATTTTTTCAGTATAAGAATCATTAAAATCAGTATAATTCTTCAACTTACTATTTCGAAATTCTCTGAGTAATATCATTGTAGCAAAAGTTATTTCATTGCTGATAGCATCCCTTATGTGTTAAAATAATTATTATTATTATTTTTTTTTTCATTTCATGTTTATTTACACTAAGGAACAACAACAACAACAACAAAAAAAAAAAATACACTCCACGAAATATTTAATAAAAATCTACATGAAACTTTCTATTTGAACATGATGCAATAACCATACACTTTGTATTCTATTATGATTTATTATATGAAATAAACACGTTATATTTTAACACATGAAATAAAACTATTTATTTGTTGGATCTAAACAATTATTTAACAAAGATATGTATTCTGCATCGGGTTAATTCCACCTTTATATGGAATTACTGCTTTAATGCGGAATGGCATTCACACTTATGTTTGTGAAAATTGCAACACCATAAAGGGATTATGCAAATTGAACCAAACTTACAGGAAATGTAAAGTGAGATAAGGCATGTAAATGACTAGAATTAGAAAGCGATTGTGCATGCGTGGAACGAGGACCGACTCCTTAACAGACGCTTGTTCTAGGTATATAAAAGACTGTAAAAACGCGTTGAAATCTGTTTATCGTCCTCTGTCTGCGGTAAACGTTTCATTGGCGGTCAATATGCCTCGTCAAAAGCGGACGGTGCCATACCAACAGTTCGTACGAGGCCGCGTCGTTGGTATGCGAGAGGGTGGATTTTCATATCGAGAAATCACAGCCCGCACACAGTGTAATGCCACAACAGTGATGCGTGTTTAGAAGAAATGGACAGAGAACAATCAAACAAGCCGAAAACCTGGCAGTGGGGCTCGCAATAGAACAACGGCACGAGACGACAGACACCGCATGGCTGTGACGGACCGTACAGCGTCCTCTCGTGTGTTAGCAAAACGTTGGAGCACGGCTACCGGTATTTTGTTGTCTAGCTCCATGGTTCGTTGTCGTTTGCTGCAATGAACTGCGTGTAAGGGTTCCTGTATGCAGGATTCCTCACTCGCTGAATCACAGACGCCTCCGACTTCAGTGGGCTCAGCAACACAGCACGTGGCGTGTCCAGTGGCAAAAATTTGTTTTCTCCGATGAATCTCGCTACAATCTGGAGTACAATGATGGAAGAGTACGCGTCAGACGTTACAGAGGTAAACGTTTGCTCCCACAGTGTGTTATCCAGCGTCATACTGCCCAAACGCCTAACATCATGGTGTGGGGAGCTATTGGGTATAATTATCGATCTCATCTAGTGCACATTGCGGGAAACTTTAACAGTGATCGCTACGTAAGGGAAATTTTGAAGCCAGAGGTCCTTCCCCATCTTCGACACATTCCGGTTGCTGTATTTCAGTAGGATAATGCCCGTGCACATGTTTCTCAGACTGCACAAGCCTTCTTCAGTGCACAACAGGTTTCGCTTCTTCCATGGCCGGCTTATTCCCCGGATATATCGTCCATCGAGTATGTCTAGGATTTCATTGGTCGGCGACTCGCTCGTAGAACTAGTGAGGCGCACAGTAAGATTGAACTTTGGCGTCAAGTCGAAGCCATCTGGAATGTCATTCCCCAGGATTATATTCAGAACCTGTATGATTCAATGCCACGACGTGTACAGGATCTCATCGCTCAGCCCTCTACAATATTCTTTGTATATGATTACTGACAGAATTATATGTGCTCACGGGAATAGATAAGTAATTTTAACAAATTGAATCTAATAAACGTACCACAGACGCAAGGTGCATTATCATCTTGAAATGCTGTTTGCGGAAAAGTCTGAGATACCTTCAAAATAGTCAGCCAAGTACCACTTTTATAATGTCTGTGTTTTATTTCGAATTAATTGAACCCTTGAGCATGAAAATTTGCCCGACTCCTTGAAAAGTTATGCATCTCCGTACCATATTGTACGAATGTATCATTATTTTCCACAATAATGGCTACTTTTGCAGATCTTCTGTTTTTTCATCTGCTTTGTTGCTGCACTGTTGCAAAAAATTGCTTTACTAAACATCTTTTTTTTTTTTTTTTTTTTTTTTTTTAAATCTTTTCTAAGTTCTGAATATGATACAAATCGATTTTTTAAACATTTGCTTTTAATTTGCGATTATCTCGCTTGGATGAGCAACGTGGCCGCGTAAAGCCAAATTTCCACTTTAAACAGCTAAAAATTTAAAATTTTGGTAAAACCCTCTCACTAATATTTCTTTAACATTTAATTATTTTCCCATCTCGCATATTAAAATATATTTTGATTTTCCTTCTAAAATTAATACTTTTTGTGGCATCGTTAATTGCCTTATCCTTGCATTTTTGAAATACTTTCTAAAATTACAATTTTCCTGACAACTGCATTTTGTTTTTAACACTAGGCTCAATCCTAACGTGTACGTGAAGGACGACGTAATAAAATCTATTCGAAAATTTTCTTTTTAAACGATAAAATTGGCGGTTGCAGAAAAAGAAAATGAAAATATCCAATCGCGGCTTTTTTTTTTCTTTTGGTCCTTTAGTGTATTTACAGTTGTATTTTCACTTATAATAGGGAAATTATACATCACAAGGAAAATCTACATCAACCCACTGTGGAGACATATGATTTTTTTTAATGATACAGTGTTTGCCAAATTATCGTTTTACTTATTTTATTTTATTTTATTTAAATTTTGATTTTTTTTTCTATTTTCTAAAAAATAACGAACGAAATGGCTTTGAACTTTAGACATACAAAGGATATTTACAAACTTATATTTTCCACTATCGATATAGTCGCGAGTTCATTAGGGGATCAACCGCAAATTGAAGAACACCACAAATACTTTGTATCACTCTGAATCTTTAAATGCTACAAATGTCTTGGAACTTTGACACCTAATTTCACACAGTGAGCGCAATATTTGTATGCTTTTTTGTGGGATTAGCATGATTATTTAGAGAGACATTTCTTTTTCAAAAATTGTTATTATTATTATTATTATTATTATTATTATTATTATCATCATTTGGTAAGTTTATTGCTTATAACAAGAATGGATTTCAACAAAATTTTACAAAACTTACAGAAAACTTAGCAAAACGTTAGAAAATCCTTATTCTGAAACATAAAATGCTCACGTGTAATTTTCGCTGAAATATGAATATTTGTTGTGAATATTTCTTTACTGTACATACGCAAAATATAGAATATTTTTTTAGATTGAAAGCCTGATATATTGGGCAACTAAAATGAAAAGTTCATTTGAATAGAGTAAAAATTAAGCAAGTTATCGGCAAAAGAATGAGCAATATTTTAGATATTTTTCAGAGTTGAAATTTTATAAGGGATTTTTCACAGGCCACGTATTTAATTTGGAGATCCAGTTATTTTACTCAAGTTGCAAATGTCCTTATTTGTGAAAAACCCATTTTAACTCACAAATCTTAGTAAATAAATAAAATTATGTTTGAGTTAGAAACCCATAAGAGTATTTTTAACAAGAAAATAAGTTTTGAAACGTGGTTGTAAAAATTAGATCACTAAATTAAATACGTGGTGGGCGAAAAACCCCTTATAAAATTTCAACTCTGGAAATTATCTAAAATTTAGCTTTATCTTTTGTCAATAGTTTGCTTTATTTTTACGCTATTCAAGCGAACTTTTGACATAAGTTACACATTATAACAAGCGTTCAACCTATGTAATAAAATTTTTTTTTTAATTTTTCGCGCATGCGCAGTAAAAAAATATTTACTAGAAATACTCATATCTCAGCGAAAATTACACGTGTGTCTTTTATGTTTCGGAATAATGATACTGTAATGATTTGTCAAGTTTTCTGACAATTTTGTAAAAATTTCATTGAAATTTATTTTTGTTATAAGCAAAAAACTTTCAAAAAAAAAACTGAATAATTTTTGAAAAAAAATATATATGTCTAAATAACTGTGTGATTTCCACAAAATAGTATAAAATTATTGCACATAGTAAGTGAAATTATGTGTAAAAGTTACAAGCCATTTATAGCATTTTATGATACAGGGTAATCCATATTATTTGTGTGTTTTTTTAATTTATGGCTGAGTTTAGCCTCGAATGCAATTGCACTCGTGACTAAATCGATAGTGGAAAATATTAGTTTTTAAATGTTTTTGTATATCTGAAGTTCAAGGTCATTTCGTTCAGTACTTTTTTTTTTTTTTAATAGAAAAAATGTCGAAGTATTAAGAAAAAAAAAATCCCTAATAATTTGGCCAATACTGTATAAGATACTTCAAACGTTCAGTATATTATCTGAGAATGTTTTTTTATTAACCATATCACCACGTCCTAGAAATAAGGCATTTATATTCCAAATGAAGGTTTTTAAACAACTCCTGATGTTTGTGCTATTACATTTTTAAGAGCAAGTACACACATTTTGAGATGTATTAATGCCCCGGCTTTGATCTCTCAGAATGTGATGTATATTTTTCGAGAACTAGTTAAAAGTGCCTGATGACCGCATGAGCACCAAATCGTGCGGTGATAGGGTTAAACACGTAGGTAAAAGTGACATATAGGGTCAAAGTGATAGGGTTAAACGTGTAAATAAAATAAATATACATAGAGAGAGAGGTAGAGAGAGAGAAAAGAAAAGAAAAACCTTTAAATTTAATCTTATACAATTTTTTATTTATTCATTGATAAATAAACAGATGAAATGAAAAAATAAAAAACTGAACATATTTTGGATTTCAAATATTAAAGACAAAAAAATAAAATAAATAAATAAATAAAATAAATAAATAAAATAAATAAATAAAATAAGATAAGTAAAACAATTTTAGCAAAAGACATCACATAATATTCTATCACATAAGTAATTAACTAATTTTTTAGTTAGAAAATTAAATTAGTATGTCGCGTTTTTAACTCCATCGGAATGAGATTCATGGAGCTTGGATTAAAGAGTTGCAAGATATGCGCAAATGAAAAATTATGAAATTAAATTTCTACTAGAATAAGAGGGAAAATAAAATTTCCATGATAAAAAATTGGGGAAAAATAAATCTACACGTTTCTGATTAAAATAATTTAAAACGATCCTTCGTCAGGGGCAAAAGTAAGGTTGGTCTGTTGGTTTAGTTTAACGTCGCTCTAGTACTACGCTATGGGTAACTGGCGATGGTCTGGAACGCACCCCTAAGGATGGTCCGGAGACATGCTATCACAATTTTGATCCTCCATGGAGAGGATGACTCCCCCGCTTCGGTAACCCTCAGAGGGGTAAAAGTAAGTACGTGCCTCATAAATGCAAGCATTTTTTGTCAAAAGAAAAAGAGGAACGCAATATACAAGAAAACACACGTAAAAAGAGTGTTAGCCAAAGTCATTACAAGCGAAGAGCAGTTATAAAATAAAATGGTGCTATTTAAAAATAAATTGCAGAAATTTGAAAATAAATTTAAATGTAAGGTAGCAAAAATAAATAAAAGTTACATTAATTTTTTTTTATTTCAGGTTAACCGAAATCAGTGATCATTTGCCTTCACCGTCAAAAATGAATCTTTTTTCTCCTTTTCAATTTTCGTGGTCTTTATTTTCAAACACGAAGACCGGTTTTTTCACTGGCATCATAAATTCCCTCTCTGTTTCTTTTTCTCCGCATGCTCTTTCCATTCATCTTCGTAATAAAAAAAATATTGTTTTCTATATCATTCCTCCTGTGCTTCTAATCTTGAAATGGAGTATAATTATTTCTAATTATATTTCTTTCTATAATTACTAATGATATAAATGTAAACTATCTCCTTTGTCTTTAATGATATCCATTATTTTGTTCTTTTATTTTAAATTTTCTGCAGCCTTTTTTAAATCTCTAAAATCGCAAGATAACTGCAGCATTTCGTACGAAGTTTATCTATCATGGACACGGTGTAAATATAAATTTTCCAGAACTAGATTTTTGAATGGTATGTACACAAGTTGCAGTTAGGCTCTGTTAAACATAAAAAAAAAAAAAAAAAGAAGAAGTCTTTTTTAAAAATATCTGTAGATGGTTGGTTGGGTTTTACGTCGCACTAGTGAAATATCTGTAGAAGTTTTAGCATTTTGAAAATCATAGATTCATGAAAAATTGTAAACTGAGAAAACGCAATTTAAAAATTTCAGATCTGTAAAAGGTATATCAAAAACCATAAGAATTATTGTCTTAATATATATTTTATTGTACAATCCTAACATAGTTCAATTTATAGATATTAAATGGAAATATAAGCTTCTGTATGAAAATTACAGTGGTGCCAAATCAAAGGTGCCAAATCCCATTAAGAAGGAATTTGCTTAAAATTCGATATATCTATAGGGGAACATCTCCAGTTGTGGGCATTTTCCGGTTGTGGGCACCCCACCATATCTTTTAACAAAAAGTAAATATGGTGGATTTGAGTACTGTCGAACATGTATTGTAACAGCACGCAGTTATGGCGCTAACACCGAATTGAATAAATGCATTTGCTTAGTAAGTGCCAAGCATCGAAACAAAATTTTGAACAAAAAGCAACACAAAAGTAATTTCTGAATTATTTCAATGTGCAGTATGAAATGCAGTATACAATGTGCACTTGAAAAGAAAAAGAAATCAACCTACTCTTCTGGCCATGAGCCGAAATGACTTGTCTTATTTATCAGTTTATTTTCTAATTTTCTGGAATCAGCAATATAGCGAGGTTGGGAGGAGTGTGTGTCTACTATAATAATAGTACATATTCAATTTGTAAAAAAGTTTGAATCGACATCCTGCTACTTTATATTTTAAATTTCATTTGAATTTATTCTCTGTAGAAATCACACACACACACACACACACACACACACACACACATATATATATATATATATATATATATATAATTTAATTTAAGACAACAGAATTTAACAGTTTTTGTGAAATGTATTTTATATATTTCTTAAATATTTGATACATAAACAAGAATAACTATATATATTTATTTTATTTAAATTTTAATCTCTTTAGAACTTTTATTTCCTAATCAAAGGCATATACTACATGTACAACTTATAAGAAATTTCCAAAATGAACAACAGAGAAGGATCAAAATCCATGTAATCAGAAAGCAGATTGAAAAAGATTAGAATATATATATATATATATATATATAATTCATCATTGCTATGACCAGACACCAGGAATTAAGACTTGAATTGTTCAATAAACAATTACACATGGAAGTGAAACCTTATACAAAGCAAAAGGTATTAAAAAAACTAATATGAGTTGTTTTTTAAGACATTGACAGATGAAATCATTAATTTTATAGTATTGGACAGACCTATTGTGTGATTTTAAAAGTAGAGGGTTGAGAAAAAAACATTGACAAAGCAACTCAGTGTCATCACATTATAATAAAATAAAATATAATTGTAACAAAAAAAAATTATTAATAGAATTCATAGGATTAAATAGGAATATATATATTAAAACTCGAATAAACGACTACGTCAGAAACGCCAAAGAAAAATATTGGAAATGCATACAGCTGTTTCGGCATCTTTAAGTGTGCCGTCTTCAGTGCATTTTTGTACCAAATTCGGAACCAACCAAATTCGGAAACTACCTCACAGTCCTTAGAAAATTTAATTAGAAGTATTAAAACCCTCACCATTTCAGTACCTGGGAAACCGGAAGCTTTGCACTTATTTTTTCAATCCCTTGAAAAAGCATTCATTTCTAAAAATTTACCATCTAAATTTAAATCGGAAATATTGATTAATTTATTGGGAGATAAATGTAATCAGGTTCTTGCGTACGTAACCACCGAAGAAATTAGCGATTATGAGAAAGTTAAGGAATTAATTTTAAGGCAATTTCAACCAACGCCGAGTGAATGTTTAAGTAATTTTAAAAATGCGCTGCGGAATCCGTCAAAATCCCATGTCCAGTTTGCTTCCCGTCTAAGTGCTTCTTTTGATTACTGTTGTAGATTGAGAGAAGTTAACGATGTTAAACAACTGTCTGATCTTATAGTTTCTGACAAGTTATATGAGACGTTGGCTTCTAGAACTAAGGAACATATCAGCATTAGAGGGGGTCAAAACTGGTTTAAACCCAATGAATTAGGTCGAGAGTGTGATTTATTCTACTCTTCTAGAGGGAAATCATTAACTAAAACTAATAATACGCGAAACTAAAGTTCAGAGAATAAGCGATTTGTAAACAAAACTCCTTTTAGAAAGGCACAAGCACGGTATAATCATAAAGATCCCATAATACGAAATTCGGTGCCTAACCAAACTCACGAAAAACATGAAAGAATGTGTTACATTTGTGGGGCGAAAGGGAAACATTTCATTTCGCTAGAGTCTATCCTCAACGTGTTGCAGGAAAAAAAGAATTCCGTGAAAATCTTCCAACACATTCAGTAGTTCAATCCGAAACAAATAATAGTTGTCTGATTAACCTAATTGTTAATGAGCTTGAATATGTTGATATTTTGGTAGATGATATTCCACTTAAAGGATTAAAAGGTACCGGGTCTTCAACTTTGATTGTAAATAAAAATATCATTCCACACACTAAAACTATTATTTCTAAAACCACACTGCTTTAATGAAAAGAAAGATGCACATCTAGCTGAATTTAAAATATCTTTGCCTAATCGTGATTCAGTTAATATAATCGGCGCATTATGCAAAAATTTGTCATGCGACGTAATTCTGCCTGGTAATATCTTTCATATTCTGAAACAACAAAATAAAAAGAAGGCAGATGTTTCGAATTCGAAAGACGAAGGGGGGGGGGGGTTGTCTTCCAATTTCGGGGGGTAGCGAAGAATCGAATGAGGCAGGTGAATATTTTTTTCCTTATTTGATGGAAAGGAAAATAAAATAGATTGTGTTTTTTTAAATATGTGCAACTTTTCAGAAGAAACGGAATTGGATGTTAGTCATATATTAAATAAGTCATTGAAAAATAATTTAAGTGAGTTAATAAAAAATTATAAACCAGTTAAAACAAAAAGTACTGATTTGAAAATGTCCATTATTTTATCTGATAATACACCAGTATGTTTACGTTCGCGCAGGTTGTCATTTGTAGAAAAATTAGAAGTAGATAAACAGATTGATCAGTGGTTGAAAAATGGTATAATTAGAGAAAGTACGTCAAATTACGCTTCGCCAATAGTGGTGTGTAGGAAAAAAGATGGAGGAATAAGGTTATGCTGTGATTACCATATTTTAAATACGAAAATTATTAAATATAAATACCCGTTGATAAATATTGAGGATCTATTTGATAGGCTAGGGGAGGGTAAAGTCTTTTCGACACTAGATTTAAAGAATGCGTTTTTACAAGTTGATGTAGAGGAAAAAAGTAGAAAATATACAGCTTTTGTGACCGATAATGCCCAGTATGAGTTTCTAAAAGTCCCCTATGGGTTATGTAATAGTGCTTTAGTATTTCAGAGATATGTAAATTATTTGTTTAAAGGTTTATTAAAAGGTCGTACTGTAACTATTTATTTAGACGATATAATTATTCCACCTAAAAATGAGAATGAAGGGTTAGATAAATTAAAACGTATGTTAGAAACGGCATCAAAATTTGGTCTAGAATTAAATTTTAAGAAATGTCAGTTTTTGAAACGAAAGATCGATTTCTTAGGTCACATAATTGAGAATGGCACGATTAAACCCTCAGTAGAAAAAACTCTTGCAGTCCAAAATTTCCCCGAACCCCGTAATGCTGGGGAAGTGCAGAGTTTCTTAGGTTTAACGGGCTACTTTAGAAAATTTATTCGTTCATATGCCAATATAGCCAGACCACTTAGTGACTTACTTCGTGCTTCCACTCCATTTAATTTCGAGCAAAAACAGAAATTGGCTTTACAAAAGCTGAAAGATATTTTATCCAATACGCCTGTTTTACATCTTTTTAAGCAAGATTTTAAATTGGAAGTTCACACAGTTGCATCTAAATTCGGATTCGGTGCTATCTTATTACAACAAGACGACGATGGACAATACTATACTATCCATTATATGAGTAAAAATACCTCGGTACAAGAAGAAAAATACTGCAGTTATTAGTTAGAAATGTTGGCGGTAGTAGAGGCCCTTAAAAAATTTAGGATTTATTAGGTAGTAAATTTAAAATTTATACTGACTGTCAAACGTTCACCAAAACTTTAAGTAAACGTGGATTGACACTTAACACGTTGACTGCCACGCGTGTTTACAACAAAATCCCCGTCAGGCCACCCGTGCCACTGTTACTCCGCCTGCTGTTACTCCGCCCCCAAACCTTTTTTGAGTTTCACTGAATTTTATTCAAAATCCGATTCCAAAGCAACCAAAAGAGTCTAGTGATCGCAATCACTTTCTGAATCTGCCAAATACATTCTAGTTTCATAATAAAACAATCGGGAAATTTGCACGTTGAACCATTTGGCCAGGGGCCTTTTTCGTGAAGACCTTCGCCTGCTGTTACTCCGCCCCCAAACCTTTTTTGAGTTTCACTGAATTTTTTTCAAAATCCGATTCCAAAGCAACCAAAAGAGTCTAGTGATCGCAATCACTTTCAGAATCTGCCAAATACATTCTAGTTTCATAATAAAAAATTCAACAGTATTATTATCTCCTGTCATATATTTATCTAAATATGTTCGGAAATCCTTTGGAAGGAGTCACCCGACGTGGCCTGATGAGAACTCTTGCTGTCACCCGAATACGGGTGACGTGGCCTGATGAGAACTTTTGCTGTCACCCGAATACGGGTGACACGGCAGTTAACGTGTTAAGGTAGCCAGGTGGTCTTTCCTGCTGCAGGAATTCGATTATGAAGTAGTACATCGTCCTGGAAATCAAATGCAGCATGTAGACGCTCTCAGCCGACACCCTGTAATGGCTGTAACTACTGATACTCTCACTCATCGCATTGCTGCTGCTCAAGAAAATGACGAGTACATTAAAACGATAAAATCTCTTTTACAGCAGAACCAAAATGACGAATATGTGTTAAAAAATAATATTTTATATAAAGTGTTAAATGACAGGGATGTACTAGTTGTCCCAGAAACCATGCAAATTGAGGTAGTAAAGAAACGCCATGCCCTAGGAATTTTTCGGTTAATAAAACTGAAGAGTTAGTTAAAAGAGATTACTATTTTTTTAATATGAAAAAATGTATAGATAATGTTGTAAAAAGCTGTGTAGACTGTATACTCAAAAATAAGAAGCAGGGAAAAGGAGAAGGTTTTTTGAACCCTATCCCGAAAGAAGATATACTATTATCTACTTATCATATCGATTTTGTGGGTCCATTACCGACCACTAACAAAAATTATAATTACATTTTCACCGTTATAGATGGATTTAGTAAATTTTCATGGCTATATCCCGTGAAAACAACTTCTTCAGTAGATGCCATGCAAAAATTAAAACAACAAGCAGCTATTTTTGGCAACCCAGCAAGAATGATATCTGATCGCGGAGCTGCGTTCACATCCAAAGAATTTAAAGATTACTGTGAATCAGAGGGAATCGAACATGTCACCATCACAACTGGAATCCCAAGAGGGAACGGTCAAATAGAGAAACTCCATCAAACAATCTTACCTGTATTGTCCAAGTTATCCATAGATGACCCGAACAAGTGGTACAAGTTTGTTGAGGCTGTCCAGAGAACAGTTAATTCCACCGTATCAAGAAGTGCCAAAAGAACTCCTTTTGAATTACTCACAGGTGTAACCATGAGAAGGAAAGAGAAGATAAGCGAGTACTAGAACTCCTCGAAGAGAAAAAAATAAATACCATGCTCGACAACCTTAACACCATTCGTGAAGAAGCACGAAAAAACATCCTTAAGATTCAAGGAGAAAATCGTAGATGTTACAACAAGAAGAGAAAGAAAGCCCATGTGTATAAAATTAATGACCTAGTTGCCATCCAGTGAACTCAGTTTGGAACTGGCATGAAACTTAGACCAAAATTCTTAGGTCCATACAAGATTGTGCGTGTGAAGGCCAAAGACCGATATGAAGTCGAGAATATAGGTGATCACGAAGGCCCTATTCATACTAGTACCTCTGCAGATAATATGAAATTGTGGGTTATGAACTAATCCAAAATCCAAAACTATAGAGACTTATAAACTCTAGAGAAAAAGTTTACTGTTAACCTTAATGTACATATTTTTTTATGTCTGTTTCTCTTTTTCTTTTCTTTTGAATTGTATTTTGCAGACATCCTTTAGTATCCTAGGCTGATCCGACGGTGAGGACACCTTACGTCAGGATGACAGAGCTCTGTGGAAAGTAATTCCTGGCACAGTCAAGAGATGGCGCTGTCTCGGATGTATCCAGGGAACGATCTGACAAGCGGAAGAGTTAGTTAGCATTCGGCTGCAATGGAGAGCTGTTGAGACCGTCAGCGCGAAGGCTGATGTGGTCATTTTCTTCTAATTAGAGCTTGAAACACTCTGAGCAGTTGGGTAGAGCCGTGGAGGGCTCTTTACTTCATTCTCACTATTTGATAGTACGCGTAGGTGCTTTTGTGTATTATAGTACGAGTAGGTGCTTAAATGTTACTTTGTGATATTCTGATGAAGAGAGCTTAGTTCTGTGTATCAAGCCAAAGAACCAATAATTGGTTAATAGTGATTCTGCTGTTACAATAATATTTATGTATTATTTGTGTTTTGTGCATCTTCAAATAAATGTGACGTTATTTAATTTGCATCTCATCATTGACCCCACCTCTAGACGCCCAGCCAAGATCTTACACATATATATATAGGTTTTCTGTTTTATTTTTTAAGTTTAAAAACCCCAGACTCCTTAATTACAACTAAATCTGCTCGGACGTATTATATCATAGTTGCCAACATTTTAATTTATTCCGGAGCATTTTTAGTTCTGCCTTCATTTCGCACCACTTTCATTTAGAATATTTTTCTCCAATATAAAACTACGATAAAATAAGATAAATTCACTCCTAAAAAAAAAAAAGTGGTATGAAGGCGGGACTAAAAATGCTACGGAATAAATTAAAATGTTGGCAACTCTGATTATATGTTAAATATTGTAATAGCGCGCAGAAAACATACAATTCTTGAAATTTATAATATAGAAGTTTTCTAAGATTTAATTTCATAATTTGTACTTTTTATCAATAAATTGGTGTAATATTACCGTATTTATGATTAGAATATTACATACAGATGAAAGCAAATAAGCATAGTAAAATAATCTATTAAGTAAGAGAAATAAAATAATGTACAAGAAATTGATCACTTTTTAAACTAAAATTTTAAATATTTTTTGTTTAAAAAATTTTAGTTCACCCGAGTTAAAATTTGAACTATAATACCTAGAGAAAAATTTAAACACAGAAATTTCTAAATTAGTTTAAATTTTAATCCTTTATTTACTGACGGTACTTTAAAGTATCATTTATTTAAAAAGCGTATAAAATCGAACTCATGAAAAAAATATCAAAAGTATTTATAAGAATGGAACGTATATACCTCACTTTAATCTCACTGCATGGCATTTAATCTCACTTTAATCTCACTACTACATTTTTGTTCCAGTAAGGATTTTATAGAGGGCTCTTGCTGTTTTTGCTTGTTATTTTTCACAATCTTCACGTGTGTTATAATTAATATATTACCTCAAGAATATACTATCAACCTTAGAAAAAATATGAGGAACACTAAAAAGTAAATAATTTTTTACACATTTTTAAAGTCCTAAAAATTTGTTTTACCTCTACGTACCAATTTTACACCAACGTGTCACCTCCACTAACTCCTCGTTAATTACTATGATGAAATGAAATACAAGATTTTCATTTGATATATCTTTTAAAAAATACTCTTAAGTATAATTAAAAATATATGTTTCAAATGCTTTTTTTTCTGTTTCATAATGCGGCAGATAAAGGGTTAATATGCAGACAACCCCTATATTCTATTCATGGGTATACCCCCTTAAAGGTCCAGTAAAAAGTCCATTCAGGGACACATTAAACACTACATTAAACAACATTGTATTAAAATAAAATGACATTATTGTCAGTCGATTTGTACGAATATTGTTTTTGTACAATGATTTACGACAGAATGTTTTAACGTGTTAGAATTTTCCTTACACAGTGCAAATACGGGATAGGTTCCCTTAGAAAACCCCCGCACATAGGGCGTTCCCCCTCAGGCCTAGGACCCTAATGCAGTCAATCGGCCTTACTCCCAACATACCTTAGACAACTTTAAAAGAGTGGTGCGTCTTACCTGTACTTTGGTTGAAAAAACAGCACCCTTCTTGCCCCTCATATAAACAAATAGACCAAGTATGGTAAGAGAGTCATTAGTATATACTACCTCATAAACAGGTTTTTCATGAGGGAAGTGGTTAAAATATCCCTATATACGATTTGCCTCACGTATATTCTTCATTCACGCATTTTCGACTATTTAAATAACATACAATAGTTTTAAGCATGAATTCCTTCAATCAGAGAATCGCGGTTACAGAATATCCTCTATCTTCATTCCTTTCAAACCTTCTTGAGGCGAATTATCGCCAAAGGTTGCGTCCGTTGTTTACATTTGTGGATTTCGTTTATATTTAAAAATAACCATAGATTCAACTCAACAAAGTCGTTCGGAATGCTTCAAAATATATGTTCTTCAGTCTGATAGCAGCTTTAATATAAGGTGACCATATCTTCAAACACTGATTTGAGGACAAATAATATACTATCCCCGAATCATAAAAAATTTTGGGGACATCGAAAACTACATTTCAGGACTTTTTCGAGGACATAATAGATCAATTGCCTACATGCATTATTTAAAAAATAATAATAATAATAAATCTCTGATTTATACATTGTAAAGTGCTCTGAAACACTTTTTTATATCAAAAATTGTTGAACCTAAGGAATATTTAAGCCAATTGAACCATCCCATGTTTTTGCTTGTCATTTTTCACAATGTTCACGTAAGTTATAATTAATATATTACCTCAAGAATATACCATCAATCTTAGAAAAAATATGAACACTAAAAAGTAAATAATTTTTTACACATTTGTAAAGTCATAATTTTTTTTTTTTTTTTTTTTTTTTTTTTTTTTTTTGCCTCTACGTAACAATTTTACATTAACGTACCACCTCATTAAATCCTTGTTAATTACTATGATGAAATGAAATACAAGATTTTCATTTATATATATTTAAAAAAATATTCTTGAGTATAATTAAAAAATATATGTTTCAAATAATTTTTTTTTCTGTTTCATAATGTGGCAAATAAAGGGTTAATATGTAGACAAACCCCTAAATTCTATTCATGTGTATATCCCCTTATAGTCCCTATAAACAGCATCCTACAGCGCAAACGAGTGAACGGAATGCAACGAAATTTAGTATACAGACTATACACGAGATGCGCTCACGGAATTTCGAAAAAAAAATTAGTTCCAAAATGTCCACCAGAGGGCACTTTTTCCGAAAAAAAAAATTTAATTTAACACAATAAACGACCAAAACGGAATACAGAAACAATATTAACAATCCAGAACAAGAATTATGAGTAATAAAATGTAAAACCAGGAAAAGCTGTCAGTTCTAGGAAAAAAATGTCGAGATTTGCATGCTTGCTAACTTTATGCAAAACAAGTTAGGTTATAAAACGTTTGCAGACGTTGTCATGTTTTATGTCGATGTTTCAGGCTGTAATGATGACGGTATCTTTAGTTGAACGTTCGTTATTGGTGAAGCTGTTTTACAAAAACAAAAGGAATGTTTCTGCTGCAGTTCGTGAATTTCGTCGTATAAAGAACCTACGGCGTGGACCAATGTCTACTATAGGTATCCGGGCTATGATTAAGAGACTTGAAGAGACGGGGACATTAGGAGTCCAACTTGGAAGAGGCCGTAAGACTGTCACACCGGTACTTGTTGATGCCGTCAAGACAGCTGTTGACGGACAGTCACAGACATCATAGAGTTTGGGAGCAGTAGTGCACGTGCAGTTTCTCGACAGACTGGCTATTCTTACAGCACCGTCCGAAAAGTGCTCAGAAACATAATGCACTACTTCCCATACATGATTCACCATACCCAAGACTTTCTTGATAGGGACAAGCCACAACGTCTCTCATTCGCAGTCAATTTTCTCAACAGAATGACTGTTGATCTGTCATGGCCTTGGAATATTCTGTGGACCGACGAGGCTCATTTCTACTTCTATGGGACAGTCAACACACAGAATTGTCGCATTTTGGCTAAGGAAAATCCGTGGATGCACACCGAAATTCCCCTAAATTCTCCAAAGGTGACTGTCTGGTGTGGATTCACGGTGACATTCATCCTTGGATCATTCTTCTTTGAGGAAATAACTGCACGTAGTCCTCTCACATGTTAAGTTACGGGCCGTCGGTACCATGACATGCTGCAGACGTTTGTTGTGCCGCAACTACAGTAAAGGCGAGTCCTTACATCGACCATTTTTATGCAGGATGATGCGCCCCCACATATCCATGAGTCCGTGGTGGCGCTATTGCTCCAACATTTCACAGACGAACGTGTTATTAGTTGCTTCTTTTGTAATCCATGGCCACCACGTTCGCCGGATCGAAATCCGTGAGATTTCTGGTTATAGGGACACTTAAAAAGTGTGACGTATAGTGGAGGCTTTACGACTTTGAATGACTTAAAGAACTCCATAGCGTTTCATGTGCGAAGCATCACAACTGATAAGTTACGATCTGCTGTTGAACACACTGTCCATTGGCTTGAAATTTTGCAGATAAATGAGGGTGGTCACATGGAGCACCTTTCCCTACATCTTCCTGGACAAGATTAACAACTGCTCCTCTTGTGCAATTTCGTCCTAATCTGTTCTTGTTTCTGCAAACTGAACTGTTTTTTTTTTTTTTTTTTTTTTTTTTTTTCTCAAACAGCGTACTGTTATTTTTTTCCCTTATCTTTACTTAAAGTGATTCGATGACAAGGTGATCAGAAACTAGTTAATAAATGTTAATATTGTTTCTGTATTCCGTTTTGGTCGTTTATTGTCTTAAATTTAATGTTTTTCCGGAAAAGGCACCCTCTGGTGGACATTTTGGAATTGATTTTTTTTTTCGAAATTCCGTGAGCGCATCTCGTGTGTAGTCTATATACCAAATTTCGTTGCATTCCGTTCACCTGTTTGCGCTGTCGGATGCTGTTTATAGGGGAAGTTTAATCATAACCACCCTGTATATATAATTAAAGTTTTTAATAATATCTTTAACCACTTATCTCTAGTCACAAAAGAAATAAACAGACAAACATACATTTATACAATTTCTGTTTTTACTACTAATTTATATAGGCATATTCAAATAAAATATCGGATACACTTTTCAAATCAAGAGTAGATCGTGTACTTTCTAAAATCCTCAAAAGTTTTTATTTATTGTATGTTTTGGGCAAAAATAAGTGAGTATTTGTATATTGTGTATTGGACACTTCTTTTGAAGTATATTGCACACCACTGTCTGCATTTAACTTGGAAAACGTTTCAAATTCCTCTAGTTTTTCCTTTTAAAACCATCAGCTATTGTCCTTTTAAACTGCCGTTTCACTACTACTACTAATAATAAAAAGAACAGTTTTAGGAAAAAAAACTTAAAACCATTATAGCTTGTCATTAGTTATTTCCTTATTTATGTCTTTTACTAGACAGACAAATAGAACTATTTATGATTAATGAATTGAGAAAATAAAGTGTATTAAAAGAAAAGCAGTTGTAAGTGCCTTACTCTTTACTCCTTTATTTATTTATTTATTTTTTGTCCATATTCGTGTTCTTTGTTTGTGTTTTTCTGAATTAAAAGTCGACCTATGCATTACGTATAAAATCACATAACTATTTTCTACCATTAGCCATCCATCAAATAAACTTTTACATAAACAAGTCAGCGTCTGAATTTATTTTTAATCCGTAATACAAATAATAATGAGAAAAAAGTATTATAAATTATTTGCGGTAGTGGCGGTGTGGTGTAGAGGTAAAGGCCAACTTATTACGTGAGTGACTTAGGACCTGGCTGAAATGCCCTCAATAGGGCTATTTCTCAGGATACCTAGCCATAGTTAGGCACGTTTAGTAGAAAACCACGGAAAACTACTATCAGGTAGGCCGATGAACCTGACCTACAGTCCGTAACAAAAGTGTCCGAACACTAGCAAAAATTCCTATGTAAAAAAGTACACTTCATACGGTTTTGTTAAATAAATCCTTATCGAATTATGTTCTTAGACTTACTAAGAACAGTATTCGACAAGGATTTATTCAATAAAACCGTATGAAGTGTGCTTTTTTTACATAGGAATTTTTGCTAGTGTTCGGACAATTTTGTTACCGACTGTACACTACATAAAACTTTGTGTTGTAAAAAGTATACGTGATATCTACATATCGTTGAACTCTAGCTGAATTCTAATCTGTCATTTATAGATAGAATCTTCTAATTAGAGAAATTTGTTCAAAATGAGATAAAATTTTATTTTAAATGATGTTTGAATCAATAAATGCGTGTTTGAAAAAAAAAAAAAAAATAAAAAAAAAATAACGAATGCATAATTTATATGCAATGCCTTAATAATGTAATTTATGTGCAACAAAATAATCCTAATTCACTAACACATGAAATTATTTTATAAAAGGGTATTTTCCGATACTTTTTAATCTTTACGATAATTACTCAGATTCTGATTATCAGCGATTTTACAAATGACTAAGACATTTTTATCTGTCTAAAAATTCTTACTTTTAGGTTGGGCAGAAGTGTAAAGTTTTTTGGGGAAAAAATGAAAACTTGAGAAAAGCTTATTTAATTCAAGTGCAAATTACTTTCTTACTGTTTAAATGTTTTAATTTGTAATGAAATATAACGTACTACTTTCATGTAAATTTGTAACGTACTACTTTCATATAAAATCCTGTAAATTTTTGAAATTTTTATGTAGCTTTATTTATTGAAAACCATTTTAGAAATAACTATTAAAATGTTAGAATGTAAATTTAAATACACGCTAATAAAAATGATATAATAAGAAAAACCTTTTTATCTAATTATAATTTTTTCCAAACAGTCAAGGATAAAAGTAATTAATCAAACAAGTGAAAAGAAAATTATTAGTATTTTTAAGGATGTGCCGTAAGATTTTCTATAAAAAGTATGAAACTGAATAAATAATTGGATTGTTGTTATCAAAGAAAGTAAGTACTTTAATTCCAGTACTTGTTTCATTTAACAATAAATCTTGGGAGTATGCGTGAATACGAAATTATTATTTAGTTTTATTTATCGCAAAAATACTTTCAAAACGGCTGTTAACTTGCTAAAATACAAAGTTAAATACAGCTTAACAAAAATACTGTACTAAGAAAACCCTTTTAAAAAATATGATTTTTATTATAATTTTTATTTCCATTAGCCAAAGACAAAATAATAATAATAATAATAATCAAACGAGTGGAAAATTAATCTCATAAGCATTTTTAAGGCTATACCGTAAGATTTTCGATAAACTGTAGGAAACTGTATAAATAACTGAATCCTTATTATCAAAGAAAATATGTCCTATCATTTAAGAAGAAACTTTAGGAATATATATAATTAAGAATTTTGTAGATTTATTTAACAGAAATTAATTTTAAAACGAGTATTAAAATCCTAAAATATCAAATTAAATAATAAAAATAAACGTAATTTTTATTTCAGTCCGGGACATCTTTATTTAAAATAATTCATACGAAAATCACCTTATTTATTATTCTGTTATCAACTGATATATAGCATCCTTCGGTTCAAATGACACACCCATTTGTTGGAAAAGTGACTTATATATATAAAAAGAGAATTTGGTAGCTAAAAACATACATACTTATTCATTCTGTCTTTAGAACATTTTACAAGCAACACTCACCTTCCTTTTATTTTTAACGTACGTAGACATGTAACAAAGAACACCAAACTTTCATTTATAGGTTTAATGGTGTAATTAGCTACTATGTAACAACGAATAACTATTTTACTATAAAGCTCTTTTATATGTGAAGAAGTAATAATACAACATTTTTATATACTCAGTTTATGTAAGCTATCACATACAAAAACAGCACCTTTACTTTTTAATAAAAAACCTATCTTTAAGCTTTGTATTCTAAAGCATTCTAATGAGAAGTTAAGAAACTGTTTAAGGAAATCTTGAAAATATCTCATTACATCAATTTACCTTAACAATAAAATAATTATTTGGATTTTTATTGAGACGGAATTTCAATTAATAACAATAAAAACAACTGCTGCAGGCTGGAAAGATTTCTATTTTAAAGACTATCACTTAAATTTTTCAAAGTACGTGTAAATGCATTTTTATTAAAAGTAATTATTTTTTCTAATTCTATGAGCGTTAAATTTATTTTACCTATTTTTCTTAACTCTGATTATTTAGAGGAAAAAATTAGAAAAAAAATAATTTTTTTAGAACCAACTGCTTTCCCACCCTCTCCTATACTCTTAGGTTAGAGAAAATAAGGAATACAGTACATTTCCGTAAAATGGGGCAATGTTGTCAGATGAATATTACAATTTTATTGTTTCCCACCACTAACAGTTTAGAGTGTCAGTCTGTTGATTCAAGTATACCTTATTTAGTTTTTTTATAAAGCGGTTGCTTTTATATAAAATTAGTGGTGTTAAAAATTAGTTTAAATTACTGGTCCCGCTTTGTACAGGAGTCAACTGTACATTGTTATTGTTATTGTTATTGAAGAGTAAAAACATTGTAAAGCACATCATAAAAGAAACAAATACGCAAAAATTGTTTCGCATCGAATAATTAAACACGGCTTTTCATCAGGGAAAAAATGTTAACAAAACTACAGCTTGCATTTTTTTTTCTAGTCTGCATTTTTGCCTAAATTTTTTTCGCTTGATAAAGGGTTGTGTTGTAACTGATATTGTAACTACTCGAAACAATCGTCAGATGATTAAAAAGACAGTTTAAAACTGACAGCTTCTTTCTCTTGGAAACCTGTTACACAGCTGTCAATATTTACATTAAAAAAAAAGTTTTATCACTAGTATTTATTTATTTATTACGGTTAAACAAATTAAAATTGTTATAGACACTTTCTGGTATAAAGTTTTCAGAGAAAAATTGGGCGATTTTATAGCTATGCTACTAATGAGTCTTCATATATTATCTGCAATATACAACACACACAGCTGTCATTATTTACATTTTTAAAAAAGTTTTATCACTAGTATTTATTTATTTTTTACAGTTAAACAAATTAAAAATTGTTATAGAAACTTTCTGGTGTAAAGTTTTCAGAGAAAAATTGGGCGATTTATATCTATTCTACTAATGAGTCTCCATATATTATTTGCAATATACAACACACACAGCTGTCAATATTTATATTTTTTAAAAAGTTTTATAACTAGTATTTATTTATTTTTTACGGTTAAACAAATTAAAAATTGTTACAGACATTTTCTTGTATTAAGTTTTCCGAGAAAAATTGGGCGATTTTATAGCTATGCTATTAATGAACCTCCATATATTATCTGCAATATACAACACACTAAAATTTTGTTTCCCTTAAAATTATAGCATGAATAAAACGCATTTTAGTTTATAATCACTTATTCAAGGTCCTAACAGCGAGATTGAACGTCAACCACTGATCTTACAAATTCTCAGCATAATAATTAATATATATATATATATATATTATTATTATTTTTTAAATATGAATAAATACATGCATACGAACATAATTTGAATGCCAAGCACATCATAATATAAGTAAGTCCATATAAATGAAAAAGAAAATTTGTATGAGAATAACTATGTACAAAATAAGCAAAATATTTGTGGTGTTCCAGTTATGTATTCATAGAAATGACAACTTTATTTTTGTGCTTCAGATTGAGAACATTCCACTTGAAGGCAACCAGCAATCAAACCCGAATCAAACCCTCCCAACCAAACCGTACACGTCGAGCTAGCTATTGGTAGTTTTCCTTGGTTTTCTCCTAAAATCACGTGGACATGGTTTTAAATCCCTGAAAAATCCATCCACAGAAGGTTTTCCACATCCAGATTATTGTCTTTAACCCGACACCATCACACCAACAAACCACAAGGAACCGATATACACTACCTTTCCACAAATGACCGGACACTTTCGACTTCAGACTTTTTTGAAATATCTCAAAAAGTAGGGGAAAATTGGATAAAACGGGATAGTCTGACAAAACGGGATACATCGCCTAGGAACCTGTCTAGTACTGCTATCGAGCGGACGACGACAGAAACTTGTTCTCGGCCGTCATTACACCATTCTCAGTTCGTCCCGCCTCGAGACCACTAGTTGATGGAAAGTTGTAGCTCTTAGAACTTTTTACTCTGATTTCTTGGCACTTTCTACATTTACATGCGTTGTTTTCTAGATTATACTGCCTAAATATATGGGAATACAATTCCGGTGAGTATTACATTTGATTAAGCATTTCTTAACGAACATTCTCATGTGTAGTCTATCTAATTTTCCTTTCACGTTTAGGCATCAGCCATGTTTGTTTTGAAAAGTGTCGGAGTTGGACAAAACGGGACACTTATGAGTTGGATAAAATGGGATACAGTTTTTTTATGCCGTATATTCGTCCCTCCTATGTTTGTATTTCCTCGAGTGAAGGAAAACACACAACTAATGGATGATGGACTCCCAGTATCATTTGCAGTGCATCACAAGACCGGCTGGATCACGAAGGAGACCTTCATTGTTTGGTTTAAAAAATTCGTAGAATTTTCCAACACTACCCATGAGAAGCCAGTGCTATTGCTACTTGATGGACACAACAGTCACACCAAATGTTTGGAACTTGTAAATTTGGCAAGAGAAAATAATGCAACCATCCTAACCTTCTCCCCACATACAACTCATCGCCTTCAGCCCCTGGATGTCAGTTTCATGGCTCCACTGAGCACGTATTATGAACAAGAAGTTCAAAAGTGGCTGTTCAACCATCCAGGTAGGTGCGTCACAATTAACGAAGTTGAAAAATTGTTCAACGCAGCCTATTCACAAAGCAGCTGTTGCAGAAACTTCCCGTTTTGTCCAACTTTTCCCTACTAGACAAATCATCTTGAAACTTCAGGTGAGGGAAGAACATGTTACACCTCATGTATTTCAGTGAAAGTTTTGCCACGAAAGTGAAAGAAGGACCAGTAAAAAATAAAAGAAGTATGGAAGTATTTGGCATCACCCTGTAAAATACAATGCTTGAAATACGATCTGGCTGTAGCATCTGATTAGGGGGCTCTTCTTATTATCAGGTATAAATTTCCATGTCTCTATCAATTGTAATTTAGGAAGATATAACAGTTAATTTCTTTAATAAATTGCAAAAGCTATTGTCACTTTTTTAGATATAACACACATGGTATTAAACCCAGTGCAAAGTAATTATCAGGAAACTTGACATACAATATTAGACACAGAATACTGCAATCAGAATGAAAAAATATTAAATGTCTAATGAAATATAAGCATTTTTAATAAATATTTTTTAATTGCGCATATGTAAGATTTAGCGAAATTTTATTTGCATAATTTAATAGCCAAATGCATTGAGCTACTTATATAAAAACACCAAACAAGTATCGTGTAAATTAAAAAAGTTGTACGTGACAGAATGAACTGAATTTCAGCTGTTCCCAAAAATAAGAAAATGATAAGTTTTTTTTTTTTTTTTTTTTTTTTAATATTTAGTTGCAATAATCAAAAATTGTATTACCGTTTATTGAATCAAAATAAAAATGTGAGTAAAACTTCTTATAGCTTACCTTTATAAAAATTATAAACTGAATAGGAATCCATTCTATCGCGTACAAGTTTTTGAGTTTCACGATACTTGCTTGGTGTTTTTATATAAGTACCTCAAAATATTTGGCTATTAAATTATGCAAAGGAAGTTTCGCTAAAACTTACGCATGCGCAGTTAAAAATTATTCAGTAAAAATGCTCATATTTCATTACATATTTCATATTTTTTCATTCTGATTGCAGTATGCTGTGTCTAATATTGTATGTCAAGTATCCTAAAAATAACTTTACACTGGGTTTAATACGTTCTGTGTTATTGCTAAAAATGGGATTTTTTTTTTTTTTTTTTTTTTCAATTTTTTGAAAAAAAAAAAAAAAAACCTTTAAATCTCCCTGATTACATGTGGTAGAGTCATAAAAAATTATACAGATAATAAGAAAGAGCTCTGTAATCACATGCTACAGCCAGATTGCATTTCAAGCATTACTATCTACAGGGTGATGCCAAACACTTTCATTTTTCTTTAGTTTTTTACTAGTCCCCCTTACACTTTCGGACAAAACTGTAACTGAAATATATGAGGTATAACATGTTCTTCACACTCCTGAAGTTTCAAAATGATTTGTCTGGTACTTTTTGGGATATTCCAAAAAAAGTCTGATATCGAAAGTGTCCGGTCATTAATGGAAAGGTAGTGTATATTGGTTCCTTGTGGTTTGTTGGTGTGATGGTGTAGGGTAATGTACATTGGTGTACACCAGGCTTGAATCCTATCTTCAGAATGAGATAAATGAAAAAATAACCTATTTAAATATGGTTATTTTTTTTTTCTTACATGTATATATATTAAATGATACATTATCGAATGCTTAACGGATTTTATTTAATCTGTCATGTAAAATTACAAAATATTTGTAAAAAAATAAAAAATAAATAAATATCTAACCTATAACGTTACAATTGAAATGTTACAGTAAAAAGCTATAGTTAAAGTTATTGCAGTTCTTAATAAAATAATTATAATAAACTGATGTTAACTCAGTATTTAAAAAAAAAAAAAAAAAAAAAAACTTTCTTTTGAACACACAAAAATGCGCTAAAAAAAGAAAAAGAAAGTTTTCTATTGGGCTTCTTTGTTAGGCGGGGGAAGAGGGGGGGGGGGGTGATTACAATGCCACTTTGAGAGGAGGGGTAAGACATTCATGTGTTAATTATTTATAATTACTGCTACTTGTTTGTATTTTAGAATATTTTCTCCTTTTTTTAGCCTCTGTTTAAATATACCGCATTTTTTTTTTTTTTTTTTTTTTTTTAATTAAAATGTTTTACGTCCCTTTTTCTCAAATGTTTTTTCGAATATTTCTCCGATTCATTACAATAATAGTGACTTAAAATACCTATGTAATTTCTAGTACTGTATGTTTATTGTAAAAGTATTGATAAAAACTATTTTAATACCATATAAAAATGCAAATGCCATATAATTATGAAATGAGAATTTTTCTGCTTCTTTCAATCAAGATAATAGCTCTCCTTCTTTCGAAAAATTAAAGCAAATATACGTGATGCAGAGGCTCCTGCTGCATCAATTATTATTATTATATCAACATTAACAATTATTATTATTTCAAAGATGGTCTATTACTATTACTTAGATGGGTGTGTATTTGTGTGCAGGAACAAAAGCTAAAAAAAGAATATAGAGAAAATGATGCATGTGTCTTTGTGCGAATGAATATCGTAAATATGAAAAATATATTTATTTTTCAATAGAAGAAAAAAAGAAAAAAAAAAAAAAAAAAGAGGGAAAAAATACAGGACGACTATTTAATTCATATTCAGTTATTTAGTTTTTTAAATATTTAAAATATTATCATTTTTATTAAACTTGTATAAAATCATTATTTTTAACGAGATTCAGAAAATCGTAATGCAACTCGAATCGACTATGATTCTGAAAATAAATTCTATGATTAAAACGAATAATAATAATAATATAAATAAGAATAATAAGAATAATAATAACTGATAGGATGCAAGGCTTCGATGTCCAGAAATGATTAAATATTTTTTCGAAAAGTCTGAATTTTAATTTTTATGTTACTAATAATACAATTTACATTGCTAATTTAAGTTTTAACATCATGAAATACTTTATATTTTTAAATGTAAAGTAAAAAAAAGCGATGTAATAAAACATCGGATATTCGCGTTATTTTGTATTGTAAAACCAAAATAAAATCTACAAAGATTAAATAATAAAAGAAAATTAAAAGACTGTAAAAAATAAACGAAATGCGAAAAAAAGAAAAAAAAAAGTAATAATAAAAATAAAAAAATTATATATATATATATATAATACTTGAAATGCATCAAAATGATGAAATCCTGATTACAACCTACTGAACATTAATATTATCAGTGTATAATGCGTTTACATTATTTTGATTGACTATATTTGTGTTGTTTAGATAATAAGTGCATTGTAATTTATTATTACTTGTTTGAAAATTCATTGAAGAGAAAGTTTCATTAACTGCGACAAAGGGCAATCAAAATCTACGCATAACCTATCAAAGTAAAGTAATCAGAGATATAGTGTCTCAAGGTCACTTCTTTTGTGACTATAAAATCAATTTAAATAAAACAAAAGTGAAAAAATGAAAGCAAAATCAGGACAAAAAATGAGAAAAAGCTAAAAGACACAATCGGGGGAAGTGTATTTAGTTTTCTTTCATCTAAATCTTTCTCTCGGTGACATTTAATGAAACTTCCTTAATACAAATGTTAGAAATAGTTTAGTCATTTATACTTCAAACGGAAACAATCAGAGTGACTAATACTAAAAAGGAATTTCCAATGGAGAAGGTGTTTATTGATCACCGAGCAAACAAACGATGTGCTTGAGAAACATAAATTTTAGTTTTCCTGTTAAACGATAGCATTTTTATGTGAAATTACAAAATCACTTTAAACATTTATCTAAAAATTATTATAATAATTATTAATAATTATAATTATTTTTAGATAACTGTTTTAGAACAGAACAACTTTACTACATTCCTACATTTCCTAAAATTGTGTTTTTTCATTACAATCGATTGCTAATTATCAACTACAAAAAGCTGTGACCATTTTTTTATGCCTGAAAAATTCGTTTAAACCTATTTTAAATTACATAATTAAAAAATAAAAATTTGAATTAATAATGTAAACCGTATTTTTAACTGAAAGTTATTCTAAATTTATAGAGATTTCTATATATAGGGTAGGTGCTCCAGTGATTGGCATGCTTCAGTAATTGATATCTATCCCGAAATAATTAATAAATAAGGAAAATAATAAAATAATATATTTTACATATAAGAATTTTAATATTTTATGCCAAATACTGGAGCATAGGGTGCTAATAACTAGTAAAATGAATAACTAGCAGTGTCAAACACTGGAACATAGGGGCCAATTACTGATAAAATGAAAAACTGGCAATGCCAATTACTGGAACATTGAGTGGGTGTCAAATAAAAATTCATAAAAAAAATAATTGTTATCAAATGTATATATTTTAACATATATGTGTTTCTAAATGTCTTTCATGCCATATGTACTAACTTAAGATTTCTAATAATATTTTCTGCTGACTAGAACATTAAAAACATCAGAGATTGCTCTAAAAGTGTCAATCACTGGTGCACTTACCCTAGTTAATTTACACATTTCTATTAATTTGCAGAATATTTTTTAACAGTTTAAAAATAAATGAGTTCCAAGAAATTACGGAACTAGAGTTTTCGGTGTGTCTTTTTCTCTCAAAATAACAGTTTCTTTTTTGTTCTACTGATAAAATTTTATTAATTAATTAATTTATTATTATTATTTTGGATTATACAGGATGTCGATAGTCAAAAATTTTCCCTGATTCTTCCCTCAGTATATTTATATAGTATTTTTTAACTACCGTGCAAACTTGGTACTAAAAATTCCGAAAGAAAAATACAGGTGGAAGAATGAGGGAAAATTTTTCAACTGTTGACACCCTGTTATATTAAACAATTTTCTGACTGTTTGGAAAACAGTTTAACGAACTCAAACGCTTAATTTAATCTTTTTTCAAAATGAGGTATTTTATTGATTTGCTCTAAGGCGCAAAATATCATATTAAAAACTGAGGCATTTAATAAACTGAAAAATTTCCAGAACGTTGTAAAATTACTTTTCGTATAACCGGCCACTTACTCGTTATTTCATTTAGCGGCCTGGCATTCACTCCCCCATCCTACTTCGCTACCTATTCCCTTATGCGAAGGTTGTTCACTTTCTTGGGATTTCAAGTAAAAAGCTTGATTTTTGTCTCTGTGTGTGGTAGTTATTCTTAATGGTACCGCTTTTATCACAAATTAGTTCATTAAAGGAAATGATATGTTTTTTATTTTAGATTGTGTGTTTCATAATTATAGTTTTTGGATATTTTCCTTCAAATTAAAGAGTTTTGAGCTATATATATATATTTTTTAATGATAGTAAATAGCGTTTTGTTGGCGATAGTATATATAAAGATTTGAGTTATCTTTTTTAAATAATAAAAGGAATTTACTGCAACAACAACATCTATGAAGGAGTTCTTATCATAATAATTGCACAAGTCCGTATCCAAAAAACTGCATAGGATATTTTTTTATTCTGTTCTTTTTATAGATTTTTACACATTGTAAACAAGAACATTAACAAAAAAGTTCCATCACGTCTGTTTTTTAAACTCATATTTTTAGTTTAATTTTGAGTTAACGTGAAAGTTTATATCTTATTTCTGATTAAAAACTATGTTCAACAATTATTTTTTTACTTTAAAACATACACACACTTATAAATAGTGTAAATCTAAAGAATAATACAAAATGAGTGAAGAGGTGGGTGTGCAAGGGGTTAACGAGGAAGCGTGTTTGGATGGGGTATTAAAAAAAAGAAAGAAGGTTTCACAAGCAGAAAAATCGAATACAGAATGTTAAAAATACCATAGAGAAATTGTTTTTTAATTAGGAGAAAGAATAAGTTTAATTCAATACAGATTTGCCAACATTTTAAAGAACATTTTCCTTCTAATTTAATCGTAATTACATATAGAAGAAAGTTTCACTAAAAATAGAGTGCTGTGAAAAAAGGGCTGGTACTAACAGCGGTCTGGAATAAATTAAAATGTTGGCATTTCTGTAAGTGCAATGAAATTCGAGTTTTAATGTAAAACCCTATTATTTCGGGGGGGGGGGGGGAATATGTGATGCGAAAAAATGGTTATTTTTCGGATTCAACGTCCTCGAAAACATAATATTTGCCAAAAACATTTATGCAGCTGATTTTTTTTTTTTTTTTTTTTTTTTTTTTTTTTTGTTCTCTGTGTGTTAAAACCAAATCAAAAAGAACATCAAAGAGCGTATGTGATTGCCTTTAACTTAATTGAAACTTTAAATTTATTTTTCCTGGGTTCCAAATTTCGGAAATAATTTGTTACTTATAATGCTTCTTGCTAATTTGTTTTCATCCAATTCCCTTATAACACTTTGTGAATGTTAATCAGTGTGTTTATCACATAATTAGGCATTCATTTTGAAATCAAGAAATTATTGCAGTTATTACGAACTCTTGCATTCAGTCGCATGACAATAAGTCGTGAAGGTTTCATGTCTTAAGCTTTTTTTGTTTATAACTGATGCTGTAATTGAGATATAAAAATTTAATGCACAGATATATTAAATTACATACAAAAGATACACAGTAAAAAAAAAAAAGGAGGATCTTTAAAATAATTTAGAATTAGCATGAAGCCTTTTAAATTTGGGACTAATTTTGTATTATTTTTCCAATAAAAGAGGCTTTTTCATCTTAAAAATTACTTTTTATCATTTAAAACATGCTACGTAGATAAAAATGGTAGATTTCATGGTAGTGCTTGATTTGAAAAGCAATGGAATGTAAAACAAAAATAATTAATTTCAAAGTCACTTTTCCCCTTAAATTAGTTATTTAAGCTTATAAACAACAAAATGTTTGTCAGTCTTTATTTTATGAGGATTAAAGAATTTAAAATATTTTTATGATTTCTTTCATAATAATGTAAACAGGTTAATCTGATTTTCAAGCATAATATATTTGTCAAAATATATAACAAAGAAATATTTTACTAATGAGTTTATGCACTTTGGTAACTTTATGTGTAGACTGTAATATAAAAACTAGATTTTAATGGATATCGAAAATGGTCGATTGTTTATTAAAATTTGCAATATCTTAAAAAGAGTTTGAAAAAAAAATGTCAATATGTAATGAATATTGAACATTATTTATATTCAATGTAATTTATAAAAAAGATGCTAATTTTTTCTGAATAGGTAAATCACTAGCATAAAATTAAAATGACACATTATACATATTGATACACAAAATTACAACGAAGCACCAATTCTTCAAATGACTCGAAACAACAGGTGGTTCAGATAATAAAAATTTGAATAATTGAATTAATATTTAAAACTTAGTTTACTTGGTTCGTATGTGTATTAAAATTTCTTTACAAGTTTTCTAGGCTTATGACAAGGGACCATTATTATTATTTCTACTATTATTATTTTTTTACTGTTATTTTTATTAATTTTCTAAGAAAAATACTTTAAATAATTAATTTATTGCATTTTAAAAAGTTTTTATTTAAAAAGGACGCTTTTTTTAGTATGAGATTATCATTTTTCAAAAAGTCGTATCTCATATTCTTCTAAAATAATATGTTTAATATGATCGGTATTGTTCAAGTCTACAATTTAACTTATGATCTCACCAGTGTTATTTTTTCAATCATTTATATTACTTACGTATTGTTATTTTACCAATTTTCACAATTCCATAAGAAATAACTCTTAAGAAATATTATTATTTAAAAAAAAAAAATATCCAAAAGTCAGACACACACACGCCATAGCCTCCTAAACTAGATGCCTGTCGCGTTGCTCGGAAACTTGGCAACAGTCCAAGCGGTAGACAGCGCCACCTGGTACAGATTGCGCGATTTTTTTATTGAACAACCACCAAAAATTTTCAAAAGTGGGATTTGATATACATAAAAAGCAAATAGAATCGAACAAACGTCGATTATACATATATCATATATCACTTCTTAAAATTATTGGTGACATTTGAATAAAAAAAAATCGTGCAATTTGTAGCAGGTGGCGATGTCTACCGCTTGAATTGTTGCCAATTTTTCGAGCCACGCGACTGGCATCTAGTTCAGGAGGCTATGCGCACGCATTAAAATATATATATATATTGTTTTGCGGGTTTCCCCCCCCCCCCAAATTGCTGCAATAACTTTTGTGGAATTCAAAACTTTTACCGCATTCTTGTAGATTTTATTTATATTTATAGTTGGATAAAACTATAGTTATGGTCGAGGAACAAATTTATAAAACAAACTTTCACATAATTACAATTCGTTTAAATATAAATATCAAAAAATAGCACAAATCTTTACTTATTCACCCCTTCATCACCCTCTTTTTATTTGTTGATGTTCTTGTTGTTGAGTTTTTGTACCATTTGAAATACATCTGACAATTGTTTCAATGAAATTCTTTCTTGTAATGCAGCATTATTGTGCCAATACCTACCAATTAAATTTTTTTAACAGTTTCATCAAATTTTGAAATTCGTATAAAACTCAATATTTAAGTAGGAAGAAAAATTTTTCGAAATAGTATTTTTCTTACTATATTTCAGATGGGAGGAACGGCTCAGTAACAATACTTTTTGGCAACAGCTTACATCATTCGGCAAAGAATATGTATGAACCATATTAAAACTTCATTTATAAAATATTTATTTAAATGCGTAGAAGTTTCTATGCATTTAAAATCTCGCTAGAGTCTCACTTCTTAATATCTCAAATTTGAAGCAGTAATTATTTATTATTTCTTTGAAAACTCCCCATGAATTCAAACGCTTGGTGGCGCCACTCTCACCTGTAAACTGGATGCGAGGAGAGACAATGAGTTAGATCTTTGGAGAAAGCCGTGTGTTCAATAACCTCTCAAACCGGCATCTTAGACGGACGCGAAAGATGAATCGTCCGGTTCCTTGAAATCAGTAATGTAATTTAAATGAGAAAATTTCCAGGTGGAAAAAAAAATTTATAAGCAGAAAAAAATTATATTAATAATGATTTAATTGCTATGAAAGAAAAAAGTGCGAGCATTTTATTATTTTGGAGAACATTTAAAAGATTCTGAAAAAACTTTTCTTATAATTAAAACTTTTATAATTACCAAAACTTTTATACTGTGAAAACTGATTATTGAAAAAACAAAGCTACAGCGTGATTTCTTTTGAGTAGTGGGTAAGTAATAGTTAGTTTATAATAAAATATTACTATAGAAATTAATGCAAACGTAACAAATTTTAAATAAATAAATATATGAACAGACATTTCAACATTAAACAATACACTGTTAAAAATTTCTGTAAATTTAATGTAAATATTTATCCAGAGTCTTTGTAAATTTACAGTAATTCTTAGTTAAAAGTGAATAATCGAGATTCTCAATCTTTATTCTGTATTTTTATGTAATTTTATTATTTAATCTTTTAATTAAAATTAAAAATGGCGGTTTCTACTTTAGAAAAAGCATTCCAAGTCCGAAATATATTCTCACCAATAATTAATTAAATTAATATTAGTTATTAAAATGAATGTATAAAATAATTTTTTTAACATCTACGTTTATTTTTCTCTGTAATTTTACGCAAGACTTAAGATAATATATTACACAGAGTTTTCTGTTGAAATTTTTAACAGTGTATGTGAATTTTTTTTTTTTTTTAAGTTTATCAATATTTTTGGGAAATAACTTATTTTTCAATCTTCTAAAATGTTTTATTTTGATTGTCTTCTTTCTCTATCTGTCTGTCTCTCGGTCTATTTATTTGAATACACATAAACTTAATATTAAGTATAAGAATTACAAAACTTTTCAAACAATTTTAGTAAAACATTTAAAAAAGTTATTAATATTCTTTAAAATTATCAGAAATAATAATTATGATTAAACTAATGATAGATTTTGCATTTGAACTTAATTTAATCTTGCTTACATCATATATATATATATATATATAATATAATATATATATATATATATATACATATTCTTTTAAGTGTTTTAATCCAAAGCTGAACAACTGAAAATTTCTTTTTTTTTTTTTCAGTAGTTTAATCTCTTTTAAATATGTATATATAATTTATTTAGTTAATTTGATTTTATTTTATTTCGCAAAGAATTTTTCTTTTGAAAATTTAATTGAAAGTTTCATTTAATTTTAAATTCTCATTTACTCGTTATCAATAACATTGAAATTTTTTTCATTAATTTTAAATAAAAATTTTATTTAATTTTAACTTCACATTTATTCGATATCAAAAATATTCAAATTTATTTTATTTATTTATTTATATTTGATTTTTGTTTCACAAAGAACTTTTCTTTAAAATTTTAAATGAAAATTTATTTAATTTTAAATCTATATTTATTCGTTATTAATATTAAAATTTATTTTATTTAATTTACATTATTTTTATTTATTTACTTATTTATTAATTTATAATCTTTCTAAAATATGAATATTCAACCCATTGATATGTATAATAAAATATGCATATCCATGAATAACTTAAAAAAAAAAAAAAAAAAAAAAAAAAAAATTCTATCAGATTAATTTGCAAACATTAATAAAACTTTTAAATATTTAAGTAACAGTATGTACTAAATCGTGAAGAAATTTAGTTAACCTTTTTGGTTGGAATTATTAAGTGTAGTGTAGAATAATTCTTAATTAATTTGTTTTATTTCATTTTTTGAATAATAATAATTTTATTAAACAAAACTTTACATATATTTAAAAGTTGCTAAATTAGAGTACTTTTATCTGTTTTTACATCTTGTTGTATAGCACACAGAGCTCGTCTTCAAACTCGTGACAAAAGGCAAAATTCTGAAATGTACATAGATTTAAATAAATCTGGCATACCAGCAAAAAACATATATTTTACGTTTTTTTTTTTTTTTTTTTTTTTTTTTTGTGTGTGTGTGTGTGTAAATGGTATTTAGCTTTAGCTGTTGAAAAATAAAACATATTTTTAAGTAAAATAAATGACTTTTTATTCTTATTTTAGATGATATATTTCATTTTAAAAATGTTAGAAATTTCCTTCCCTCCTTCTTTTTTAATTTCTTTATATTAAATTTATACAAAATATAACGAATTATTATTTTTTTAAAATAAAATTTTACTTAATTTTTTTAATATTTAAGTTCATTTTGAGTGTAAAATATTTAAATAAGATTTTGATAGCTTGTAATACGGTGTTATAAAGTATGCATATATTTAAACTAAAGCAATTATTATTACTTTTAATGCTGTTCTCAATGCTAAACTCAACGTTTACTGACATGGTCCCCCAATAACTCCTATTTTTACTTGTCCAAAATTTTCAGAAATATTTTATTCGGGTTATTAAGAATTAACTTTATTATTATTATCATGAAATTTTCTATGAACGCGAAGTTTTTTTCTCCAAAAATCTTTGCAAAATTTTTTTTTAGTTGACACAATAACCATAAGTTGCAAATCAACTTTATTGAAGTATGTCCATTTCGTATATTCCATGATTTTCTGCGGATAATCCACAGGTCAAATAAATCGGTTGTACACCAGAAATTTTAATTAAGAGAAAAAGCTATATTTGTGCAAAGAAATTCCTAGTGCAAATACAACTTCATGTGTCTTAATTAAAAAATTTTGTTGTAAACTGTCTTACCTGACCTTTGGCGTTTTCAGGAAAGTACGGTAGCAACTTTTAAACATAATGTTTGATTGTTTGGTACTTGAATGAAAATACGTATATGAATTATATTTCTCACAATATTACATTAATGTTAAAAAATATATTCGAATCTCTGTTGGTAAAAATGTGATTTATAAATAATTAGAAAAATCTCGGAATGATGGAGCGTTGAGAACTAGAGGATTAATCGAATAAATGCTTTTTTTTTTCCCCAAGTTTATTAATTAATGTAATTAAATGAACATAAAATATTCAGTTACATTTTACAACAGTTGTAAAAATCTATCATTCTAACATGCATAATTTGTGGTCTCAGAATGATGGTTCTTCGAAAGTAGAGAGAGGATTAACTGAATGGGTGAAAATGCTTACAATCCTACGAAAGTACATGATGAAATTATGAACATCAAATGTTCACAAATGCCTCATTTGACATCAGTTGGAGGGGGGGGGCATTTAAACTTTGTTTAGATTTTTGACATGATATTTTTAAATATTTACATTTAAAATGTATAAAATTTGCTATTGCATCGCCATATAAAACAAAAAGAAAAAATATTATTCAAATCTATTATCTAACATATAGAATATATATGTTCATTTGAAATAACTTTTAATATTTCATTCGATTCAATCAGAATTTATATTCTATTTCAGAAAAATAAGTAAAATGAAATAAATAAGTAAATAAAACATAAATAAATAAAATATAAACACAAATAAATAAAGAAAAAGAAAAATTTGTTTTTTAACCCTTTCATTCCCAACTTTTTCCCTCCATAAAACAATAAATCTTATATTTAGTCATAACTTTATTTCAAACGTAATGTATATAAATATTTTTTTTAAATAGGAGTTATAGAAGAGTACGAATTAATATAGCTAACAAAGCAACTGATAGATGTTTATTTATGTTTAATATAATCACTGATGCCATTAAAAATCATAACTTTTCAATGAATAAAAATATCAAAATTTTGGAGAATAACATATTGTAATTAATTAAAATACATATTATAAACATTAAAAAATAAAATAAAAAATATTTCAAACAGTTAATTTACTTAAATTGCCCAAAACAGGAAACTGATTCCGATATTATTATCAGAACAGCGTAAAATATACTTTCAATTATCAACAAAGATAGTGAAGTCATCCAAAATAGGTATTTTTCGAAAGGAAAATGTATATAGATTTTAATATTGTTCATTTTGAATCAGCGGGAGTGTTAGATGGTAAGAAAGAAAATCTGAAATATTATGATTCCAATTGGAATCACGGGGAAGGAAAGGGTTAAACTTTGTTTTTTAACGGGCGTGTGTTATTAATTCGCTCCAAAACTCTTAAGATACTGCTTAAAATTTTTATAATATAATTTAGAATTTATTTAAGAATGTAGTTTTCAAAATTTTCATATAAAAAGGGAATCGATATTTATAAAATCAAAGAAAGTTACGTATTTAACCAAAGAAAGCCTCTTTATATCATAAGTATGAGCACTTTTATATTCAGATGACAACAATAAATACAAGGAACAGTAGGACAAAGTCAAATGAAAGAAAAAAATTATGAGAGTTTATAGAACATATTACAATAACAACAAAATATTGTAAACAAATATTGCAATCCAGTTATTTAATCAGATGCACAGGGTATCTCAGTTCAAGCCGAATTTCTTTCTTTCTTTCTTTTTTTCATGATCTTAACAAAAAGGAAGATATTCAATAGCTTTACCTTGCTTTGTGTGCAATGTGATATCACAAAAAGATGCTGGAAGTCTGCGTCAAGATAATATGAATTAGACGGCCAATGTTTTGGTATTTACTATAAAATTAACCAAATTATTGTATACTTTAAATAATTTTTCATAATTTTACCATATACATATATATATTTATAAAGCAAGGGAATTCTAGAAATTCGTTACAATATTTCCTATATTGTCAAAGCTCTCAAGAAAATTATTAGTTCGTGTAGAAGTGAGACACCTTTCTCTGTTAAGAAGTAAATCAAATATGGTCGAAACTTGCGTTTCCGATACGAAAATTGTTTAATATAATATATTGTATTACAAATTAAAGTTATTATTGGTTTAAAAACATTTTGTATGTGATAGGTGAAAAGAGAGAACTATAATAGTGTTTCAAATTTATGTTTGAAAATTTGTATAATTACATAACTAATTTTTAAATTAGTCATGGAAATTTTAAGTCTTTTATCCTAATTTGTTGTAGATAATCCTTGCATGAGATACATATGAATGTGTAAAAAAGCATTAAACTTAATTTACTTTTCTTATCTGTGCCAGAATGCAGAGAAAGTAAATATTTTATTTCTGATAAATTTCAAAGACCTCTTCTACACTTTTGCTCGCCATTGTACATAATTTTAAGAATTACACGTTATTTCTCATTTAAAAGAAAAAAGAAAGGAAAGAAAAAAATATCTTGTGGTAGAGTTTTCGGACAATATAGTTAAAATTTGAAATACTTACGACTTTAAAAGCTTTAGAGTAAATTTTCATTAGATGGTTGAAAAATCTTAAAGTTATTGATATGTACGAAACGAATGTTCCGCCTAAGGTAATCTTTGTGAGGTTTATTTATGCCTTAATAATAATAATAATAATAATAAACCTAAAATTTTGATTAAAAAAACACATAGACTAAACCTGGAATTTGATTAATTGTAAAGAGATATTTTTATCTTTCGAACATTACGTATATAATTATGTAACATTATTTAACTCAAGAAAGGTGATAGAGGAGAACAATACTTTTCAACGCACCGACAATTAAATAATATGATTATTTCACTTTGTAGTTTTATTGGGAAAAAAATATCTTCGTTCAACTGCATGAAAGTTTGTTATATCATTACAGTCATTTTTATACAAAAATACGCAAAATTTGCAATAGTTACTAATATTAAAATGAGGAAGAATTTAATAAAGATTTTGTTTTTTTCTTAATGATGGTGAATATTGAATATCGTGTCTTGAAAATCAATTCACAAGGCCAATTTTGATAAAATTTAATGAAATATATATATATATATCACATAAAAGTATTCACGATGGCAATTTTGACGAACTTTTATGAAATATATATATTTCACAAAAGTTCGTCAAAATTGGCATTGTGAATTGATTTTCAAGGTGCGATAGTCAGAGATATATCACAATATTAAAGCAGTTTATTCAAACTCAGTTTTCACCCCACACATATATATATATATATATATATATATACAGAGAGAGAGAGAGAGAGAGAGAGAGAGAGATTTTGTATATGTATATTAGTTTTTAAAAGCTTTTTATTGCGAAATGAGAAACATCATTTTATTGTCTAGAATCTGAACTGATATGTCTGCTAGATTCATACATTTTTGTAAAAAATTGAAAAGGAAAAAAAAAAAAGGGAGAGGAAAGTAACAAGAAATATCTAAACGCTTTTATAAAGTAAACAAATTGGAATTAAAAACATCCTTCAATGACTATTGTGCTTTTTCTATCAGAATAATATGTTATGCATATTTTATGCACAAAATATTTTACCTCTTTAGCCAATTTTGGAAAGGAAACCATACTAAGCTGTAAATGGCAATTTTAGTAAGAATAAGTTTGAAGAGGATATAAATATTAAGTTATATTTTTATTACAAATGTTTTACTAAAGTTTAAAAATTCATTAGAAAATTTTAAAAGTATTGCAAAATGTGGGAAGATGTTCGAAAACATTACAAATATTTTACCAATCCTCGTACAATGTAGAGGCATTGTTGAATTGTATTCAAAGCAAATATTTCATAAATACTGCTTCCCAAAAACAGATATAAAAGCAAATTCTTAAAAAAACATCAATTTTAAAATAGTTTTTATGAGATTATTTTTTTCAACTATTTTTTTTCTTAATTAGCATAAAGTGTTCGATATTCCAGTATGCGAGTTCAATTTCTCTGGACGCTCGCGGATTTAATTGCATGAAGGTTATTGCATAAAAATTCAATTTTACGGGTCCCCCCTCTTCCCTCTTCCAAAGATTCTTCCATATATGTCAGTAATAACAAAATATGGTTGCTGTATAAGCATATACTTTCTGTGTTTTATATATTCTTTTATGTTTGTGATTGTTATTATTATTATGATACTGAATGCTTTTTAATATATTAGATATATCCCATGTTAAAAAAAAACATTTTCCCCTTGCTTTGAAATTTTAAACAAAAATATATTACGTAATTTATAGAATATATGATGCTTCTCGAATAGCAAAGTAAATATATATATATATATATTAATTTAAAAGAGTGTCTTTAAAATTTTGCTAGCCCCCCAGCGGCCGAGTGGTTCTGCGTTCAAAACTGGTAGATGAGACGTGCCGGGTTCGAACCCAGGTCGCGCTCATCGAACTAGCCGTTCGAAGCTTTCCGTGGTTTTTTCCAAAACTCATGTAAATACGGACTAAGACCCCTTAGAAAGACCCTCATGGAGGGAATTCCATCTATAGGCCTAGGACTCTAGCGTAGTCAGTCAGCCTACTCTACAACCAACAATTAAATATTTGCTTTTAAATGCTAAAAATAGCCATAAATATTTTCTTTTTTTACTGGTTTTGTGACGATTCATTTAAGTATTGCTTTTCAGTGACAGTGATATAACATTACTCTTAGCATCACTAATTTATGCATGCAGTGACATAATATACTAAATTAAAGTTTACATAGATTATTTACAATATTTAACTGACGGCAGTGTCAGTGTGCAAAGAACTGCGCAGGAAATAAGAAATATGCCATTTCACTTTGGCATAGTGTTCAAAATTATCCAAATCAGTAAAATTATAGTCTTTTGATAAATTTTAAGAACTTTAATTTTATTTCAACGTGAAACAAAGTGAAAATGAAGGAAATTCGGTGCAATAATAGTAAAGCATTTTAATTTTTAAAACATGCATGCTTCTTTAAAAAAAAGACTCAAATTTCACTAGGGGAAGAATTTTCCGAAATTTATGCTCTTTATTCCTTTAAGTAGTTAGAATTTTCATTTGATTATTTTACAGAATTGAGGTTTTCGAATATGATTCGAAACTTTTTCTCGCTTAAAAAAATACTTTAACAGATTAATTCAATGAAATATCAGATGATTTTTATTCCATTTCTACGTTGATCAGGTTCCATTTTAACAGATATTTAATTATTAAAAGGAGATTTGGGGCTTGATAGAAAAACCAAGAGGAAAACTTATCATCGTATACAACGCCGTAAATTCACAAGTTAAAATACAGACTGTAGCATTGAGAATACTGACATTAGTTCACAGACTTTCTAGCTTTCTATACATTGATATATCTTCCTTTGATTTAGGTACTTAACTACTGATGATCTTACTCTTTTGCTATAGGAATTTTCTTTTTCACAGATGGTTCCGCTGAATGCTGATAATGTTTTATCAGATCTTGCTGCCTTATTAAAACTAATTATTTCAAACGATACGTTGTATTGATTTCTTGAAGCTTTTAGACTTACTTACCGGGTAGTAGTAAAACAAACAGTAAAATTCCCCGAAAAATTGGTATTAAATAAACAAAAATAAAAATTTTGTAAGCAAACGTCATAAATTGTAAAAAACACGCAACAGTTGTTTCTATCAAACTGATTAATTACGAATATTCATCTGGCTAAGGCATGGGTTAAGGATGTCAGAAAACAAACTGAGAGTTTGTTAAGTAATGGAAAGTACCCAACAAGTTTCCAAAATGCTACGAGTTTCAATTCAAAAGATAGAACTTTTAAAAATTTCTAAATATGTTTTTATATCCTTTTTATTACTATTAATATGAAACTTTAATTTTTTTCTGCAACATTTATATGAATGTTATTTCATTTTAAATATATAAAAATCTTCGTTTAATTAGAAATTATCTATTAAAAAATTTTTTTTAACAGTGTTTCCTATTTTGGTGGGAAGTAACGTTCAGTACATATTTTCTTTTGAAAATTCCAAAACTTACTTCAAAATGTCTATTAGACGAATTGTTGATAATAAATATTCAAAAAGAAAAAAAAAATTATCATTTAAAATTTTCGAGAAATTTTTTGTTTCCAATATCTATATATTAAGTTGGTTAAATTCAAATAACAGTTGGTTTAGTTGATAAATCCCTTTATAAGTAAACACTATAAACTGCAAAAACTTACAACAGTTGTTTCAGGTCAAAATAATAACATGACCTTTCATTGGGTGAAAATGCTAGATAATAGTGCATCAAAGCAGCAAGGCATAATTGTGCTTGCTAAAAAATTTAAAGTGACTTCTGCATTTCTCTTCCTCTATGATATCATTAAATAAATTTCGGCGTAACACTGCTATCTACCAAACAAAGAAAGGACGAAAGTTTACAAATCGATTACAAAAAGAAAAAATATTAAGAACTGTTGCATAAAAAACGTTAAATGTTTAGTTTCAGTATGAAATCAATAAACGTTAAAGGGTTTTATAATTAAATATTAAATTATAAAAATAAAAATTAAAATTAAAATTTCAATGTTCATTCTACGATTTACCATGGGAATTTTTTAAAATTTTAAATGAAAAATAATAATAATAATAAAAAAAAAAAAAAAAAAAAAAAGAAGAAGAAGAAGAAAACCATAAAATCTCGATAAGTAAATGTTTTATAAAAGCAATTAATTATTTTGGAATCATTATATTTGTCCTACCCCTGTCTCTCTTCGTTCAAAGGTAAGAACAAAAAGGGGAAAGAAAAGCAGAATCTCTTGAGTTCAGTGCCTGCAGAGTCTGGGCAGAATGATGCTCGCACAGAGACAAAGTAGGTCATTAATACGTTTTAGAAACGATTTTGAAAATACATTTTTACGTATAAACTACGCATTTCTTGTAACGATTTACTTCTGTTTAATTGTCCTGAATCTTAACTATAAGTTCGATTTCGAACTTTACATAGAAGTATATTTTTGCCAAACAATATTGTGATAAGGTGCCAAACCTTTAAATCTTTAAAAAAATCGAATTTTTTTAATTTTTTTTAATTTAATTTTATTCTTCTTATTTTATTTTATTTTGTTTCTTTTTAAGAAATTGAACTATTTTGAACACAATGTATAAAAATAAAACCACAGACATTCAAAAATTTAAGTATTAAGTGTTTCAGCTCACTTCAAGTGTTGCTGTTTATGTAACACTCACTTCACACAGTAATAATAATGTTTTTGAGCTTTAGAGCTGTATTTCTTAAGTATGCAGTTTTAGCTCTTGCGCGCACACATTTTACAGAAACACTGAACCTGTCATTTTAATTTCTTCGTCAATATTAATTGAACTTATATTTACAATCTGTACTTCAAACGATAGTAAAATATTAATATATAATTTTTTTATTGGCTATTTCAGGCATTTTTGTTAAAAATTTAAAACTTCTGTTTTATTTAAATACTTAAATTTTAAATTCTGTTTAAATTTTGAAAGAACAATATTACTTTAATTTGGTTATAAATTGGTTATGAGCATGTATTAATTAAATTTAAATTTAAAAGTATAATATAATTTAAAATGTTTTACGAGCAAGTTCTACTTGCATTACACTGAGAAAAAAAATATATCGCCTTCCTCTAGAATGAATAAGTGGACATTTTCTAAATCCCTTAACTAGAAATATAAATTTCCGAGCTTTGCACGTAAGGCACGCCAATAAACTGAATAGACGAAATTATGGAGAATTTCTAGTGTACACATTTTTAGATGGTGAAACAATCTTCTGAATACTCTAAAAATTCTGAATCATTTGTAATGCGAAAAATTCTCACTTGATTTTCTAGAACTTGGTAATAAACCAAGATTATAGTTGCTGAAACCCGCCTCTTGTAGTCTCATTTATTTGCAGAGATTTTTAAATAACTTTGCCCAGGAGAATATAGGCAAATTCTCTAGAATTCTAATAGGGGCTTCTAGAACTCGCTTTCCATGGTGACTAGAATTTATAAGGATGACACATGGAACTATTATTTCTAGAGTCACAACTTAGATTCTAGATGTCAGTTACAGAATTTTTTCTCAGTGTAATGACCATCGTGTAAGTATAAATAAATAAATAAATAATAATTAAAATTTATAATTTTAATGAAATTTGTACATAAAGTAAGTGTTCTGATCTAATTCTGACACAAATTTCAATAGTAAAATTGAAATGGGGGAGGGATTATAAAAATATAAAGTTGTTTGAATTTTCACTTGCTTGAAGATCCTATGCGTCTTGATTTTATGTCAAACCTATTCTTCAAAGAAATTGTCTTATAAGTATTTTATCAAATCGGATTTATTTTATTCTCATTCCTAATTATAATATGCATTTAATAAGCGACAATTGATTTAGACGTGTAGCTCGAAAAGTTATCCATATGAAACTCAGCTTTACGCGAAAACAAAAACACATTGTAGAAAACCGTATGAAAAATGTCTAGCTGCTTATAAAACAAAAATTGTGATAATAATAAAAGACGTATGGATGTATTTAAGTGATTAAAAAAAAATCTATTGACCATCAATTGAAAATGAGCATATTGTAGAGATAATTTCCGAAAAGGAAATGTGGCGATTCAAAGATTTTGAACAACTGTACAGTCGGTAACAAAAGTCTCCGAACACTAGCAAAAATTCCTATATAAAAAAAGTACACTTAATACAGTTTTGTTAAATAAATCCTTGTCGAATCCTGTTCTTAGTCAGTCTAAAAACAGGATTCGACAAGGATTTTTTTTTTTTTTTTGCCAGTGTTCGGAGACTTTTGTTACCGACTGTAAATTAAAACTTAATTTTCAAGTAATGTTTAAATTATTTGCTTATCAGCATTTTATTTTAGCGCAAAAAAAAAAAAAAAAAAAAAAAAACATTGTTATATGGAAAGGATATAAATAATGCTCAGCTTTATATGGATAAATTCTCCAGTTTCAACATCTAAGTCAATCTTATTAAAAGCGGGTTATAATCAGAAACAGAAATAAAATAAATTCCAATTAATAAAATCCCTACAAAATTATACGACTATTCCTTTAAAGGGTTTATCACTTTCTGTTTGTCAAAACAATCCTTAGATAAATGCAATCCAAGAAACTGGAAGAATGTCGAAAAACGGAATAGTAAATGCGGGATAAATTTAACATAACAATGTTACAAAAAAGTTTGCTTTATGGAAAATTCAAGATAGAATATGTATAAGAATTAAAGCTATCTTGATTATGCGAATCGTTGCAATAAATCTTTTCTTCATATGTAAAACTTAATTTTCAAAATCGTTTCTATAAAGTATTTTGGTATTTATTGGATAGCTTTGAGACCTATAGCAACAATGACTTTTGTCTCGATTGATCATATTACAATAATTCATAGAAACAAATTCACAATATCTGGTAGACATAAGACTCCACAAACATCCATGCTCACACCGGGATTCGAACCCGGAACCCGAGAATCCAGAAGGCAACGCCCTGCCGACCGAATCACCAGGCCGGCGTTTCTATAAAGTGTGAACCACTTTCTGCATTATTTATATATTTATATATTTATTTTATTTCAATAACTTTGTTTTTCGAGATGATCTTCTGAAAATGTCTGGTTTTAAGCAATATGAAATAAACATCTCTGCTTGGAATAAATAAATAAATAAATAAAATTTGTTGTATATTTGTATTAAGCTAAGTGCTCTTTCTTTAAATAATCGAATGTGACATAAATTATTAATTTTACATGAATAAATAATTATTCATGTAATATTATGAATAAGTAATGTACATGAATAAGTAATTATGTACATGAATAAGTAATTAGTCATGTGCTGTTTGTTTAAAATGTATATTTCGTTGTTTGGTTATTCAGACAAAAATAATATATCTATCAAATTTCACGTTTTATTAATTTTCAAAATTCCCTTCTCAAAAAAATCTGGTTTGTTTCCGGGCTTAAACCGGATTTTTTTTTGTCCATTCTTTGCAACTCTATCAAGAACATACAAAAATAATATAAGTTTTCCTGATCACGGAATAGTAGAATGGGCAACGACATAATAATAAAAGAAGTCAGATGTCTCTAAAGTGTTAAAAGAAGATATACACTTGTTGAAATGGATCAGGTTCAAATTGCTTAAAAGGTATCAGACACATTGAGTAAGAAAACACCTTTTGAAGGCAAACTATTGACTTAGCCTTGAATTAAACGACGGGTAGTATAGTAAGTACATACTTTTGAAGTTAAATTTGATATACATTTTCAGGATACATTTTGTACTTTCATTTTGTAGTCAAAAGGTATGAGATTAATAGACTTAATAGATCTTGTATTAAGGCGTAAAAAAAAAAAAAAAAAAAAAAAAATCTCATTACTCATTTTACAATTTCTATTCCGTTATATACTATGTAAGGATATATTTGTTACCGAGAGACAAAAAGTAATTAACTTTGCACCTGTAATATTTTTCTGTTTGAAGGCTCAAATTTCATGCAAATTTTTAACGTTCAAACATACAAAAGTTTTTAAAAATTAATATTATCAATCAATCTACAAATTAATGCACATATAGGTCTAGAATATATTGATAAACTATAATAATGTAAAATCGAGGGAATAATAATAATAATAATAATAATAAAAAAGAAAGAAAGAAAGAAAGAAAGAAAAAAAAACTCAATCGCATGGAATTTTTGAAAATTTTTCAAGAAAATAAATAAATAAATAAATAAAATTTTGATTTTTGATTTTTGATTTTCTTTTTCCTCTTTCTCTTTTACTTTTTTAACTTTAATAGTTTTTGAGAAATTTTAAAATATATATTACTGATACTTTTCAATGTATATGAATGCAAACTTCCCTAACTGTAATATAGTAATTTCAAAAACCGATTACCAACGGTTTTTAACATCACCATTACCTTAAACGCTTAATAGGAATTTAAATAATGTATACAGCATAACAATAAGCGTTATTTAATAATAATAATAATGATGAAAATCCTAAGTTTTTTTTTTTTTTAATCAATCAGAATGGCAAGACAATTAATTTTGAGAAACATGTATTTAAAATCTAAAACACATGAGTCATTAAATGTCAAATCGACAAAAAAAAAAAAAAAAAAAAAAAAAAAAAAAAAAATGCATTTTGAACCTGACCCCCTCAGATTTTTATGAAATTGGGCTCATTTATTTGTCCTATTGAGAAATGAATGTATACCAATTAATTAATCCCTATCTCTTTTAGTTTTTGGTATGCAGGGCTGCAAAAATGGATAAAAAAATGCAAAAATCCGAAATTCTTCTACTACAAACGTACCCTATTTTCTTTCCTAATTAACTTAGAGATAAAAGATTGGCATCATTAGAACGCTTATAATACAAGCTTTCAAATGATATATCACATGTATATACAGTGGAACCTGTCTAAGGTGACTACCCTAGGGACCGGCTAAAGTGGTCGCTATATGTAGGTGGTCACTTTATAAAGTCTCTTTAAAATTGGAAAATGGCCACTTTAGTCAGGAAAATGGTCACTTTAGTCAGGTGGTCACTTTACCAAGGTGGTCACTTTTACAGGTTCCACTGTATTTTTAAAAAATTTCATTTTAAAGTAAAACATTTTGAACTTTGACCTTCACTATCTCAAAAAGTACATATTTGATTTTCTTTTAAAAACTATATGTTATTTTTACTTTTATTATCTATAATTATTGTAAATTTCAACATGGGACGGCCGTGAGATGCTGAGTTATAAATTAAAATGCAACCTTCCATCAGTATTTTCATAATATCATAACGTAAGGTTTACGCATATTTTGTTCCCTAATTAACTTAGAGATATAAAATTGACATCATTAGAGAGCTTATAATACAGGCTTTTAAATGATATATCACATGTACATACTTTTAATTTTTTTCATTTTAAGGTCAAACATTTTGACCTTTGACCTTCCATATCTCAAAAAGTACATATTTATTTTTTTTTAAATTATATGTTATTCTTACGTTTATTATCTATAATTACTGTAAGTTTCAACAATGTACGGCCATGGGATATTGAGATATAAATTGAAATGCAACTCTACCAGTATTTCAATATTAACATAACGTACGTTTTACAAAAAAATGGTCGTCCCATGTTGAAACGTACAGTAATTATAGATAATAAACGTAATAATAACATATAATTTTTAAATCAAAATTAAATGTATACTTTTTGAGATATTGAAGTTTAAAGGTCAAAATGTTTTACCTTAAAATGTAAAATTTTAGAAATATATACATGTGATATATCATTTAAAAGCTTGTATTATAAACTTTCTAATGATACCAATTTTATATCTCTAAGTTAATTAGGGAACAAAATATGCTTAAACCTTATGTTATGATATTATGAAAATACTGATGGACGGTTGCATTTTAATTTATAACTCAGCATCCCATGGCCGTCTCATGTTGAAATTTACAACAATTACAGATAATAAAAGTAAAAACAACATATAATTTTTAAAAGAAAATGAAATATTTACTTTTTGAGATATTGAAGGTCAAAGGTCAAAATGTTTGACTTTAACATGAAATTTTAAAAAAATATATGCATGTGACATATCATCTGACAGCCTGTATTATAAGCTTTCTAATGATACCAATTTTTTTTTTAATCTCTAAGTGAATTAGGAAAGAAAGTATGGGTACATTTGCAGTAGAAGAATTTCGGAAATTTGCATTTTTTACCCATTTTTGCAGCCCTGTATTTCAAAAACTAAAAGAGATAGGAACATATTAATTGGTATACATTCATCTGAGAGATGAATCAGTAGAACAAATAAATGAGCCCAATCTTATAAAAATCTGAGGGGGTCAGGTTTTTAGCTGCGTTGATTTGACATGGAATGACTCACACATAAAATACAGAAAACGTATTATTTTATGTTCAAACATATTTCAGCATAATTTCAAAAATATATGCAAAAATTTTTGAGATTTTTTTTTTTTTGAAGTAGCGATTTTTGTAATTCGAGGAAAGGGTGTACTAATCTATCCAGTTTTCGTAAATGCTTGTCTAAAAAACACAATAATAAATATGATTAAAAATGAACAATTTCACATCTATTCTAGAAATAATCCGTTATATAAAGTTATATAAGGATATAAAGATAATGATTATACAAAGATAAATCCGAATAAAGTAATGATAAGCGAATTTAATTCACTATGGTAATCCTCTAATGACCTCTTATGATCCTTAATAATATTAACGATTTGCTATAAATATAATAATGCTACAGAACCAACTTGTTTAAAAATAATCATAAATATAAATTTTTGGACATGTGGTCGCGACATTTTCTGGCGACAAAAAGTAAATCCTTGTCATTTTTCGGCGAAAAGTATGATAGGATTTTCCTTTAAAAATAATCTCCGATTTATATCACTTAATAGAGATTGCATGACAAAATCAGTCTCGTTTAATTCAGTTAAAAACGAAACTTTTTTAGTTGAAAGTTAGAGAGATCATTTTGTGGTCAAAAGGTTAAACTTGTGTTTGAATTATTAGGGAAATAACCTTTTTTAAAGTAATATTTATCTCACTATTAGTTTACTCTTTTTTAATTTTGCATATGAAAATATTTTATACGATGGAAATTTTCATGGCCGATTTGCTTTAAATCACTGTATCTTTATTTGACTTAACTACATTCTAAGAAAAATAAAGAAATTTGCAGCGAAATCTGCTGTTAATTTGGGTGCTAGTATTTTTTTCCCCTTCCCAGTAAATTAAGAGCAGAATTTTTTAAATGGCCTGTCTTACGTTAAGAGTGTCTATAATTAATATTGTAATTTTAGTAGCAAAAATTTTGACATTCAGTTTCCCAGTGAATTTGCTGAAATTACTTTCGTTTATATATATATTTACTTTGTATTAAAATACATTCCTTATTTTTCCTTAAAATGTTCAATTTCATTATTATTGAGTTGTCAACTATTCTTAAAATTAGTAATCAAACACTAAAACACATAATCATCAATTAATAAATAAATATCCATGTTTCTGTATAGTATCATTATTCTTCATCTGCTATGTACAACTAAACCCTCGAGTTATTTTGCTTGCTTTAATCTTTATGACTCTAAGTGCATCATCCTGTGAGTAATGTTTGCTTTTTATGGTTGTTTTCTGTTTGATTCTCTGATTTCATGAACTAAATAGTTTATTACACTTTATTCTTCATTTTTAACTTCAATTAATTTCTTGTGCGATAGGGTGCCCGTTAGCAATTTGCTATTTTAGCTGCTAACGAACGAAATCGTATATTCGTGGTCAACAATGAAAAAGATCCCCCCTGACAAGTTTTTTTTTTTATACCGTTCTGAGCTTTTACTAATTGAAAAAATATTTTGTTTAAAACACTGTATTAATTTATTTTCTCATAGGTTGTTTGTATCTTTTGATTTCAGTTTCATGTTATTTTTACGCACCGGCAAAATTATTAAAATTGCAATTAATCGTAATTAATTAAAATTAAATATAATTAATCATGGAAACCTACTCTTGTGACAGTATATGTAAGAAACTGTGTCGGCAGACACCCTGTATTGACAAAAATCTATACGTGATAGACAAAAACTGATTTTGGCTGCATTTTCGGTTTCAGCATACCAAAAAACATAAACACCAACTAAAATTATCAAATCAAATTTTGTCAACATCATTTTTGTAGACTTGTGATATATATATATATATATATTAATATTAAATTCTTTGGGGAAAATAAATAATTGAGAAACAAAATGAGTTATATTTTCTATAGCGTGTAAAACAATAAGTAGCGTCTTCAAATTCAATTTATCAAGAATATAAATAAATAAATAAATAAATTATTCATTACGTAATGCAATTAAGATTAAATAATAAAATGTAAGCCTATATTAATTATATTAAATACTGGATAATTGCATATGTTTCTCAACATAATGTTTGTATCATATAAATTTAAGCAACTTTAACTTGTTTTTATGTATTAATTAACATTATGAATTGAGTTTGACGTTTCATTAAAAAAACAAAAGAAAAAAAAAAGAAAGGATATTATTCCCAAAAATTTTAAGCATTTTATTTTTATTAACAACTAAAATAAATAAATAGATAAATAAATAAATAACTCAAATGAACCTTTGTTGATAACAACATGTTAAAATTTATTATTACAGCTTACGAAGGTTCATTCCATGTTTTTAATTATAAGATATTAATTATTTGCAAAGTATTTCAATAATTTCTTAATGTTCTCTTTTGCTTAAAGTATATTTCATGCATCATTAATAATATTCTCTTGTCCCGAACCATTTCGTAAACATTATGACACAGAAAAAAAAAAAGAAAGAAATGAAAAAACGAAAAAGAAAAAGAAGAAGAAAAATGTCCATAAAATTTGCCTATCAAAGACCACCAGTGAGTAGGTTTCCTTAAATAAAGCTACTGTAAAGCTTAATTTCTAATATTTCAGTTTAATTTAAAGTCACATGTATAAGTTTAAAATAAAGCGATATCGCAGAACAAAATACATACAAAAACTAGTTGTTAAAAAGTAATACATAAAAAACTTTCGAAAGAACTATAAAGGAAAAAACTTTCATCAATTGTTTCGGATAGAAGTGATAGCACGACCTTCCTTCAGGTAAATATATACCACGAGTACAGCATCAGTGTGATATCAATTTTAAAAAATAATTTACATTATAATTTTTAGTTTGCTAAATTCACACAATTAGTAGAAAAAAGTACCAAAGTTAACGAAAAATTTCATCGTTCATAATGATTTATTAAATAATAATAATAATAATAATAATAATAATAATAATAAATCTAGCATCCCTGTGTGTAATTCCACATAATAAATTCAATGCTTGATTAATTATTTTTCATGCATTATTAGCATAAATTTCTATGAAATCTTACATCACATTTAAATAATAATAATAATTAAACAAATTCTTTTCACCTAATCTTGCTCCACTTAAAAATCTCGATCACAGTGGCATTGAAAACACTTACTATGATGCATTCGAGCTCCTTGAATAGAAATTAGCCCGTGAGGCTTTTTTTTTTTTTTTTTTTTTTTTTAATTAGGGGAGGGGGGGGGGGGCTAGTCGTGCTGCCCTAAACCCAAGGATCACTATAAGTGAAAATATTTGAAGGTGTGAAAATACACTTTCCAATTTTAAACAACACTTTATTTTTACTTATTATTAATTTAAAAAAAAAAAAAAAGAACCTTTAGAGAAGATGAAAGGGCCAACCTTCTCAGGGTGCTCCCTGGTAACTCTAAGAAATTCTACTATTTTTCTGAAATAATAGTAGTGAACCTTTGCATTATTAAAATACAAGTATATAACGTTAAAAATCACAAAAACATTATTAATCAGAAACTGGTTTACAGCTTTTTCAGGATTTCTAAAAATCATTCAGTAGTACTGTATTAAGTGCGATTATGAAAATATAAATTAGGTCAAGTAGAAAATTGAAAACTAAAAAAAAATAGAAACTTTAAACTTAGTGTGGGATGTTAAAACAGGCAAATGTGGGCAAAAATGGACAGGAGAATGTTTAGATATTCTGTGCTACTTTTTAACCCTTTATTTTTCGACAGTACTTTAAAGTACCATTAGTTTAAAAAGCGAATAAAATCATATTTATGGAAGAAATGCCAAAGACATTTATGATAATAGAATGTTTATACTCACTTTAATCTCTCTTCAAAACATTAAACGCTACACGCAGCCATTTTTGTTCCAGAAAGGATTTTATAGAGGGGCCTTGGCCCTTGCTGTTTTTGTTTGGAATTTTTCCCGATCATCGCATGTATTACAATTAATTCCTATATTACTTCAAGAATCTCCCGTCAATCTTAGAAAAAAATATAATGAACATGAACGTAAAAAGTAAATACATTTTTACACTTTTTAAGGTCAAAATACCTTTTTCGACTTCTATATACCAGTGCTACACTAAAGTACCACGTCGAAAAATTCTCATTAATTACTATGGTGAGGTGACATGAAACATTTTTATTGCATATACTTATAAAAAATACTCTTAACCCTTTCATTCCCAATTTTTTCCATCCATAAAACAATAAATCGTATATTTAATCATAAATTTATTGCAAAGGTAATATATATATATATATATATGTATATATATATATATATATATATATTAATAGGAGTAATAGCAGAGTACGAATTAATATAGCTAATAAAGCAACTGAGAAGTGTTTATTCATGTTTAATATAACCGCTGATGCCATTTAAAATCAGTAAATAAAAATATCAAAATTGAAAGAAATACATATTGCAATCAATTAAAATACAAATTATGAACATTAAAAAATAAAATAAAAATCATTTCAAGCAGTTAATTTACTTAAAACCCTTTGTATCCCAAATTACCTTATTTTTGAAAAAATAGTGTGAAACTTTTTTATTATATTTCTTTATGCGTGAGAAACAACTCATATTAAATTTAGCTTAAACTATAGCTTAACTATAGGGAAAGCTTAAACTATAGGGATTTTGAAGTCCCAATGAAATCCTGTAGTAAATTTAGGCTATATTGAGGAATTTTTTTTATGGCATTTTAAAGTCCCGGTGGGATACAAAAGGTTAATTAACTAAAAAAAAAAGAAAGTTTCAAACACAATTTTTATCTGTTTCATAAAACGGTAGATAAAGAGTTCAAATAAAACGTTTAAGAATTAGCAATTTAAAACATAGCATGTGATGTTTAAACAAGCAACTGTAAGAAATAATTCATATAGAATGGCGGAATATTCCGAGATAATTTTTAATTTTCTTTATGATTTAATTTCATAACATCTAATTTTTCATTATTATTGTACATATTATAATTACTGCTGTTGTTGTGTGTACGCGTACGTTTTTCATTAATATTGTATACTTGTATTTTAATGTAATAGCACAAAGTCATTTCAGTTTAATTTTAATTAAAAAACTCACATTGTTTAAAATGATTCGTCTGGTTCCTAATTATGTTACGCGTTATCATTCAAAATCGCTGCAATATATTCTGTTTTTTCTTTACAGATTTTCTTGATAAGCTCTATTTAACCCGTTCTTGTGTTCATTTATTTAAACATCGTAAAATATTCCTTTAAAAATCATTGGGGACATACGTAGGCTAACTTCCTTGTTCTAATTTTCTGCCCTCAGTAACACTAGTAGACTCTGCATTTTCATTACTCGTATTTAGAAATTTAAAAGTTTGCAATACAGCCTAGCCGCTGTAAGCAGGTTTATTTAATTTTTCCCACAATTATTATATTGCTTCCAGCGAAATTCACCCTTTTCGTCCTTGTTGCAGCACCACTCAAACCTAAACCTTTGTTTGCTCCAGCTTGGCTCCTTGCGATTCTACTGCATCAGGTCGCTTAACCTATTGTGGGTTGGATTTTCATTAATTTTTGACCAGAGAAATAGAGTTTACCTGGAAAACAATTTTCCTTCGAATAATATTCCATTTATTATTTAATTTTTTATGCTTTTTTTTTTTTTTTTTTTTTTTTTTTTTCTTTTGAATGTAGAGATTGGATGATATTATCTTTCTCCATAGTAATTTAAAGCAACATGACTTAAAATGTCAGGTTATTTAGAATTACGTAAATATTACTACTTAACGTTAAAAATTCTATATGCGAAAATTGTCTTCCAGTGTATATTTACTTCTTTATTTTATCCACTTTTATGCTATCAAAATATTTGTAACAGTAGATTTTATTTAAAAATGAGTTTTGATATAGTTGAAATTTTGTTATATTTTACGCTGACGTTTTTTTTATAATTAGACCTTTGTAATTTTTGTATGTAATATTTAATTCTCTGAAAGATCTATTCAATAATATACTGTATTTTGTGTAAGAGAATTTTAATTCGGTAATTCATAACAAAAATTTTAAATTACTTTAACGCGGGCCGCTGCTGGTCGAGTTTGCAAATCAGAAGCTGCGGGTTCGTGTCAGATGCAAGTCAAGTTTACCCGATATACACAGGTCTTTAGTTTGCTCTACAAAAAAATCTTTCAAACGCTGTGGAAACGATTTTGAAAATTATTTTTTTACATATAAAGGTAAGATTTTTTTGCAACGATTTGCTTCTATTTGGTAATCTTCTTGATCAAAGTAATAATCTTCCAAAGCTATATTAAAATGTTGTTTTTTAAAGAAATTAGTATTAAAAAAATATGCATTCTGTATGTCAAACATGCAAATGAAAAAGAAATAACTATTTTTAAACAATTTCGTTGTAAAAAAGCGTTACCCTGCCTTTCCTTCCTAAACTCATGGACACTTCCTAGACACATTTCTGGCGAAAGCGCGTTTCGCCAATGCTCTGCGAGGTGTAGGATTCCTAAATATGCCCCCGGTTTTAAACAAATTGAATTTTTCGCCTTCAAAAGCCAAAAGTCTACTGCATTTGTAAAATAGTACGTAAAAGCACTGATTCATTATATGTTTCTGCCCTTGCTTAAGAATAACATAACAAGACAATTAAACTGCTTAATTGCAGTTTAATTGAAGAAATACAGTTCCCGCCGTTTATTAAAATCACATTCGTTCCGAGCCAAAGTGATTTTATTAAGCGGCTGATTTTTATATCCGGCGAACGTTCCTCCACTTATAAGAAAAATTATTACTTCCCCGAATTTGGAAAGAAACTCAAAATGTAGCGAATAATGGAATTAGTAAACAATATTAATAAAATTTAGAAATTTATTTATCAACCTTGAAAGATCATTCATAAAATTTTGGAGTGGGAGGCTGATTTTTTATACCAACTATGTGAAAAATACAGAGTCGGGCGAAATCGAAGCGGAAGGCCCGGGTTCGATTCCCGGCTCCAAGTTCCCATGCGTTTTCCTTCGAGGAAAATCATCATTTACTTTACTAAAAGTTCACGCTGTTCTTATAAATTTAAAATCTTTCCGTTTAAACCTCATGAATTATAGTAATTTCAAAATTAGAACTAGAAATTTTCTTTTAATAATTATAAATTAAAAATATATATATAATTTAAATTTAAATTTGTAACTTATCACTACGCTTTGAAGAATACGTTCTTTGGAATTATTACGAAGATCAGTTATGGGATGTGTTTAATTTGTAACTGTGCTGCAAGTGTAAAATCTTCGACAATGAGCGATAACGGAGGGTTTGTTGTGGTTCAATTTTTTTTTCTATTTAAAAAAAAAAAAAAAAAAAAAAAAAAAAATCACAATGTAAATAAAAAAAATTTTAGTGTGCATAAGTGATATTTTTGGCTGCTGAGGAAATATTTTTGAGCTTATTAACCAACGATACTGATTTTATTAAGCGGCGGCTTTAAAAGTAGTTTGTATTGATTTGATTCCGGTCTTGGCAATTTGATCAGATTAAGCGGCTTATATTATTAACCAGTGAATTTATTAAGCGGTGGTTACTGTATATTTATATAGTTCCCGCCTCTTATTAAAATCACATTCGTCCTGAGACAAAGTGATTTTATTAAGCGGCTGATTTTTATATCCGGCGGATGTTCCAGCACTCAAGGAAAAGGTATTGCTTCCCTGAATTTGGAAACAAATTTCAAAAGGTAACGAATAATGGAATTAATAAACAATATTAATTAATTTTTGATAAGTAATTAATTATTCCTCCGATATAAGTAAATTAAACGCATTCCAAATTTCTATGCGCTTTCCTTCGAAGAAAATCATCATTATTTTACCAAAAGTTCAAGCTTTTCTTATAAATTAAAAATCTTTTCGTTTGAATCTCTTAATTTATAGCAATTTCAAAATAAGCTAGAAATTGTCTTTTAATAATTAAAAATTAAAAAAAAAATTATAATTTGCAAATAAAATAAAATCAAATTTGTAACATATTGCTGCGCTTTGAAGAGTACGTTCCTTGAAATAGTTACGGAGATAAGTTATGGGGCATGTATAATTTATAACTAATAATTAATAACGGGTACTTTACTTTCTTTTTTTATTAAAAAAAAAAATAACACAATGTAAATAAATAAAATAATAATAATAATGTGCACAAATGATAATTTTTGGCTGCAGAGGAGATTTTTTTGAGCTTATTAACCGGCGATGTTGATTTTATTAAGCGACGGAACAATAGTTTGTATTGATTTGATTCCGGTCTTGGCAATTGATCAGATTAAGCGGCTGATTTTATTAACCAATGATTTTATTAAGCGGCGGTTACTGTATTTGATTTACTTTTTTATTATATTAAAAAAAACTTGTCCAAAAAGGAAAAGTATCTGTAAACCACAAGCCATTTTCTTCAGGCTTGTAAAACATCACTATAAGAGTAAAACACTACTTCTTGTCTTTTTATGAAAGACAAGTGTCGATTTTGAGTTTTTCTCCGAATTTACTTTTAACAACAAAAAGGAAATTGAATTTTAATTACGTTTTTTTGTCAATATACAATTTTCCCATGAGAACAAACCGAATATTGGACAAATACAAACAATCAACACTATCAGCAATAGTTAGAATAGATTCAAGGTCATTTCATTTCCTTTCAGATGAATTTCATTATTTTCCTTTACAGAAATTACTGAATTCGAAATCATATATGGTATTTTGAAATCTAATTCTACCTACCCTTTGTTATAGATTTAATTTAATTATGTTTGTTTTTGTATACATGAAAAGAAATTCACAGATTTAAAAACCTTATGCTTGTAAATGGATTTCTGTATGATGACTTCTTTTAATTTCGTAGAATATTTGTTTGCTTTTTTTTTTTTTTTTTTTTTTTTTTTTTTTGTAATGGTGAGCGAGAGAAGCGATGAATAACTGGAAAAAAGGTGCAATATTTCGATTCGATTTAACCAAATTTTGGTTTAATGTCGTATCTTTTTATAGTGCACTTAAGCATAAAATCTGCAATTATAAAATAGTGTAACACATTTTTATGGCTGCAGTTAGTGTGACACCAAGATCTAGCCCTGGCCTGTCCAACCCAAAACGTTTGGTGGGCCGCATTGGAAATCTATTTTATTCATTCGGGCCACACAGTATGCACAGTCATAAAAAAAGCCCCCTCCTTTTTCGACATGCAACTGCCGCCGATCGATTAGTAATAAGGTCTAGTTTAGGACGGTTTAGTTAGATCTTGCTTAAGGGATGTCTACATATTAAAACTGGCATCAACTTTTTTTTTTTTTTTTTTTTTTTTTTTCAAAGGCAACTCCCAATTTCGACAAGCATTTTGGATTATTTGTATCAAATCAGCCCAGAAAATGGTACAGTTTATACGTTTCTCTCAAATTTTCACACAGAGTTATAATTTGTTAAAATATGGAGATACTAATGTTAAATGAATGTAATAAACATTAATTTATGTCTTCCAAAAAAATTAATATATTAAAATTTCATATATTTTTTTCTTTTTTTTTTTTAAAAAAAAAAAAAAAAAAAAAAGGTTAGCATGAAGTAAAAATATATTCCATGCATATTTTTGATGAAAAAACATTTTTTGAACTACGAAAATTATTAATAGATTCATATTTCAAAAAATTATGAGTTATGACTTACATTAATTTTTGCACGAATAAAATGGTCAGCATAAAAGATATACAGTCGGTAACAAAAGTGTCCGAACACTAGCAAAAATTCCTATGTAAAAAAAGTACACTTCATACGGTTTTTTTAAATAAATCCTTATCGAATCATGTTCTTAGCCTGACTAAGAAGATGATTCGACAAGGATTTATTTAACAAAACTGTATGAAGTGTACTTTTTTTACATAGGAATTTTTGCTAGTGTTCGGACACTTTTGTTACCGACTGTAGGTTTCTAAATTTACTGTTCATTCCTATCAATATTTTTTTAATTAAAGTGATATTTTAATTTTTATTAGGGGGCTGTTACTTGTTATCATTTGTGTCATATATTATTTTGCTTGCACATGATTTAAAATAGTTATTCAAGTAAGTTTAGACGTACACATAATTTCTTAATTAGCATTACTTTACTTTATTTTATATTTAAAATTGTTTTACTTCTTTTCCAATTATTATCTGAATGGATATAATACTCTTCTGTGTGATAACTTAATTTATTTTTATTTTTTTAAATATACAGATTTACCCCTGACCAATTTTTGCTTGTAACTCTATGAAGACTTTGATATAAAGAATATAAACTATACCTTTCTCCGAACCGCCTTGACCTCAAAAATTCGACTATGTTGTCAAAATTGGGTGTTACTATTCGGGGGGGGGGGGGAGGAAGTTTGTGCAAGCTTTAATATGTAGATTACACCCTTAATAAAATTTAGCAATTGAATTAAAAACTAGATGTTATTAGCAATCGTTAGGCATCAGATGCTGATTTCTACGATAATTTACAGCGAAATTAGTTGGAGAAGGAAATTATTATTATTATAATTATTATTATTATTAATATTATTATTTTATGACTGTACATATACATATGCGCATATATATTTCTGAATATATGATTCATGTATGTATATACTTTTTTCGGAGAAGGGCAGGGTGAAAATTCGGAGCAAAATACATTAATTTAAATTATTTTCATTCATAAATTAACAATAGAATCGTGAAAAATTTATGACTATATATTAAACTATGATAAAAAGAATTTAATTACAACAGTTCTTTAGCTACCATAATAGTTGAAAAATATTTTCACTTCGAAAAGTCATATCTATTAATTTTTGATCCGTTAACCAAAGTTGTCAAACTTTAAATATCGTTAGATCCTCGCGGGCTGCAAGAAACTACGTGGTGGGCCGCGGGTTGGCCACTCCTGATCTAGCCCATACTTTTTAAGAACCTATATCACTAAAAATAACTTTAAATTTTAGAGAAAAAAATAAAGTTTGAAATTACACACTGAAATTAGAAATTTTAAAATCTGGCGTGACTCCACTCGACTTTCCGAACATTTCATAATTAGCGGTCGTTTGAATAAATTAAAATCAGAGAATAAGGTAGTAAATGAACAAAAGGGGGGATCATAATGAGTATTTATCCACCACTTCTTATATTTTCACAGTGGACCGTCATGTAACCGAATTCTTTTGGGCGTACCTTTAAAAGAACTATAAATGGTAAATAAACACGCAATTTGCGGTAATGGCCATGATGCAGCGACGTCCTAAAATATATGTTAGTTGCATTCTCTTTTAAATGATTTAATGCACTTCAAATATTGAGCCCCTTAGGAGCAATATAAATTCTTCTGTGTTTCCTTGTAAAAAAAAAAAAATATATATATATATATATGGGTCATTCTCTGAAAAGTGGGCATTTTTTTTTTTTTTTTTTTTTTTTTTTTTTTTTTAAGTAAAAAAGATAAAACCTTAGTCCAAATAAAATTGCTCCAAATTTTTTTATTATTTTTGTACATGTACACATATGTTACAATTAATAAAAAAAATAATATAAACCAAACTGTATCTGATAATTTTTGATATAGCAATTACTTTTATTAATTAGAAAAATGAGGGAATGACTGTGAGGGAATGACAAATTTCTTCTAAAAACTACTTTATAAAAATATTATTAAGTTTAGTTATATCTTCAAACACTAAATATTTATTAAAACATATTTTTATTAATATAATATCATAAAAAAGCAAATTTGATTTATTTTAGTTAACTTTATAATGAGTGAGGGAATGACGTATAATAAAAATACTGTATTTCAATCTAACGTTTGAGAGCCTTATGCAACTCATTGTAAAAAGTTTCGAACAGAACACAACATGGCTTTTTACTTTGCTGCTATACAAATTAAGTTTGACTTATATAAAGCACGGGCTGCCATTAATGGAGTAAGTAGGGGTGTGATTATAGTTTGATGAGGGAATGATATCTAATACCAGGGACAACAATAAAGTGTCTTCTAATTTCTTTCATTGCATAATATATAAATGTAGTATAATGGATAAATATTTATTAAAGTGTGTTTAATAAATTTTTAATTCAAATAATCCAAATATACATGCTTTAATACTATAGAAACCATTTTATTTACTTACATGTGGGAATGGGGACACAGTGAGGGAATGATATTTTGCATTTTAAAAATTATTTAAAAATTATATTTGAATTCCAATAACCAAAGAATAACAGTTTATGTGTAAAACAAACTAATATTGATAGTTTAAACAGCGTTTTGTTTTTGTGCTTTTAAAAATATACCCTCGAGACTACTGGGACATGAAATGACCACTTTTCAGAGAATGACCCATATATATATATATATATATATATATATATAATAATCCTGTGCATTTTTCATCCTTATCATTTTAGCAAAGTAACGTAAGCGATCAACTTTTCTCCATTTTAAATAATTTATCATAGTTGAAACAAACTCCGTTTGATGTGAGTCAATAGACCCTAATGTATAAGAATTGTTTTTTGTATTACTGTTAAAAAATTATATATACACATGAAAATTCATATAGTTCTTGCGATGATAGGCTATAATATGTCTACCCAATTTGATCTTAATCGAGTGCAACGATTAGACACTACGCACTTCAGATAATTTACGTTCATAAACTGTAAAGAAAAATAATCTTTTGTGTCCCTGTAAAAGAACTATAAAATCTACGCTCATGAAAATTTATATGTTTCGTATAACGAGAGCCATTAATATACGTACTAGTTTTGAGCTCAATCGAATAAAGTGTTTATACGCTATCGTGTTCACTCACACACATACACGTACATGCATCACCGTAAAAATAGCAAAATGAGTTCAGGAAAACGTATACGAAACATTCCTTACTCTACATTTTTCGGAAAATGAAAATGAAAATCAGATTTTAATTTTCCAATTTTTAAACTCACAATCTTACTTACTATAAAATGCACTGTTATACGAACGATACAAGATTACGAATAAAAACTTTGTAAGGAAATATCATAAATTGGAAAAATGCGCAACAATTGTTTCTGATCGAAATAATTCGTCATAATTTTTCGCTAGTCGAAATAAAACAGAGATGCAAGAGACGATGAGTCATGGTGAATTATTTCGAGCCGAAACAATCGTTGCCTTTTTGCCATTTATAGTTTATAGCTATTTATAGCCATTTATAGCTATTTTACTTACAAGTTTTTTTTTTTTTTTTTAACTGTAGTAAAATGCTTAGCTATCAATGTGAAAGGCAAAAAAAAAAAAATTTTTTTTTGCACTGTTATTTCAAATTATGAAACTTGCACTAAATTACCCAGAAATTTTAAAATCGATTTTACCTGAAAAGCTTTCGCATTCCATACGTTGAGCCTTATTTCCATATTAGTTATAAAAGTAAGGTCACATTAATAAAACTTTGCAATTCTTATAAATCGTTTTGGAAAGTGACGTGAGTTTTGAAATTGATTTAATTGCAAAGAAAAAAATTCTTTATTACATCTTTTTTTTTTTTTTTTTCCCCTATTTTTTCTAAGCGTATTTTGTGTTTCAGTTATCATTTATACACAGAGAAGTTCAGGCATACGGAAGTTTTATAACAATATTTACTTTATTTCATGCGATTCTTTGAAAGTGTATACATTAGCGTATTTAATTTGCACTCTTTTAGGATCATTGAAGGGCTGACTGCTTAATTTAACTTAACTCTTTAATTCTGAAAGTTTTTCCACTGATATGCTGCCCAAGATTCATCGAACAAGATTCATCATTTTTATGTTGACTATCTGACCGCATTTTATCGCCTGAAGATGCCATCATGTAAGGGCGAAAACCTTTGTATTATTGTAATTTTTACAGAGAATCTTTTATCTTAAAATGTAACTTTTTAGTTTTGATAATTATATAAAAACTCTACGTGTTTTAATGCTTTTCTTTTTTTTTTTCAAATTCATTTGCCGCAATATTAATTGAAGCTTTTAAACGTTTTGGATTATATAAAATTCCACTGCTGCAGCAATGATTGAAATTAAACAACCCATTTTAAATGCGCCCACCAGCGGCCGAGCGGTTCTGCGCTCAAAGCTGGTAGATGGGAGGTGCCGGGTTCGATCCCAGGTCGCGCTCATCGACCTAGCCGTTCGGAGTTTTCCGTGGTTTCCTCCGAAACTCGCGTAAATACGGGCTAGGACCCCTTAGAAAGACCCCCACGGAGGACATTCCCCCTCTAGGCCTAGGACACATCAGGAGTCAATCGGCCTTAAATCCTACAACCAACCAACCAACCAACCCATTTTAAATGCATATTAGAAAGCAGCTTGTCCAGAATACAACCGAAAATATCTTAATATATTTGTGCAGAAATCGTTTCAAGAGCACATGATTCCGGTCGGGAAAGATTTAAAACTTTCAGTGAAATTTGATATAGACGACATTATTCAGGACGAATCCGTAGTGACAGTGACATCATAAATTATGTAACAGATCCTACTAATAACTGAAGTTTATGGTGTTTTCTTACAAAGCTTTTATTCATTTAAAAAGGTACCCGTGTGTAAATTAATTTTTGTATTGTTCATAAAATCACATTTTACCAATACATCTTGAGATTTTGAGTTATTTTTTATGCGGTCCGTATTCACTACATAAAAATATATTGTTTTAAATATGTTACGATCAATATATTTTATAACTACTTATAAAGTTTCAGAATATATATATAACTAGCTGACCCGACAAACGTTGTTTTGTCATATAAATTATTTCTAGAGAATATTTTGCTAGAAAAAAATAACTAACTTATTGTATAAGTGTGTAAGGATGTGGTATATAAGTGAAACAGGTATGGAGCGCTGTGAATTCCGATTATAACGTAAAAGACATAATTAACAATTATATAAACAAATAAACAATTTAAATTGGGACTGAATTGTAAATCTAGACCATTCTCGAATCCACCTGAAGACACACAAAAAATTTCATTAAAATCGGTCCAGCCGTTTAGGAGGAGTTCAGTGACATACACACGCACAAAAGTATGGGACCCCTTTGGTGACTTTAAATATTTTAAGCCATTTTTGCGATGAATTGAAATGGCTATCTCAATTGTGGAACTAAAGATCTTGGCGAGAAGCGTTCGAGCTACTTCGGTGTCAAATTTAAAATTTTGCCAAAGGGATCCGATACTAAATGTGTTCCATACAAAAAATTAATAAATAAAATATTAGTGACATACACACGCACAAAAGTATGGGACTCCATTGGTGACTTTAAATATTTTAAGCCATTTTTGCGATGAATTGAAATGGCTATCTCATTTGTGGAACTAAAGATCTTGGCGAGAAGCGTCCGAGCTACTTCGGTGCCAAATTTCAAATTTTCACTGCAAATAAAGGTGTCTTAAAGTAAGACAAAAAAATGTCTGAAAATACATTTCAGACATGTAAATATCTTAATATGAAGTGCAGACATAATAGATATCTTAATTTAAGACACTTTTATGTCTTAATAAACTGGTGGGGCAAATGCACTAATATAAAGTGTCTTAAAAAGGAAATATGTCTTAAGGTAAGACATTTAAAATAAATCATTTCACATTTCATCGTTAATTATTAGTAGTGTCGCCATCTATCAATGAAAACCAAAATCATCTTCGTCGCCTCGTTTTTTTTCATGTCAAGATACTATTTTAAAACAATGATGATTACTTTTAAGAATTTTTTAACTTAGCAGCGGAATTTTTTCTTTAATTGAAATTGTAATGCCAATATCAAAAAATTAAATCTCTCTCTCTCTCTCTCTTTTTTTTTTTTTTTTTTTTTTTTTTTTTTTTTTAAATAAATAAATAAAATTTTTTGGTAAGTATTTTTATTTATGAGATTTTCCTGAAATTCATGTCAAGTGAAAAAGGCTAATCACTCTGATTTTACTTCTAGTTTGAGATTTTTTCAATTCCCTTAAATAAAATAATTTAAATATATCAAATTTCAATAAGTAATAGATAAAAATACTTATTTTAATTACTTTTATTTAATTAAATATGCTATCTACTGTTTTTTTTTTTTTTTTTTTTTTTTTTTTTTAAATAAAGCTTAAAATAATAAAATAAATTGCAAAAATCGCGTTATTTAAAACATTTATTTGTGAAATTTAAATAAGCTTATTAAAAATTTTTTATATTTAACATAGCAAATATGCATAAATGACAAATGACGTTATCTTATTTGCGTGGAATTATGCTTGAAATACTTAATAAAAAACATTTTTCGGAGCAAAAATAATTTGGTTACAAAATAAATAAATATGTAAATAAAAAAATTTACTTTTTATTTAAAGCTCGTTCATTTAATTGAATGAAAAAACAGTAAGATGAACTTGTAGCGAAGAATAACTTATTGCTTAAGAATAACTTGTAGCCAAGAAAGTGAATTTAAAACTAATCTTACACAATTTGTAAATAGCTGCTTTTTTTTTTTTTTTATCTTTTTCGATTTAACTCTTTTTTTTTACATTTTTATCTGTACCTGGAAGTAAAACAAAACTTTTCTGGTTTTTTCATAATCATATGCATTTTTTTTCTTTCTTTCAAATAGCAGTTTATAAAAAGAAATCGTTTTCAAAACATCACAGTCTGAGGTTTTGATATATTATTCGTTTATATTTTACGAAATTCTAAACTTTTACATATAAAATTTAATAGAATTAATATATATTGAGCTTTAGATTTAATCTCGATAGTTTTAAGAAAAAAATACTGACTATAACACTATAATTTATTTCGCGAATATTAAAGTGTATATTATCAAAATTTCTGTGTGAGGTCGTGGCGTGATTGGCAAGTGCGCTCCTCTGTGGTACCGAAGATCGTGAGTTCAATTCCAGTAACTGGTTGTGTTTTTTTTTTTCTTTTTTTTTTAATAATTACTATATTTTATTAGTACTCTAGATAATTCTAAAATATATTTTAAACGGAAAAGCAGAATCATACGCCCCCTTTATTTATTCATTTATTTATTAAAAAGGCTTTAAAAATGGCAGATTTCTTAAGCCTAACATGGCGGTGTTTTTAAACCTAAAAAAGATGGCGGTGTTTTAAGATATTTGCAGTGTCTTAATTTCAGATGCAGAAAGTTGTCTTAAAAAGTAAGACATATTTTTTTCGCTTAAAAAATGACCATCCGTTTAAGACACTTTATTAACTGAATTTAAGACGTTTTCATTTACAGTGTTGCCAAAGGGATCCGATACTAAAAGTGTTCCATACAAAAAATAAATAAATATAATATAATAAATTAGCTACACAAATAAATTTGTAGGTTAGGGTGGTTTTTAATCAACGCGCGTGTAAATTTGATAGAAAATTATATAAAATACTCATTCCAGTTCCGCACCAAATTTGCAAAATGTATAGTTTTTTATGCACACTTCAAAACTCTTCAAACACTAATTACATCTTGATGTAATATTTCAATTAGGACACAATTTTTTGTATAACAATAATAACACGAAGTTACAAATATTTTCCTGGATTTGATCGCAGCACCAACTGTCGGGATAAACTGGAATTACAATAGAATGTACGCAAGCGAAGTGTGACGTCACTGACCGTCAGTGAATGCAAGAAAAAGATTTCCTATGTTAATCTCCCATTGGATTTTTTATAAAAAATTATTAAAAATCGAGGAAAATTATTTCTCGATTTTAATCCCCGTATTTGGGTATAGATATGTATTAGTTATCGTATGCATGTGTTAGATTGAGTTATTTTGCTCTCAAATTGACAAAATTTTAATTTTAAATTTCAAAACTCTGTCTTCCTTTGCGTTTTTTGTATTTGGCGATCAAAAACTTAATACGAAAATATACATGCCAGATGTATATTTTCGTAATATGTATTGTACGAAATTGTTTCATATTATTCATTATTCTCTTAATATAAGTTGTTGAAATAACCATTATTTTTGAAAGAAATTAAATATGTTCGCCACATGATATGGCGATATTTTTTTTTCCGCCAAGGATGACAGAGTTTTGAGATTAAAAATTCAAATTTTATCAATTTTACAGCAAAAACAACTCAATCTAACGCATGCACATGATAACACTAATACATATCTAAACCGAAATATGGGGATTAAAATTGGGAAATAATTTTCCTCGATATTTAGTAATTTTTTACAAAAAATCCAATGGGCGATTAACATAGGAAATATTTTTCTTGCATCCACGGACGGCCAGTGACGTCATCACTTCGCTTGCGTATTATTGAATATTCGATACTACGATCATAGCGCAGTCTGCCGGATCCAATGTGAAACATTCCAAAATCAGCAACAATTTATAAGTGATAAATTAATTAAATAAACAATTTAAATTGGACTGAATTGTAAATCTAAACCATTCTTGAATCCACCTGAAGACACACAAAAAATTTCATTAAACTCGGCCCAGCCGTTTAGGAGGAGTTCAGTGACATACACACGCACAAAAGAAATATATATATAAAGATAAATACAAAGGCACAGCTTTAGTATAAACCTCCCCCCCCCCCTTGTCGACTTTGAATATTTTTGGCCATTTTTGCGATGAATTAACATGGCTATCTCAATTGCGTAACTGACGATCTTGATGAGAAACGTCCGTACTACTTCGGTGCCAAATTTCAAATTTTTCCAAACTAAAGCTGTTCCATACAACAAAAAAAAAAAAAAAAAAAAAGAAAAGAAAAGAAAAAAGAAAAACTGTTTTATGATATATACAAAATAAAAATAAAAAATTCGAAATTATTACTATTTACAATTAAGGTGAAAACATAAAAGAACCTTTGTAAGTTACATATAAAGTATCAATTAAAACGAAAAATTTTGTTTTACTGTAGAAAAGAAAAGTACTACTAAATTAAATAAAAATTTTAAGCTAATACGAAGTATCTCTATGAAAATATTTATTTACACGCGAATATTTTCATAGTATATTAATTTTTTTTTCTAGTTTTTATTGTTTATCACGCGAAAGTAAAAATATTTTATTTCCGGAAAAAAAAAAGAAATAAACGTCAATTTTGTTTATTTTGGCATCAAATATATTTTTCTTTTTAATCATTTAAAAGTTAAAATGGAGTTTTTATTTAATATCTTTTGATCCAATTATCCGATTGAACTGAATTGTAAATCTAAACCATTCTCGAATCCACCTGAAGACACACAAAAAATTTCATTAAGCTCGGTCCAGCCGTTTAGGAGGAGTTCAGTGACATACACACGCACAAAAGAAATATATATATAAAGATATGCAGCCGTTATTCACCGCATAAAAACATATTTGAGTGTGTTTATTATTATTTATTAAAGTTGAAAATAATTGTAAATGGGATAAATGGGATGTTTTAATTATAATTTCATTTGAATAACAATGATTTCATTCAACGCACACTAATAAATTCTAGGAAAAGTTCGCAAATATAAGTGACTCATAAGGTTTTTTTTTTCTTTCCTATAAAAATTAAATATTTGTATAAAATATTTTATGGTTACTAATATTGTTTTGGAAAGAGCAATTATAATTAAATGTATTTTTTTTTTTTAACTTTATTAAATGAGAATATTTACAATATTTCTCTTGTTTAATATTTAAAAAGGTAACCGTTTATAACACATTATTTACGATATTTTGCATGTCTATGTAATCTGTCATTATAATAACATTTAATTTTGAGTACGTTCATTATTGAAAACGTATCACTCAGAATTCTAGAATCTCAGTATCTAACTCTCATAATTCATATATTTATTTTTTTTTCTGGATTGGTATTATATAATTAATATAAATAGTCGTCTAAAAATAAATATAATTTGAAAATTTCCTTTCTTCATCTTTGAGGAAACTTCCATTAATTTATAATTTCAATATTGTAATGATAGAATCTAGAAATACAGTTATTGTGAAATTGAAACTGTTACTTGATATTAATGAAATAATAAATATATATATATATTAATTTTCAACCGTTTCAGTTTAAATTATATCAAACTTCATGCATGAAAAATTTGTACCTTCATTTTTCAGTTGATTTTATTAATTGATGTAAAGCCCTTAACTTTAAGTAATGACTGGAGTTGACACTGAATATTTCAAAATATAATATAAATCTTTAAATTCTTTAAAACAAAAAAATTGATGGCATACTAAAAACAGTTTTCAAGTTCATGCATTAAGTTAAACTGAAAGTTAATGTAGCAGGCTGATAAGTAATATACTTTAATGCGTGTAAGATCGCAAAGTTTTTTTTGAAAATTCATGCATAACGAGAGAAAATTTTCTTGTTTTATTCTTTCCAAAATCCCTCAAAGTATTTTACACATACTATAGAAAAGATACATACTACCCTTGTATAACATACATCTATACACACAAAAACATTAAAGCTTTAATGTTATAAGTACTATTTTTTAAGAGCTAAACATTTGCGTATGAAATTACATTAATGCTATTTATTATTATATGCATGTGTATGTATGTGTTTACTTCAATGGTAAGTTTTAAAACAACACAAATGTATGAAAGGAACTCTTTTAATTTATAAGAGTTAGTTTTGCATTCATTCTTCAGACTGTGTTTAATAATATAAAAAACATTTGTTAAAATTTCAATAAAGCAATATTGTAACATGGAATATTAAATTATGATATAACTGCCGATAAGTGATATTACAGTTCGTAGTCAATCGCTAGTAAAATCCTTGAATAGTCGTTTTCTAAAATATATTTTCACAAACGCGAACTCTTTAATAAACTGAAACAGCACCAAATTGTATTTAAATTCTATGCGAATTCAACCAATTCAGAAAATCCAATTTGAGAAACTTGATTGATGTTAACGTTTCACTACAGTTGAAACAATAGTAATAATAACCAAGAGTTTAAAATGATCTTCCTTTTCAACGCTTAGGTTATCATTTATATTTCACTTAAATTACTCTGTAGTTTACACACATTTAAATTTCAACAATATTTAGCGTGTAAGCACCTATGGAATAAGCATCTTCATTTTTTTTCCCTCTAAAATTTAAATGCGTTTATTTTTTTTTTCAGTTATATTGAACTTTTTTCTTTCGTTTTTTCAATGAAAGTATTTCATTCAAGTTTTAACAAGTTCATTACCATTTATTTCTGCCATTGGGATATTTTATCTTTTTATTATATCTTCTCATTCTTCATTTAAATTCATTTATAGGAATGATAGGATTAAAGAAAATATGTACATTTATTTTCTTGAATCCAACAAATGAAAGAAAAAATAGATATCTATAAATTGCATCTAACATCTAGTTCTTGCACAAGCCGAGGAAAATAATGTCATTAAAAGGTTAGCTAACGCGTTATTACTCGATCACCTATATCTTATGTATGATTATTTCTAATGTCTGATGTTTACAATACAAATCACAATACTTAGTAAACCGTGATTGTGGAATACACTTAAGACTATTTTATTTAAAGAATTGGTAAATCACAAGTTGTTATACAGCCCTTTTACGATACTGAGGAGTGAATCTTTGCAGGAAAATGTTCCAAGTATCCCAAGAAAAGTTATTTCCTTTAAAGAATAAAAAATGCATGTATTTTTTAATAGATTAGTTAGTAAAATGTTTTCAATTATGTGTACTATGCAAACAACTATTCTCGACTGTTAAAATATATTTATAACTGTATACTGTAATAGAGAATAAATATCAGTAATTTCGTCTAAAAACGGAGAAAAAAAGTTCAACTGATAATGAAGACTTTATTTTTCAGTCAAAATTACAGACTCACATATACAAATGTGTATTTGTAGATAAGTATGCAAGTGTATGCCAGTGTATGCTCGTTTAATTATTTGCTTATTTGTACATTAGTTTACATAAATAACTTACAACTTTACGGTAATAAATATTCATTTTCTCACACTTCTCTCTCTCTCTCTCTCTCTCTCTCTCTTTTTTTTTTTTTTTTTTTTTTTTCAGGCCGAACTTTTTTTCTGGAGCTTGAAAACTTATTTTGGTTGTATAATTTAACATTAAACAATGACTTACATTAAAAATAATTTTTTAGAACAAAAGTTTTCTTTATATTTTAAAGCTGTTTAAAATGCTAACTTAAATCACAAGATTAAACATTCAAAGATTTTCAAATTTAAAAGTTATCAATAATTTAAAATATCGCCGCTATTATCATGTACGTATTCCTCAATATTTTAGTATTTTTTAACCATATATCTCGTAAAATAAATTACAAGATGTGTAAATTCATTTTATTGTGATCATTACAGTTGTCTTAATTTCTATTTATTTTCGAAAGGAATTTATTCCATTTCATTAGGTCTTCTTTCCTTAAATGCTCATCTAGATTTTAATTGCTAAAAAAATATACATATTTGATGTGGTCATCACATGACTAGCTTGTACGCCTATTAAACATATATATATTCTTTAATAATTAAAATACAACCCATAGATATTTACCTTTAAAACGGGAGAAATGGAGATTCCAAGCTAGTTGTTATAACAGTCCCAAATATAAAATTTCGACATGCCACGGCTAAAGATTTTTAAGTTATGTGAGATACACACATACGTACAAACATACGCACATACGTACATACAGATGTCACAAATTTCAACATACTACGACTAACCTATCACATACAGTCGGCTGCAAAATTATTCGAGCACTAGCCAATAATTCCTATATTTAAAAAGTACACTTAAGACTGTTTTGCTAAGTAAATCCTTGTCGAATCATGTTCTTAGACTGATTAAGAACATGACTCGACAAGGATTTATTTAACAAAGCTGTATTAAGTGTACTTTTTTTTGGCAAGGATTATTGCTAGTGCTCGAATAATTTTGCAGCCGACTGTAACTTCCTTGCACAGATATAAAACCCATTATTACGAAAATGTTATGACGGTTTCGTAAGTGGTAAATAGTTCATAAAGAAACAGGCATGTCCTAATCAATTAAATCCTTTATTCGACGAGTAATCTCGAAACACTATAACGAAAAACTAATATTAGTTCTGAAAAAAGTCATAAAAACAGCTTTATATTGCTTCTTTAGGAACAGCAATCAACAGCTTATCACACAGTCTCTCAATAACAAACGCACAGCTCAGAGATCATTGGAATTCACTAGAGTGCAGATGGCTTTCTTTTCTGCTCTTTGGCAAAGGTTAGTGTGGAGGTATCGATAATTATACATAATAACAATAACAATAATAATTGTCTCCGCTTCAAATTGAGATAGGGTTTCTAGACTTTGGTAACCGTAAACTGTTATTTTTCAACAAATTTGGTCGGCAAACTCGTCAAATCGCAAAGTTCGTCGCTAAGACAAACCTACTTTGTACCCAGTAGAGTGTTATTATGTTTCTCTTGCTTTCACATGTATTTTCACTGCAACAAAAGTTTGAATTTAGAAAAGGAATTTTATAATTTGTAATAGTATTATTACATGGTATCTATCACTGGGTTCTGTAGAAATCTAAAAATGGATAAAGGCCAATTGACAACGAGAGGGTTACAGTCCTGGGTTGGATGCCTTTCGTGTTTAGTCTTTCTAAGGGGTTCTAGCACGTATTTGTAAGGATTTTGGAGAAAAGCACATAGATGGATTTTTAATTGGTACCTCCCATGTACAAGTTCGAGAGCAAAATCTCTCGGCCACAAATGTGGCACGGAAAGTCATATAATAACTAAAATCTTAAATTTTAGTGGATATCTCTAAAATGGAAGTTCATATAGTGATCAAAAAGAAAAGTGTACGATTAGGTGCGATTATAATCTTAATTACAAATTTTCAACATTCTACGTGCAATCGTTTTTGCGTTATGCGAGATATACACACACATTCACCCACATATGTATATAAAGACGTCACGAAGAAACGTGTAAAATCATAAGTATCTCTAAAGAAGGATGTTGTATCAATATGAAAAATAGAGGTGTGGAATAGAAGTTATAACAGTCTCAAATATACATACATAACATTTTACGTCCAACCGGTTTTTAATCATGAGAAATAAAAAATTTAGTTTCATAAATTACTTTTACAATACTCCCTTTACTTCCTACAAGGAAGTAAAATATAATTACAGTACTTCATTCAGCGCGAACAAGGTAATTAAAATAATTAAATAAAACTGTTTTATAGAATTTTTTGAGATGCAGTAATAAACTCTAATATAAAAACATTTATCTCACGTAAATTTAAATTAAAAAAAAAAAAAAAAAAAAAAAAAAAAAAAAACACGAATCAAAAATGATAAATAGTATTTTTGAAACAATATTGAACTTTAAGACATTTCCAGTGGCCAAATTTATATAAATGATTTATTTTATAATTAAACTTTGCATCTTAAAAAACACTGCAACAAGAGTTTTAATAAAGGAAAGAAATTGTATCTTTTGTAATAATAAAATCACGTAAGCAGTTTTACTAGGTTCTATTAAAAGCTGTAAAACAGGAAGTTATTGTGGTGGTGAACAGATTAACGCTGATTCACAATGCGTGGGTCCCAGACCTGGATCGAATGCCTTCCTAGGTTATCTTTCAAAGGGATCCTAGCACATATATAAGAGGTTACGGAGAAAACCCCGAAAAACTTCAAACGACTTGACCGACAGACGAGACATGAATCCGAATCTGGGACCTACCGTCTACTAGCTCCTAGAGCAGAAACTTTCTGACAAAAAATAAAACATTTTTTCTTAAATTCTTCGGGGGAGAAGTAATAAACTTTAATATAAAAACATTTATTGCACATGAATTAAAATGGTGAAAACATGAACTAAAAATGGTAATTGAATTTTTTAAACAATATTGATTTCCAAGATCTTTTTTTAGAAGCCAAATTGATATGAATGGTTTATAATTGAACATTGCATCTTAGAAAAATATGAAAAGATTGTTTATCTTCTAAATTGTATTAGGATCAAAACATATGAATTATTTGTTTAATTTATCAAAACATTAAAAAATTATGTTTTCTGAAATAAAAATCTGAAGTTTTGATTACATGAACCTCGAACTGTATTATATATATATATATATATATATACAGGTGTTGGACAAAATAATGTGAACACTTTCGCTTTTTTAGGTTCTATCGAATATCTTGAAAAATACTTAACGTGTTGTTCTTGAATTTTGGGAATAAGGAGAATATGTCTTTACTCATATTTTTCAGCAAAGATTTTGTCACGAAGGCCCTTTAGTGGACGAACAACAAATCCAATAAAATAAAAAGTATTTGTGATAATCCTGTATATGGAAAATATTCGATAGGTCTGCAAATTTTAGGTATCGTTATAAATGTTATATTTTATACGCGTGTACAGTTTTGTGAGGATATCTTGAATATTTAAGGAGATATTAATAATTTATTAAAAATGCAAACATATTTCGCAAGCTTTTAATTTATAACTCCAAAGAGTTTTCTTCAAATTTCATGAAGCTTTCGGAAAACATGACAGCATATGCCTAAACCATTATACTATAGTTTAAAACAAATATATTTAATATTCAAAGAGATACGGACAGTTGTAGTAAATTATTTATTACTGCAGATACGCGGACTATAGCAAAAAAACTTTGACACAGTTTAATACTCAACTATATAGAGCACCTTATAAAAAAAATCCAGTTGAATATCACAAAACTTCATAGAGATATCGGTGATAAAAAGCGCTGTTCTTTAGCTGTTTTCTAAAAGGTCTTTACGATAAGAGGTTTTTCACAAATGAAAATTTTTATCAGAAAAAAATTTAATTTTTCTTTTCAAGCAATTATTTTTCTTTTTTTATATAGGTATGTAGCACATACCTACAAGAAAAAAAAAAAGAATTGTAAATATTGTATTAAGTTTCATTGTGTAACATAGTTTTTTCTGATGCAAACTTTCATTTGTGAATGGTCCCCTTATCGTAAAGACGTTTTTGGACTACAGCTGAAAAACAGCTTATTTAATCACCGATATAGCTATGAATTTTTGTGATATTCAACTGGATTTTTTTAAAAGGTGCTTGCCCTATATAGTTGGATATCAAATTATGTCAAAGTTTTTTTTTGCTATAGTCCGCGCAAGATGAATACTTTTTATGAAAGATGGATACTTTTTATACCATATTGTATGGGAAATATGTTTTTATACGTGTAAAAATTATATGTTATTTTTAGCTTGTTTAATGCAGTCTAAAGTTGTTAAACAGTATCCACAGTAAATTTGACCCATAGATCTTGTGATTTAAATTCACACACGAACCATTTGTCTTCGTGTATGAATATTCATATAATCCGTATAATAAGGTTTTAATATGCATAGTGTGTGTGGACTTTGCATAGTGTGGATATGCATAGTGTGGACCTGTTACTTTTTTTTTTTTTTTTTTTAAGTTAGGCTGTTAACAGGCGCCGACCAACCTTCACAAACCTGATTTTATGACTCGGAGAATTATAAAAAGTGTAAATTTAGCCAAAACTCAGTTTAAAAAAATTGATCAAATTATCTGGTGTGTCACTCACATGACTTTCTCTTACCCTGTATTTCAATACTATAAAGAAAGATTGCATATTAAGTCTCAAGATCAATAGCGTAAGATAATAAAGTTCAATGTACTTTAAAATAATCTAAAATAAGTTTAGGCACAGTTTTATTTGTCATGTAAAATGCAAATGAGGGGGCTGCCACCCCCTCAATTCCCCGTTCAATTATAATGCATAGGGGAAAAGGTGTAAATAAGGGCACCAACTTTTATTTTTGACGTTTTTGACTTAAAGTTAATTTTGAAAAATTCTACGTTTTTTACCTTCATTAACAACCATAACAAGTTTACTAAATAAGAGGAGGCAAAATAATGATTAATATCAATTATTTCAATTCAAAAACGAAGATTTAGAAAAAGCTTTTAAAACTGCAACAGAAAAAATGGGGTGCAAATATGACCCCTTTCCAGAAAAGTCACAAAAAAAAAAAAAAAAAATGTTTAAAACGTTTTAAAACATGATAATACAGAAAGGTAGAGAATTTATTTATTACGGGAAAAAATATTTACAGATACCGCTGACGAAACTGGCTGTTTCAAACCAGCCACAATCTAAGTGTGTCCAAATTTGACACATAACACTTTATACCACTCTTCTCTAGGAGTGTATTCAGAGAACATTCCATCACAAAAGATGCAAGTTGCATCGCTCGAATTTAGCTTAGCCCCCTCATTGATACCCAGGGTGATATCATCATCACTGTTGACAAGGAGAGGGTCACAGTAGTCTAATAGGTAGGATGATGAATGATATGGTTCCGTGGGTCACATTTTTTTTCTTTGAATGTCTTTGGTCTTCGCACCCTTGGCCAGCATTTTCTCTTACAGGACTCTGGCTTGTATCTTACACCCAGAAAACTGAAGGATGTCTTCTTTTGAACACTTTTGTCAGTCGACTTAGTTAATTGATCCTTATATGGTCCTTGCCCTTGCTGATTTGCGTCCACAAATAGTGGTTTTTCTGTCAGTGTTGGGGATAGGAGATATATCGAACAGAGAAGCTGCATTTGAAGTTCCTGGGGCCCATATTTACACCATACCTCTATCACGTGTAACCTAAAAGCGTGCGTGACTAAGGGTATGCTTCTAAAAGTAGCTTAGTATCTCCTCTTTCCTGATATCACTGTGAAATTATTTTAAACTAACCATAAGAACATGAAAAGAAAACGATTTCAGATATCTTTTAAAAGTTTGCAGTCATAACAAACACCAAATCGCACAATAACTCACACTGCAGCCACACTATTTAAAAGTATGGTTCCAACTACTCTCTACTATCTTATATCAACAAATGGCACCCTCTACAATTCTTGTCGCCAGCCTTCAGCACCTTCCATATCTACTTGTGGATAGGTGCCCCTACACCTATGGCCATTTTTGCACCTTCTCCTCTACAATTATTTAAAGAAAAAAAAATCAAAGTTGTTATTAATTTGCCTTCAAATTTACCAAGCTTGATCAAATTTTTAAGTAGCAATCCAACACGGACTTCAAAATACCAAATTTGAATTTCCTGCAGCTATTTGTTTTTAATTTATGCTGATAACAGTAACATATAGGTCGACCTCTAATATACATACAGGTCGACCTCTAAAAACTGGATTTTCGTAATCAAGGCACCTCAAAACGTGATAATATACGAAAAAACAGAGTTGAAAATTCAAAAAATATTTTGCTTACTGTATACGTATGAAAAATTAATTCCTCAGCAGTGTTCGTCGACATAGTAAAGAGTGTAGCAAAGCACTTCCATCAATTACATTCTAATAGAAAAGAACGTTTAGCTTAGTTTTGGATAGCCCTGTATATTGTCTATAATCAATATGCACTATAAACAGTATTGTGTGCTTAAATTTAGTCTTACTTGAAAAATATCTAACACAAAGGAATTACAATTCCAGCAATTTCCACGTTCAGCCGCAATATATCCAAATACTTTGGGTAGCCCTGTTAATGATAGATTAATGATTTCCATACAACAATCAACACAAAACATGTTTTTATGCATATAATAAATTTTCTTCATTCCATTTTGTTTAAATCAGCCCATAGATGTTACATTGTACTTACCAGAAATTTTCCCATAGACATAATGTATTGGAATTCTCTTGGATGTCCCTGTACACGAACCATTTACTTGATCTCAACGAAAAGTTTAGTGTAGCATCCTATGTGATACTTATTTAGAATACCAAGTTTGGACTTTCTGCTATTATTTGTTCTTGAGATATGTTGATAACAGACAGACACACAGACCAACCGCTAAAAACATGTTTTTTGGATGCAAAGGACCTCAAAACGTGTAAACATAACAAAATCTCAATTTCGAAAATTTGGCCCTAAAACAATACTTTCTTTTCCATATATGTATGGGTAAGAGAAAGTAAAAAAAGAAAGTTAAAATGCTTAATGGATATTGCAAAAAATCATTCATCGGTAAAATAGTCTTTTAAGTGAGAGAGTACGAATCCTTAAAAATTAACTGTGAATCATAATAAAATTATTAAATAATAGATCAGTAAAATAAATAATATTTAATTTTAGATTACTGAACAGAAAAAAATATTTTTGGGGGGATACGGACATAATATCGCAGGACAAAATATCGCGTCAAAAAAATAATATAATCCATTTGAAAATTTGTATTTCTGTCACGTGTGATCTCTGGTGAAAGCCACAGGGTCTTATAAATTAATATTAATTAATTAAAATAAATAAATAAATAAATATATTACATAATGGAATTTTATTTTTTATCTATATTAATTTTAAGTTATTTTATCATTTGCTTTTCAACATTCAAAATACATTTTAAAAATATTGTACATTACTGCTGACATCAAAGCTGAATACTGTTCACAAACCTTAATTAAAAATTTTAAAATAGATAAGCACGATTAAATTCTTTATGACTAATCTTAAAAAATGTTAATTAATATAGTCTTTAAACTCTTTTAAGCAAAATTTATAACAATTTTTCAGATGGGTTTGTGTGTATGCCAGTGCTCTGACCAAGGTATGTGTTGGCATGAAATTTTATACAACATTATTTATAATTACCAACTCCCTTTTGCTTTCCATTCATTTATGTAGGCAATATTTTGTCCACGCGAGATTTTGTCCCATGAGATTTTGTCCCCAACCCATTTTTTTTTTTTTTTTTTACATCATTTTTTTTTAATACTTTATCTGTTTTCATATAATTCCTCTTATTAAATTTTCTGACGATTATTTTCTTTGATCATCCAGATAAAGCTGAAAAAAGTATTTATAATATATATTATATTGTCTTTCTTTTTCTCTAGAATCTGAATTAATTTTCTTAACTCCAAAAATAATCCCTTTCCTTAACAAATAAAGTGAATTAGATTTTCAAGTAAACATGATGATAAAAATACTCTTCGTTAATGTCAATAATCGTAACTTAAAGAAGTTGTAAAAGAATAAGCATTTACTCAGGCATTGAAATGTAAATATACTGCTTAATACGATTTTTTTAAACTGAGTTTTAGTTATTTTATAAATTTTAAGTCCCAGTGACCTTTAAGTCATGGGGGTGAATTTTCAAAAAAATCTTTTATTATTTTATTGGTTTAATTTTTGAATCTAACAAACTGTAATGCAGAGAAATATAAAGAAAAATAAGGTTCATGATTTATTAAAAACAGGTGTGTCATGAAAGACTAAAAGTTCCTTGTTTTATTTTATTTTTATTTTTATTTTTATTTTATTTTTATTTTTATTTATTTATTTATTTATTTTTTCGGAGAGAAGGGAGGATTGACTTTGAATTCTGGTATATCCCAGAACACCGCCAAACAATACCTTGAATAATTACAATTTATAATGAACTAGGGGAATCAGAGACACAAAGTGTTTAGATTCATAATACAGCCGATTTTGAAAAAAATACTTTGCTGTTGCATTTTATTTCAAAACTTTATATGAAATATGTACATAATTACCAAATATTTGTTTCAAATTAAAGTTTCCATATGATACAAAAACAGGAAATTTGAACAAAAACCTTCATTTATCTGTCAAATTCTCAGTTTAGGTAAAATTTTAAGAGAGAATTATATATTTATTTCAATTTCCAGTTTTTCAAATATTTTAGGTCAATATTATTTATTAACGATGTTCTACGCTCGAAGAAAAATGAAAACACTATGAGTTCGAGTAATTCGCAAGCCCTATATTCATGAAGATATGAAGATAATGGCAGTTTAGAATAAAATGCTGACCTAACGAAAAATGCTTTATATATATATATATATATATATATATATATATATAGACGACACACAATGTATTTCTTAATGTTTATGCTTTCTAGAAAACGGAAAAAGAAGGAAGAGCTTAGTATAGGTTCGGGCAACATTTTCTGTGTGGGTCGTCTATAATTATAGAAGTTCTAGTTTACAAATGGGAAGTATACAAGAAATTTGAGAATTATTTGATTTTAATTAATCTAAGTTATTCACAAAGGTGAATGTCAAATAATTGTTTTGGTTATGGTTCTTTTTGTTGTCTTTCTAATTGTTTTGCTGTTTACTAAACCAAAAGCCTGTGAAAAGGAAGTTTTTGGAAAATACAAGAGAAGTTTTCGCTGATTATTATGTTATTTGGTGTGCTGATTTCGAAAGTGACCTCCATTTTTTTTCACGTCACGTCACGTCAGGATTTTTAGTAAAACCAATATCGATATATTTCTTTTTCGATCAGTATTGCATGTACTATCTGGCAACAATTATTTTTATTCATTTAAATATATGTAAAATGATCGATTCTTGGTGTAGCAAATTGATTTTTCAGCAATCGATTTATTTTGTATAGGTTTAAATGGATGAAAACCTATGTTGCCAGATCGCACGAGCCGCCTCTTGTCAAGGGAAAAACGAAAGTTCCTTGAGTACTTTTTACATCAAATTATGGTGCAGTTTCTAAAAGAAAATCTCCAAGATACTACTTTATTTGTTTTTATTAAGGTAACTTACATAAAAATGACGACTAATTAAGAGGAACAAAGATTATGCACATATGTGTTAAAAATCGAAGTGAAATTGAATTTCTCAAGAAAACGTGACGTGATAAAAAATTTTCGTTGTATTTTTTTAATTTAGCACCAAAAAATACCACAAAGTTCGGTTTACAATTTCCTTGTATTTTTTATATCGCAGGCCTGTGTCATTGCATAATATAAAGCATCAAGGGTGGAAAAAGATAATTACCAGTTAATGGACAAAAGATTTTCAGATTTGTAAATTGCACTGCAACTGTAATGTGTTTAAATAAGTCAATAGTAAGTGCACAAAATAATAAAAAATAATAATAACAAGATAACTGTAAAATTGAGAAGTTGGCGGTAAACAATAATTTAAACGTTAAAATAACACAAATAATACTACTATAAAATTGATTATGTTGAATATAAATTAAGAAGTCTCAATACCTATCTTCGCGAAAACCCAAACCCCATGTTATTCTATGAAAAATTTTGTTTAGAGAATAACTTATTATTTAATGCTTTTTTTTTTTTTTTTTTTTTTCCTTTTTTCGATTCAGAAATGTACAATTTTTAAAATAGTTCTTGTTTTTCAAAAATTGACATAAATTTAATTTTTTTTCCTTGAATAAAAAAACTACGCAAGATAGGTCTTTAATCTTAATAGTTAATCATCCCCTTAGTCCTTTTTTAAGCAGATTTAAACACATCCTTCTGGCTCATTCGGAAAGGTAGGTTAATTTCTTTTTTCTTATCAAGTAACCACCATTTTGAAATAGAATGGCGGCTACAAATTACTAGTGTACTTAGTGCAAATATTGATGTGGGTTATGTACATATGGAGTTTTTAGCAAATTGGTTCATAAATACCTTTTTTATGTAAATTTGAAATTTTCACGTGGCCTGCACTTAGAAACAAGATGGTGGATTAAGTTGGCTAACAAACATATCAAATGTATTTGTGAGATTAATCTATTCTACAAATTTAGTTCGAACTAATTCAGTATTTCAAAAGTTATCGTGTTGACAAATTAAGTAGCCGCCGCTTGGATCAAAATAACGGAGCAAGTAGAATCAGTTTAGTATTTCAAAAGTTATCGTGATGGTACATTTACAAGTGGCATCCATGATAATAAGATATTTGCATGATCACTGTCCAACTTTGGTTCAAAGTGGTTCAGTATTTCAAAAGTTATCATGATGATAGATTTTCAAGTTGTTGCCTGATTTGAAGTGGCCCCGCTTAATTAAAGTTATCCGACACTTTGTTAAAAATGGCGGATAAAGTTCATTAATAAACTTGATTTTTTTTTTTCTTTTTCTTTTTCTTTTTTTTTTTTTTTTTTTTTTTTTTTGATGGAATGGAGAAGAAGGGGCCGGCTCTGGTATTTTTCACATAGTTGGTAAAAATCAGCCTTCTACTCCATTCCATCAAAAATTATTTTTCAAGGTTGAGATTAAAATTTCTAAATTGAAACTTGATCGAATCTCTTATATGGTCTAAGAAAATACGGTCTTAAATACGTTTTTTGCAATGTGGATTTGAAATTTTCATGTTACCTCCAATTTAAAACAAAATGGTGGAGCAACTTGGTTAATGAATTCATCTAAGATATTACCATGTTTTTATTAACTTCGATTCTTGTTTGTTTGTCCAGTACAAACCTTGCAATCGATTTTTAACTAACTTCCCGACTAGCTAGACATTTGAAACTTTCAGGACAGCTCAGAACACAGTGACAATACATTTTTTAAATACTTTTAGTCAACTGTTACAGGTCCCTATTGCCTTCGGCGGCGTTTATATGATTCGACAGAAAATTTATTTAACTAACTTCCCGACTAGCTAGACAATTGAAACTTTCAGAATAGTTCAGAACACGGTAAAAATGCATTTTTTTTTTTTTTTTTTTTTTTTAATATTTTTTGCCAACTGTTTAGGGTTCCTGCTGCCTTCGGCAGCGTTACCAGTAAAAAGCTTGCAATCGATTTTTCACTAACTTCCCGACTTGCTAGACATTTGAAACTTTCAGGATAGCTCAGAACACGGTGACAATACAATTTTTTAATAATTTTAGTCAACTGTTTTAGGTCCCTACTGCCTTCGGCAGCGTTTATATGATTCAACAGAAAATTTATTTAACTCACTTCCCGACTAGCTAGACATTTGAAACTTTCAGAATAGTTCAGAATACGGTGAAAATGCATTTTTTAAATACTTTTAACCAACTGCTTCGGGACAATGCTGTCTTCGGTAGCGTTACCAGTACAAAGCTTGCAATCGATTTTTAACTAACTTCCCGGTTAGTTAATCCCGCCATTTGAAACTTTTATAATAGCTCAAAACACGATAGCAATGAATTTTTTTTAATACTTTTAGCCAGTTATCCAGGGTTCCCGCTGCCTTCGGTAGCGTTTATATGACTCAACAGAAAATTTGAAAACATGGTATATAAAAAGTTCTTTTTATCTAGTAATTATTTATAAGATAAGTTCGCTGTCCAAATTTGGTTCGATTTGGAGTATTATTTCGGAAGTTATCATGATAACGGAATTTCCATTATATATAAATGGACAGATAAACGAAGTGATTGCAATAGAACGATTTCTAAAGAAATCAACCTAATAATAAAAAATGGAAGAATTCTTATTTATTAGTATGAATAATATATATATATATATATAGGTGAATATAAAAGAACAAAAAGAAGTAGAATGCAAAAATAAACAGATGATTAAATTACCACAATAATCCACATGATCCTAAATAGGTTAATAAGTAACTAAAATAAAAATAAAAAAACAATTTATTTTAGATACTAGGCTGATATTGAAAAAGATTTCTAATGTGAATTTCTTTTCTTCAAGTACAATTATTAAATGTTGTAGCCTTCATTTTCTTTTAATTTGAGATATTTCAAATTGATTTTCCCATTCGTCATGCAACTAATGATTTTTCAAAGAAAAATACAAAACCTAAACTTTTGTCGTGTATGTTCTTTTTTTTCTTTTAAAAAAAAGGAGGGGGGGGGGGGTTAAAATAGATGAACTTCTGAAAAAAATTACAAAAAGATTTTAAAATAGCTGAACTCCTAAAATCCATAACAATTCCTATTAGTGAACTTGCTTACCACTGAAAAATGGTGAAACTTAGCAACGAATTTCTAAAAACATTAGTTTCTCTGATATATTATTCTAAACTGGCACCATGTTTTGGTGTAACGTTAGCCTTTATTTTTAACAATGTGTAAAAATAATTTAGTGTAAAAAATAATTTTATTATAAGATTAATGCTTTGAATTAAAATATGGCGATGAAAAATATTACATTTTGGAAATACAGAATAAAATAACATAAAATTTTCCCTTTGTTTTTCTAATTAGTATTTATCAAAATAATCAAAAATTTATTTCCTTAAATGTTTTATTTTTAAATGATTAGTAATTTAAATTTTTAATCAAGATCCTTTTTACTCAAAAACTGAAGTTCTATTTCTGAGTTTTTAATACTTTTAATAAATACCAATTCAATAAATTATTTTTAGAAAGAAAGTAGAAAATATACTCATTGTTTATATTAAATTCCAATTCCAGTGTAACATAGTACCATTTTTAATTTGGAACCAAGTCATATCAGTTAGTAAAAAAATACTCTTTTTTTTTTTAACGTTTTTTATTTACATTAAGTTTTTTTTTTTTTTTTTTTAAATATATATATAAACAAAAAATAAAATCTCTTTGTGCATCTTTCTCTCTTCTAAAAGAATGACGTTTCAACGGGGCTACTTTTATGCCACATTCTTTTACAACTTTAGATTATCAAGAGGCCTAAAAAAGGGTCTAATATAGTCAACTTTTATTCAGATAAAAGGTAAAAAAGGAAGATACAAAAAAAAAAAAAAAAAGCACTTCACAGTTTGAGTCTTCTAAGAGTCAGAGACCTTTACAAAAGATTCTTCTAACTCACAAATGATTTATTATGTTTGCACATTTTCTTTATGAACGTAGTATCACATAATAATATGACGGATTTTTATTTTTATTTAAATAGAACTTGCTTAAAGCGCTCTCATTTAAGTTTTGAATGTAGTGGATGGATACTTTTTCTTTTGTGAGCATGAAAGACAGTTATTAAACAGACTTTTAGTGGATAAATAATTGTTTGTTTGAATCAAAATTGTCTAACTATTTTATTACTAGAAAAAGAGAAAAGTAAAAATTAAAAAATAATATATTTCAAAAATTTTCCACTTCTTCAAGTGATAATTATTTTCATTTTCTGTAATGTTTGAAAAGGTTTTCATAATATATATTTGTTTTGGTAAGTTTAATGAATGTTTTCATATCTTTATTAAAACTTTTATTGGTTAATTTTTTTCATATCTTTTTTAAAGATGTCACCGGTTATTTAATTTAGTTATATATTAATTTGTTTTGTTTCTTGAGGAGTTCAGTGGCATCATTATCTGTTTTCCTATATTATTCTACTATTATTTATTATCACATTTATATATATATATATATATATACAGAAAATACAGTTAAATACAGAAATAAAAATCTACGACAAATTCTTTACTCTCTTGAGTATTTATTCAATTTTGATATTTTAAACTTTTTTTTTTTTTTTTTTTAATTATTATTATTATTATTATTTATAAATTTTATTTTCATTTTCGTGATTTAAAAATATTTAAATTAAAAAATGACAATCTGGATTTTAAAAATATATAAATAAATAATCAAGTAAGAAATTAATTTTTCTATCAAAATTTCTCTGGAATTATAAAATAATTTAAAAATTCCTAAAACGTTATAAAATCAAACATTTTATAAATATAATTAAAATATAATAAGTATTATTTTTCAACTGTTATTAGTTTTAATAAATGACAATAAATTAATCTGAAGTAAAGCAGAAGCTTCTCCCCCCCCCCCCCCCCCCCCACACACACACACATACACACACAAAAAAAGAAGAATAAGTTTATTTTCATTTCAAAGATTGAAAGATCTCGATATGACTTTAATCTTTAATTCCTAAAGAAAAAATTAACTAAAAAAATAATATAACTTCTGAGATACGATATGTGTTAATGGTAGACATAAAAAAGATCTTTATCTAGAATTTAGGTTTAAAATAAGAGATTTGTTTTTTAAATAAAAATTTAACAATATAATTTCTTAGTTTTCTAAAGAAAAATTAGTAATTTTTATCTTTTTCTTTTCTTTATAAAAACTTTTTTTTATTATTATTTACTTATTTTTTGTAGTATAGAAAGTGTACATTTTTGTGAAAGAAAAAAAAAAAAAATAATAATTAATCAAATTTTTCCATCTAAACGTAAAGTTCTAAAAATAAAGTAATAACGCAGTTATTCAAAAAATACAATAAAGTAAAAGCAAAAGCAAGACTAATTATGAAAAAAAAAAAAAAGAAAAAAAAAAAGAAACCTTTTATAGAGTTGAAAACAAATTTTCAAAAATTATTTCTTGTCAAACTATGGACTTCGCTTAGCACATCAGTAAAAAAGATTTCTAATATTAAACATATTACAGCTTTTTCATTCTCATTCCTTTTCTTTCTTTCTTTCTTTCTTTTTCTTTTTTTTTTCATTTTGAGATTTTCAAAAATCACAAACAATCAAGAATACTTAATTTTTTTCTGGGATTATAATGCAAAACGTGGCATTTTCATATTTTCTTTTTCAGAAATATATTGTAATAAAACAGGTTTATACATCTTAATCTATATATAAATTGGAATTAAAAAAAAAAAAAAAAAAAAAAAAGAAAGAAAGAAAAAAGAAAGAAAAAGAAAGAAGTAGAAGTAGAAGATGAGGAAGAAAATGCAGGTTTTGACAAAACATCAAAACTTTTTTCCTCCTCTTTTTATTTTTCCTTACTTGTTTTTAAAGGATTTTTAAGGATACAATTATATCCATTTAATAAAATCTATTTAAATTTAATTCCACTCAAGTTAATTTTCATATAAGGATAAAAGTAGATTAAAAATATTTAACATCAAGTGTAAAATAGGTTTCCACTGTGTTTCACGAACAGCGAATGGCATTATATATATATATATACAGCAGTTGTATGCTTTGAAGAACTCTTAAAATTTATAACTTTTCTTTATTAAATTTAGTCTTTAAAGATGACGCTCAAATTATTTTATTTTAAATAAAGCTACAAAACTGAGTAAATCATAATTCGTTTATTATACATAGTTTTATGTTATATAATGTAATTATAAATAAAATACATATTTCAGTTAATAATATTTGTGAACGAAAAACAGCCAAAACTATTGAAACGATAACGTGCATTTTTTAAAGTACTATTTATATTTTTATTTATTTATTTATTCAGTTTGTTAAAATTAATATTATTAATCATGTTCTTAGTCACTAAGAACATGATTTGACAAGGATTTATTTAACAAAACAAGATTAAGTATTATATATATATATACATATATATTGTTACAAAATTGTAAATAATTGTGTTTATTTCTGTATAAATTCTCTCAAAGAGGCTTAGTAAGTTGATAAAGTGATAATTTTGTGCTTTTCTAGTCGTTTTAGCGTTGAAATAGCCTTATTTTCCCTTAAAAACGCATTAAAAAGCCCCAATAAGGCAGGTAGTGGATTTGGCGCCAAATTTGGCGACTTTTTCCCACCTTGGCGATTTTTTTGGCGACCTTGGCGAGAAAATCCTTATAAGGGATATACCAAATATGGAAGCTCTAATCCCATTGGCTGATGAGATATGGAGATTTCTGGAACGTTCCACACTTTTCTACAGGGGTATATAAGCCTGCTTTCTTCGCCAAGGCGAGTCAGTTCAGTTCAGTCTGTGATCAGAGTCGGTCAGCTTGCATTGAGCCTCTTCGAAAGAGACTTGCTTTAAGTGTTATTGCTATACAGTTTGTACTGTGGATTTGCTATTGACAGCTGTTGTTTAAGCTGTGTTTACTGGTCGAATTGAAGCTGATACTTGGTTTATAGACCTGTATTTTTCTGGAATTTTCTGTGAATAAATTACTGAATTTTTGTACGTTTGGCCTTTCATTCTCGGACAACTCACGAACCCCCAAGTACGCAACATTTCTGGTGTCAGAAGTGGGATTGTCTGTGAATGGTGATAACTAGAGCTATGGAGCAAGAGATGAAAAAACTTCTCGAAAGCATAGCTACCCAGATGAATGAGATGAAAGTTAGCCTGAGTCAAGAGATGAATGAAATGAAAGCCGGACAGGAAAAGATGGAAACCGGATTGATCGAAAGAATGAAAGAAGGACAAAGAGAGATGAGAGAAAGTATGGAAACGGGACAAAAAGAGTTGAAAGACAGTTTGTGTGAAGTTCAGGGAGAAGTTAAGTCAATCCAAGAAAAAGTTGAATGCAATCAAGAGGAGATGAAGGGAGAACTTTCAGCAGTAAAGGAAGTGATTGAAAGTAAATTATCGGATATGGAAAGCAGAGTTGATGGAATAGAAGAGAAAGTTATAAAGATAGAAGAAAATTTTGAAGAGAAAGTTTTGAAAATAGAAGAGAGTTTTGAAGAGAAAGCTATGAAGATAGAGGAAAATGTTATGAAAGTAGAAAGGAATTTTGAAGAGAGATTTATGAAGATAGAAGAGAGTTTCGAGGAGAAAATCATGAAGAAAGTAGAGGAACATCTTGAGAGAAAAGTGGAAGAAAAGTTAGAATCCATACCCAAGGAAACTGGAAAGAAAGAGAGAAGAATCCAGAATCAGGAATTTATTAAGCTATCCACCTACGACGGCAGTTCCTCCTGGCATGTATATAAGACGCAGTTTTCCATCGTAGCTGAAGCTAACGGCTGGGACTCTGTTGCAAAGACGGTTCATCTGGTAGGGTCGTTGCGGGGCGACGCCGCAGATATTTTGGAGACCCTTTCGAAGGAACAGCGATATGACTTCGAAGCTGTAACCAGAGCACTAGAGCTACGTTTCGGAGCGAAATGGTCCAAAGAATATAGTCGACTCCAGCTAAGGTCCCGTCGTCAGAGACCAGGGGAAAGCTTACAAGAACTGGCATCAAACATCCAGAGGCTTTCACATTTGGCTTTCTCAGACTGTCATCCTGAAACGCGCAATGATCTGGCTCTAGAATATTTCATTGATGCTGTCGGAGATCCAGATATTCAAAAAGGCCCTCAGACTCTCCGCCGTGAAGGATGTGGAGTCAGCCTTGGTGTATGCCCTAAAGCTCGAGACAGCCCAACAAGCCTCCTGTAAACATCGCCAGAACAGCACAGCAGACAAAGTGAACGGCTCTAAAGATGATCTTAAAGAGATTCAGGAAATGATTGCAGAAATTAATAGAAGACTACGCATTCTTGAGAGTAAGAAAGAAGGGAAGACTCCAACAACTAAATGCTGGGGCTGTGGAAAAGACGGGCATATCAAACGAAGCTGCCCAGTAAGAACACCTAGAGACGCAACCAAGAATGTCTCTGAAGTATGCCACCCAGGAGGAGCTCTTCGGGAAAATCCAGATGCCTTCTTGCGGAAGCCGCCTTATGAAGATCATAAATACAGCTGTAAAGCCGATGATAGACTCCAAAGAATACAGCCAGTTGCTCGCCAAGTTACTGTCTCAACACCATCAAAACAAGATCCCGATCCATGGAGTGACGAAGAACTTAGACAAGTCCAGTTGGAAGATCCTGACATAAATCCAATATTACAGCTGAAGGAGACGACCAGCAACAGACCTATCTGGCAGGACATTTCCAGATTTAGTCCCATTACGAAAAGTTATTGGGCACTTTGGGACTCTCTTCATATCAGAAACGGCGTATTATACAGAAAGTGGGAATCTGATGATGGGAAAAGCTTCCGATGGCAGATTGTATTACCAAGATCACGAATTTCAGAAGTTTTAGAACAACTGCATAGTAGCTCTACCGGAGGCCATTTTGGGGTAATGAAGACTCTGCAGAAAGTTCAGGAACGCTTCTACTGGTGCAAGGCAAGGGAGGACGTGGAGAAATGGTGTAAATCCTGTGATGCTTGTGCTTCACGTAAAGGCCCGCAGAAACGAAGTCGAGGAAGACTGCAACGGTATAACGTGGGAGCACCATTTGAACGGATTGCACTCGACATCTTGGGTCCTTTGCCACGGACCTCCAGTGGAAATAAATACATCCTCGTCGTGATGCACTATTTCATCAAGTGGCCTGAGGCATATCCTATTCCCGATCAAGAGGCATGCACTGTTGCGGAGGTCCTAGTGCAGCAATGGGTGTCAAGATACGGCACGCCGCTACAACTTCATACTAGGGTGCCTCGATAAGATAAGAGTGGCGACAGATCTGTGAAAGATTCTCATTGGACAAGACTGACCATCAGCCGCCCGGGGCGATTGTTGGATGATGCTCCGTAGATTTTACATTGAGAGTTTCGAATATGTCGAAAAAAGCATTTTTATCTCTTTGATATTAAATAAGTTTGATTTTTCTTTTTTTCAGAAATACATTAAGAAAGATTAATTGTAAAATATCAAAATATTTTTTACTGAATAATGTTAATTATTAATCTGTTTTATTGACTTTATTGATGGACGTGATAGGCATATTATTTTATTAGCCTGTTTCATAGCTTATAAATTGATATAAATAGAAAAAAATACTCTATGATTATTGTCATAACTGATCAGTAATCATCTTATTTATTATATATATTACTTTTGTCTTATTTTTGTGCTATTTTAAATTAAAAAAAAATAATGATTTTATTGATAAATGAAAGTAGAAACTTTTGGTGATATTTAACATGGTACTTGGCGAGAGATTCTTCGCCAGTGTTTTGACATCTTTTCTTAGAGAAAGCTAAAAGCTGTATAAGTGTGTAACTCTGTGTGTGTTATGTGAAAGAGTATGTACTATATAAGGAATATATAAATTGTTTCTTATTTATTATGTCTGAATAATTACGAATTAATGTTTAACTTTCTTCAATAAAATTAATAGTTATTTACTATTTTGAAAATAAAGATAAAAATAAAATAAATAAAAATTAATTCATTAGTTTTGTTTTTCTGAAAATATTGAGTTTTGAAAGTATTAAAATTTATAAATATATTTAAATATTTTACAAATGTTGTTTCTTTTTAATTGTTTGTTAAAACATTTATTTTGTAGGGGGGAATTAATACGCTAAGGGCACATTATTTCTCCCCTAGAAATGTTTACATAGGGTGTGAATTAAATCTGTGATATCTTTAATTAGAAAAAGAATGATGATACGATTTTAGATTAAATTACCTAGTGTGTCACTCACACGACTTTTTCTTACACTGCATTAAATATTATGAAGATAGATTGTATATTAAGTCTTATGTTCAGTCAGACAAAATAATATAGTTCAATTGACTTTAAAATTAATCTACAAAAGGTGTAGGGCGTTGTTTCATTTGGCATAAAATTCTATGTGAGGGAGCTGCCGCAATCCTAACCACCCCCCCGTTCAATTATAGTGCGTACCATTAAAAAATAAATAAATAAAGACTACTTTTGAAAACTTCTCTTTCCTTCTCTGTATGTGTGTATGTTACAAAAATTTTGTGGCAGCTCGAAATAAAGATCTAATGCACAGTATTTTCCGAAAGTTTTTATTTTGTCGCATTTTAGCATAAACTGGTCTTTCAACTTTTGGTGCATATTAGTTGACAAATGGTGCTGCTATGCATCAAACATGATAGTTAAGATGGTTAATATGTAACGTAGGTGAATGATTGCTGAAATATATTTAAATCTAAAGAGGGAAAAAAAAGGACAAATAAGGAAATAAAAATTTTATTGATAAATGTGCTTATTAATATCTTCTGCCCCCTCCTCGGAGATTCATTAAGCACATTTATACAAAATATGTGCATGAAAAATTTGACAGTTAGTTTATATTTAAATTATTTATTTTATACATTTAAAAATTATTTTTTAATACACTTGAACTTGACAAAACTTATTATTCGTTTATTAGATTTATTGGCATTACTTACTGTATTTATTCGTTTTTGTGATGTTAAAAATCATGCTATTTTAATACGTATCTCCATTACAGAAAATAATGAGCGTATTACTTATAGTTTTTTTTTTTTTTTTTTTTTTTTTGAGAAAAAGGGGTGGGGGCGTACAAAATATTTTACGGATATTACGTCCTAATATAGATAACCGTCCGAAATTTAATAAAAAGAGAGCAAGGATTTTTCTAGAGAATGACAGTTGCTTGAAATAATGTATTTATCATTTAAATTCTTTTACAAGGATGCACACACACACACACACACACACACACACACACACACAAATAATAATAATAATACTGCGGTGCGTTGTTCAAACATAGGAGCTTGGGCCAGAATACTCAAATATTATATTATGGTTTTCACATTTGTTTATTAAATACGGGCGAAAAACCCTTAGAAAGACTCCTGCGGCGGGCATTCCACCTATACGTCTTGGATTCCAGCGTACTCATTCGACTTAATCCCTCCATTCACCCATTACTTTTGTTTATTTGTTGAAATATTTAATGATTAAAATTTATTTTAATACAGTTTGTAACTACTAAATGTTCGGAAAGTCAAGTGGATTCACTGCAGATTTTTTTTTTTACATTGGTATTATTAAAAAAGTATTACTTTATGAATTATGATATACTATGATCATTTAAATGAATATTTATTATTACCATTAAAAAATAAATAAATAAATAAAAAATAAATAAAAATAAACGCTGTTATTTCGAAAACAAATCTGTCTAACCCAACTTTAAAAAATTTGTTAGAAAGATTGCCTCTTGATAAATATACACACACAGTAAGAAAGAAAAAAAAAAATTAAAGCTTGATAATTAATAGAATGATATGACAGCTACTAAAGGGGACTGAATTACACTGACCGATAACTTAATCTGAGCATTTAAATTATCATTATTATTATTTGTTATTTGCTACTGTGTAAATATTATATATACATAAATAGTAATAATAATAATAATGAACGTAAATTTTATTTAAAGTGCTTTCTATGCAAAAATACATCCCCAATTTAAATTTGTTGACATTGCAAAAACTTTTCTATCTTACTTATTGTCGTTTTTCGAAATCTTTCTCCCCCCCCCCCCCCTCCCTGTTAAATTGTAAACATAATATCAAAATGCAAAAAAAATCTGTAAAGAACTAGAAATGACCAATTTATTCTTACATTCTTATTATTTAAAAAAATTTAGCTTAATAAAGAAAAAATATTAAAGTTTATTTAAAAGAATTTTTGTGCTACAAAATGAAAATAATAAAATTAAACCGGGATGCATTATAAATTCTTAAATGAAAAATTTCTCTTACTTCACTATAAACAAAAAAAATTCTTTAGTTCAGTATAACGTTTTTGGTTTTTAAAAATCTAAGCTAAAAATAATGGTTTAATAATAATAATAAGTCAAAAATTAATTCACTGAAAAAATAAAAATAATTATTAAATGAAATTGTTAAGTCGTAAACTTGTGTTTCTAAGCGCAATTTTTTTTTTCTTTTATAAATTTGGCAATTTAAGTCTACTGATAACTTGTTATTCGACAAAACAAAAAATAATATAGTGAAAAGAAAATGCTTAATTTCAATAGAATTTAAACGAATTATGAATAAATTAAGTCTTTTTTACTTCTAAGAAAATTAAATATGCCGCCAGAAAAGTAAATGTTCACCAGAAGCGTTTACTCGCCAACGTAAGATAAAGGTCATATCTAGAAAGAATCAACCCCACTCGTAGCTCACGCAAGCAACCCAAGATTTCATCCACAGCGGTTGCGCACTGAGAACTGTCGTCACTCTTAGTAATATAGGCAAACTACTTCATACCGACCAAGATAGGAACTTTACCTCTGCTGTTTTCAAAGGACTGTGTCAACTACTCAGCATAGACAAAACCCGGACAACACCCTTACATCCCCAGTCGGACGGCATGGTCGAGAGGTTCAATCGTACCATCCTGAATAACCTCTCTCTTCTAGTATCAAGGAACCAGCAAGACTGGGACTTGAAGTTGCCATTGTTCCTGCTGGCTTATCGAAGTGCTGTCCATGAAACCACCGGCTATACTCCAGCCTAGATGCTTTTTGGACGTGAACTTCGTCTCCCATGTGATCTCCTGTTTGGTTGTCCACCCGATGCGCCTTCATCGCCCGAGGAGTACATCCAAGATCTCCAGGCACGATTTGAGGACGTACACAACTTTGCTCGGGAGCGGATTCACATTGCAACGGAGAAAATGAAGACAAGGTACGATCTAAAGGATACGCAACATGAGTTCCAGGAAGGAGAGAAGGTCTGGTTGTGGAATCCTGTTCGACGCAAAGGACTCTCTCCCAAGTTACAGTGCAACTGGGACGGACCATACACAGTCTTAAAAAGGCTGAATGATGTAGTGGTGCGGATCACTAAAACACCTTCATCAAAACCGAAGGTGGTGCACTATAATAGGCTAGCCAAGTACCACAAGTAACGGTAATATTAAAATTAAAAATGTAAATACTGGTAAAATTTGCGCATGCGTAATGTAAATATTTGTATATAAATACTTGTACATATTTGTGAATTTTGTAAATATTTCTCACTTGATTTTTGTTTGTATTTTGTCGTTATATGCAACTTAGTTTTTGTATTTGAGATTGTGTAAATTTGGTTAGTTTCGCCTCTTGACCAAGGGTTGCACTGCCCGGGACGTGCAGTCCTTGGGAGGGGGGCAGTGTTACAAAATTGTAAATAATTGTGTTTATTTCTGTATAAATTCTCTCAAAGAGGTTTAGTAAGTTGATAAAGTGATAATTTTGTGCATTTCTAGTCGTTTTAGCGTTGAAATAGCCTTATTTCCCCTTTAAAACGCATTAAAAAGCCCCAATAAGGCAGTTAGTGGATTTGGCGCCAAATTTGGCGACTTTTTCCCACCTTGGCGATTTTTTGGCGACCTTGGCGAGAAAATCCTTATAATGGATATACCAAATATGGAAGCTTTAATCCCATTGGCTGATGAGATATGGAGATTTCTGGAACGTTCCACACTTTTCTACATGGGTAAATAAGCCTGCTTTCTTCGCCAAAACGAGTCAGTTCAGTTCAGTCTGTGATCAGAGTCGGTCAGCTTGCATTGAGCTTCTTCGAAAGAGACTTGCTTTAAGTGTTATTGCTATACAGTTTGTACTGTGGATTTGCTATTGACAGCTGTTGTTTAAGCTGTGTTTACTGGTCGAATTGAAGCTGATACTTGGTTTATAGACCTGTATTTTTCTGGAACTTTCTGTGAATAAATTACTGAATTTTTGTACGTTTGGCCTTTCATTCTCGGACAACTCACGAACCCCCAAGTACGCAACGATATGTATGTATGTATGTATATACATATATAGGAATATTTCCTGTTCGAATAATTTTGCTGCCGACTGTAGTGCATCTACATTACAGTCGGTGGTAAATACCTGGTTCAGTGTCGATTGCTAAGGACTTTTTCCAATTTAATATTAATCCATTCTAAAATAGGAAAGCGTTTTAGTACAAAAGTCTCCAAAACTAGTATTTTGTTTTTGCATGTTCTAGAGAAAAAAATATGATGTGGACACCACATGACTTCGTTATACAACCATAGGAATATACATTTTCATATGCAAACATTGACAGTTTTGTGGGAGGTAACTCAATCGTAAATAAACAGGCAAGTTCCAGTTCACAAACATCCCTTAAAAAAAAAAAAAAAAAAAACTGCTACTCGAACCAAAAAAGTCACGATAATACGGTTGTATATGACGCTGAGACAAATATATTATTACAGAATATCTCATTGGCAAAAGCGCAGCTGAGAGTACATTGAAAATCATTCGAGTATAGATAATTCAGTTTTGTTCTCATTGGCAAAAAATAGTGCGGGAAAAAATAAATTTTACAAAAATAATTAACTCAGTTAAAATTGAGAAAGGGTTTTCGGCTATCCTGAAACAACATTTGCTGCAAAATTTCGTCGCTAATCTCGTCATGCCACAAATTACTAGGCAGCGTAGATTTTTGGTTTTGGCATCGAATTTGGCGATTCGGCGTCGAATTTGGCGACTTGGTGACCAACATGGTCGAAAATTTGTAGTTTAGTGTTGCCGAAGTTTGGAAGCTTTAACTTCAATAATAATAGAATTCTGGAAAATTCGGGGAAAATTCATTTGTTTATTGTGCAGAACTAAGTTCTTCGAAAGTTCTATAAATGACTTACAAGACTATAAAAAAGAAAAAGAAGAATGATTGTTGATGATTGTAGACTTGAACTTGCCTACGTGTTACTTTCTACGTGTTATCTTTACGTGTTACTTTCTACGCGGTATTACAATAAAAGTGGAAACAGATAAAAGTTGTTTCATTTCCACGAAGGTGCGCTTTGCTTAGCGTCTAATTAGGCATTCAAATGTGGCGAAAAATAGTAGTAAGGGATTTACAAAATTTGGAAACTTTACCTCAATAGCAGTCTAGTTCTGGAAATTTTGCAATGACGCATTGGTAGCAGAACTACCTTACTAACCCACTACTTCTTGCGCAGAACTACCTTACAAATTCCATAAAGCACTGACAATACTTTCGTTGAATTCAAATTCTATTTAGACTTCAAAATTTTCGCCTATTCCTGATTTAGCGAAATTTATGCTCTGCAGTGTAATTAACGATGTTTATTTGATTTCTGCAGTAAAAATGGACATGTCATTTAATTTTTTCAAGAATATTAATTTTTGTAGTACAAAAAAGAGATTTATTCAACTGTTTACTGAATATTAATTAAATAAAGTGCATTTGTCGACTAGAACTTGCTTATTTCTTGAAGAATTACTTTCTACACGCTAAAAAGCATCGATAACGTTTTTTATCAATACCATTACAGGCTCTATCTACGAACTGAATATTCATTAAATGAAATACATTCGTCGAGTAGAACCTACTTCTGTCTTAAAAACTGAATTGCTACACGCTAAAATGTCGACAACTTTCACAACAATAAAATTTCGGGCTCTATCTACAGGCTGAATATTCATTAAATAAAATGCATTCGTCGTCAAAAAACCTGCTTATTTATGTCTTTAAGCTTAACTTTCTACACGCAAAAATGTCTTCAACTTCCATAACAATATCATTATTAGCTCTAATCATTAGTTTCTTTTGAAATCTCTATGATGGTAGGGCATATATAATGGCTAAAACCTTTGTATTTTTGATCATTATGAATATAATTTTCCTAAATATCTCCAAAGCGGAAAATCATAGAAAGTCCAAAAAGGAAGGTGCACAACTAGATGTTATAACAAACCTATAAACCAATTTGCAAAGTTCTACGTCCAACCGTTTTTGAGTTATGCGAGAATCACACCCACATACATACTTACATACAGACGTCACGAAAATCCGTGTAAAGTCGTTGATATCTCTGAAATGCGAGCGCGTATTAAAACCAAAGTTGCAAGTGTACAACTAGACATCATAGCAGTCACACATGTAACTTTGCAAAATTCTACGATCATTCATTTTCGAGCTATGAGAAATACAAAATCCATTTCGCAAATCGGGACGTCCTTATACTTTGTATAAGGAAGTAAAAAGAATTAGAATGAAGACTAAAAGTTAAAAGAAACAATATGAAATTGAAATATTTATTTTTATTTTTAAAGATTAAATATATTAGTATGCTGATTATTTTATTTATATATTACCATTTATAATTTCTTGTTCTAGATTTATAATAGCTTAAAATTATTTTCTATTTTTAAAGAGGCTTTTTGAGAATAATTTTGTTTAAGAATTTTTGAGGAACATGTTGCTTCTGGTGTCTAAATCTAGCCTAAATTTTACTTAAGGGCCTAAACCAAAAATTAGGAAAGTATAATATACTGCAGATGTAAATTTGTTGCAAAAAATAGCTTTAGAATGCTTTTACAGAATTTTTTTGGTTTTTGACAATTGTTGCCAAAAAGAGATTTTTTACTTGACAGTTAAAACAAGGATTATAATCGAATAAAACAATCAACTGCCAAAAACCTGCCAAACTGACGAAAGCAGATTTCAATTTTATTTATACAAGGTGTCCAGCAAAGGACTTACTGATTTCAAAATTATATATCTCGAAAACAATGGACAATAGAGGGATGAGACAAACTGTATATTTATTACGAAAGCTGTAAAAAATTGATACAGGAATTTTGAAAATAGCAACAAAAGTTGCCAGCAGATGGCGCTGTACACTGTACAGGGTTATGGAAAATAAAATAAAAGCAGTTCTTCCGCAAGTAGTCCATAGAATCAACGCAAAATCTGTTCAAAATGTTCACCGCTAGCCATGCAAATGTGGCGTAAACGAACAACAAAATTTGCCATCACCCCCTGTAGTTAGTCTATGGAAATGGACTCACATGCCGCACAGATTGCCACTTCAAGTTCGTCCAGTGTCTTGGGATTGTTTTCAGCGCCTTCTGTTGGCAACTTTTGTAACTATTTTCCAAATTCCCGTATCCAATTTTTACAGCTGTCGTATGTACAGCCCTCTATTGTACTTTGTTTTCGAGAAAAAACATAACCGTTGTAGACGATGCTAATAAAATTTGTAGGACACCTTTGTTGCCAAATGCATATATATATATATTAAACATTTTCAAATTTAGATCGTTATTATAGACTAATTCATTCTCTAAATTAATGTGGAATGAACTTAAACATTTTAAACTAGGAATTAAATATAGCTTCTTAAATAACCTCATAACATGGTTAAGAGACAAACATATAAACGTGCAAGATTTTTTGTTGTTGTTGTTGTTGTTTACTTTCTAAGTATCTTCCGCACCATAAAACAAAATCACCCAATTTTGAAATTGTTTTGTTTCAAGATTACAGAATTAATTGAAGGGAATATAGCATTACTTTGAACAGAGAGATAGAAAATAAGTCGTCTTTTTCATATAAAATAAACCATAAATAGTTCTATAAATGATTTGAAATCTAAATTTTCCTGCCTAAATAGGTTTGAAAATCGTAATTTAAAACCCATCATTAAATATCATTAAAATTAATCTTCTAAATGAATAACCTTTACTTTGTTATTTTTCACAAGTAAATTTCATTTTTTTTTTTTTTTTTCTTAATGCTTGAGAAAGAGGGGAAAAAATAAAGTGCAATGTGTTCCAAACGTTGTCAAGTTAACTACAATCTTTCCTTCTTTAAGAATAATTGTTTTAATGGAAACAGTTATTTCATGATATTGTAAACAATCGAGAAATTTTTTTGTATTATGACTGTAGATATATGGGTGTGTAAATTGTTTTATATTCATTACTTTGCGGTGTTTTAATTCGTCTGCTTTATTTTCTTTTGGGTATTATTATGCTTAACTATCAAATGAGTATTTAGGTTAGCTGCATCGTTTTATTTATTTATTTTTTATTATTATAATTTATCTTAAAATAAAGATTTTTTGGATTTCTATTTTAATTCTGAATTGCACTGTTTTTTAATTTAACTTCTATATTTGTATCAAGATATGTATATATGTATATATATATATATATTTCAAAATTTGAAATAGTTTTTCATGTATACAGTGCGTCTCAAAACCATATGGGCAGCTGATTTTTTGAAATAACAGTTCCAACAATGAAACACCAATTGAAAAAAAAAAAAAATTAATTAGCTTATAGAATCATAACATAAGTTTATTACAATACAGAAATGTCATGCTTATATTACAGATTTCATCTAAAACAATAAAATTTAAAATAAGCTGTCTCAAAAAGGTATGGAACAAGGAAAAGATTCGCTTTTATAACCACCATATTTAAAAAAGAAAAAAAAAAAAATTGCATGTTCTGCGTTCTGTACAAGCAACTTAACCACTTCGAAATATAAAATCACTGCTCGTTATTCAATTTTCGAATACTTTGAACATTCCTCGCAACGTTCAATTCTCTGCAGTTGATATAGCTAAAATTCAATATTTAAAAACTCAAAATTTTAATGTTTTTGATACTGTTAAAAAAATAAATCATGAAAATTTTGGAAATTAGGAAATTCTATCAAAATATGGCAATGCGATTGCAAAAGAAGTGTTTAGGTCAACCAAGCATGCAATTTCAGCGACAAGATAGAGGTATTTTGCGAGCAGTTCCAACCCAAAAAAACGTCTGTTCGTGAAAATGACAGGAGTTTAGCGTTTCCTATTTCGAGGTCTACTGTTCACAGTTTCACACAGGCAAGCGTATTTTGTAAATCTCTCGCAGAATGTGCCCCACATCTATGTTGAAAGTGCACCATAGAAAGACATGCCTTCTTAGGGTTAAAGAACCATTCGTTGGTCGGAAGAATGGTTAACACGTTGAGCGCCACGCAAATTCTTAAAATCCTTTAAAATTGCATAATGATTCCTCCTGTAATAAATAAAAATTAAGCAAATTAAAAAAAAAAAATCATTCATTAAATATAATATTTTTAGTTTTATAGTCTATTTTATATCCGCCACCGATGGTTGACGCGGCTTTATATCATATTTGACACTGTCAGCCACCGATGGCTGACAGGGCACTCAACGTTTAAATTTTTTTTATTGGTACTGCTTTTACTTTCGGGGTAAAACTTTCACTGAAATATTTGAAGTATAACATGTTCTGCACACTCCTAAAGTTTCAACATGATTCCTTCAGTACTTAGAGTTATATGACAAAATGTCTAGAATCTAAAATGGCTGACATGGCGCTCAACGTGTTAAATGTTTTCTTCAGTGACAAAAGATGTTCAGTTTAGCTGGCCCTATTGGTTAGGCACACTACTTTCATGATCTATAGCGAGAACCTCGTGAGTTCTTTAGTCGACCAAAAGGAGGGGGTTCTCTTATGGTAATGGTATGGGGTGCGTTCTGTTTCAATGGAAGAAGAAATATTGTTTTTCTTACTGGCCAACATTGCTATAAAGTATTTACTAAAATTTAATACCTTACTAATCATCCTTTATAATTTGCACAGATATATTTCAGACACAACGTGTCCATCCCTCATTGTACCGAGTGACAGCTTTCTTCAATGTTGATCTTTCTTCACCTTCGTTGCTTTTTTCGCTTCTTTTCGTTGGTCTATAGCTTGTTGCAACACAGCGGGAATGACGCTATGCTCTCGGTCATTAACGGTGCTCTTGCGCTTCTAGTGTTAATAAACTAATAAACTAACCACTGCTTTATCCACTACCCACAATTTTAATCCCATTAATATAAATTCTATTAATATTCGTAAAATAGCCCCTTACAATAATCACCATTATGCTTTAAAACGGGAGGCCATCGAAATTATTACTAACCCCAACTCTATTAATGACCGAGAGCATAGCGTCATTCCCGCTGTGTGGCAACAAGCTATAGACCAACGAAAAGAAGCGAAAAGAGCAACGAAGGTGAAGAAAGATCAACATTGAAGAAAGCTTTCACTCGGCAAACTTCATCGCCGACGCTCACCCTTGTGCCCCTGTGGCGAGGAAGGAAATGCATTGCATTATTACTTTAACTGTGTCCTCACGTCTGCCCACCATATCAGAAATTCCTCCTCCAGACCAGTAAACTGGCTGGACAACATTTTAACTAGACCAAATCTAATTAACAAACTCAATAAGATTTTCTCCCTATTAATGGATATATCAAAAGCCACTGATTAATGTTGTTATCAATAACACTGCCTACTGGCTCAGACAGGAACCTAGACCTCGTCAAGAGCAACGTATACAAGAGTATCATGCACATGCTCTGCTGTAGAAATGGATTCAACGATCAGTAACCTGCTGCCCCTTGTCACGAGAAGCGCACGCCCGGCAACAGGTGATTGCACCACAGAACTTATCTTAATATGTTTCAGCTGTTTACTTCATGAACTCTAAATGAACTTTATCGACCAGAATCAATTCAAACTAAGAACTTTTCTCTCAATTATTATTTTAACCTCTCTCGCCCTTTGTCGGTCTTGGGATACAAGCCTGGCGAAACTTTGTATTTTTTTATTTTATTTTATTTTTCAATAAATTCGGAGTAAAAGTCGGTTCAATAAATTTCTTTGTCTCGACACTGAATCGCTCAACATCGCACTAATAGCGATGAGCGTTGGCTGCTCCCTGTTAAATGAGGATGGACACGTTGTGTCTGAAATATATCTGTGCAAATTATAAAGAATGATTAGTAAGGTATTAAATTTTAGTAAATATAATTAAAATTCCTTTTAAGATGTTTTTAATTGTAATTGCTATAAAAATTATGAAAATGTCCTCAAAAGCAATGTACTTCCAAAGGACCTTATGCACTGCGCGTTATTCCGGGTATATAAAAGTTTCTTCGCCAATCGCTGAGCTCGAAACCTTTGTATGCTTCTCTATCAGCCAATATCAGCCGCTTAACCTCTCAGCCAATATCAGCCGCGGTAAATACCCGCCGCAGTTGCCACTCCTGCATAAGGTCCATTGGAAACGTCTTAGGGGGAGGGGACTAAAATTCCAACATGGCGATGCGTCAGTTCACACCTACTACTCAATAAAAGTTTGATTTACGCTGAATCAAGTGAACGTTATAGACTGGCTAGCAATCAGTCCAGATCTAAGTCCAATAGAAAACTGTTGGCGAGTACTTGCACGAGAGGTGTATACCCATGGTCTCCAGTTTTCGACTATTCAGGAATTAAAGCAGCAAGTAAAGCAGATTATGGGTACTCGTTGTAGCCATACATTCCCCAAACACTAGTCCTAAGCATGCATGAGAGAATTGTCAAGATAATTCAAAGGAATGGATCCAAAATTTTAAATTAAATACAAAATACTCAAAAAATCCATGTATTTTTAAGACAGCTTATTTTGTTTATTTTATTTTGTTTTATTTATTTATTTATTTATTTTTACAAATATTCCTATACTATATTTATACTACTATAAGACCTATACTATATTTCTCTGCTGTAATACACTTATAATCTTATTAAAAGACACTAAAATTATATAAAAATACTTTAAAACAGGTCATATTCATTTAATAAAACTAAATTTACAATATATAAAATAAAACTTATCACCATGAATACATGGCATCTTCAGGATTAAAAAAATGATTTAAACAAAATTCATAGAGAATAGTCAACAACATATATTAGGATGCTTGATGATGGTCACAGGGATAAAAGCTTGACGATGTGCAAGTAGATATACTAAAAGAGGGATCCAGGTTAAATGTTACTTGCAGAAGAAACTTGGGATTTCTGGAAGAAAAGAGAGTTGCATCTAGAGAAATTCTTCCTGTGGAAGCTAAAAACTATAGAGTTGAAGATGTGAGTTGGTTTGATAAAGACTGGAGTGGGTAAACAAGATCTTGTATAACTGCAGTAAAGAATGGAAAAGGTTCTTGTTTTCTAAAAATATACTGAAAAATTATATGAATTAGTTAATTGTTGGATTCAAAGAGGAAATGCTAGATTTCTGTAAAATAGCGGAATCTTCATGATTAATTGCTTTTTTAGATTTTATGATATTTATGGCTTCAGAGAAAATTAATTCTTGAATGTTCCGCGGTACAGCGATTATTTTTGCTATAGACCATAAGAGTGTGGCTCTAGGGTTACTGTAGACGAACTCAGCCAAGGTACAACTTTTTTCCTCTTTCAAATTGCGTATATGTTCTTGTTTTTTTTTTTTTTTTGTTTCCTTGTGTACGTTTGGTTTGGCCAACGTAATAAAACTTATCATCATTCGGTTTTATTGGAATTTTGTATGCTCTTCCAGTGAGTCTAGTAAAATCGCGATCATTTACACAGAATTGTTTAATAGTAAATGGAGAGTTAAAGAGGATTTTTTATTTTATTTATTTATTTATTTTTTAATCTCAGTTTGTGAGAAAATGTTTATTTATAATCTGATTGAATTTCATGTACGTAAACTAAGCCCGTCTTATGTAAACAATTTATAATATCTGATTTTTCTGTTTAATTTTGAGTTTAAAATTAATTAATATATATTTTCATCAATTTTTAATTGCTTCAAGTTTTAATCTGTTTATCATTGTTCCTTGTTAAAGTCTGATATAGATTGACACTCTTATTACTTGTCAATTTGTAATTTATCATTCCTTTTTTGAAATTATTTCCTTATTTGTTATCTCGATTTTGGAGGATAATAATCATGTGAATACTGTGGATTTTTTTATACCTTTACTGGTTATAGCTTTTTTTTTTTTTTTAAGTTCTTGCGAATTAGGATGGCATTTTCATAGTTGCCAACATCCTAATTAATATTCCGTAGTATTCTTAGTACCCGCCCTTTTTTCCATACCATTTTATTTTTAGAGCAATTCTTTCCAAATGAAATTACGATTAAATAAGAAGGAAAAAGACTGGTGCGAAAAAACAAAAGTAGAAAAAAAAAAGCGGTACTAACAATATTTCGGAATATTAATTAGGTTGTTGACAGCTATATACAGTCGAACCTCGTTAACGTGAATTACTTTTAACATGAACTGTTTCCACAATCCCCGTAAATATGAAGATTAGATTCTGAGTTACTGATAGCATGAACTACAGATAATATATGAACATTTTTTTTTATTCCCGTTGAGATGCACGTTAACGAGGTTTGATTATATGGTGTTGGACAAAATAATGGAGACACTTTCGGTTTTTTACGTTTTGTCGAATATCTTGAAAAATATTTAATGTGCTGCTCTTGAATTTTGGGATCAAGCAAAACATGTCTTTCCTCATATTTTTCAGTAAAGAGTTTGTCACGAAGGTCCTTAGGGTACGAACAACGAATTCAATACAGGAAAATGTATTTGTGATTACTCTGTATATGGAAAAGCGTCAATTGATCTGCAAATTTTAGATATGGATGTAAATTTTATATTTTATACGTCTGTAGAATTTTGCGAAGATAATCTCGAATACTTAAGGAGTTATTAATATTTTATTTAAAAATGCAAAAATTTTCGCAAGTTTTTACTTTATAACTCCAAAGGGTTTTCTTGAAATTTCATGAAACTTTCGGAAAACATGACAACGTATGCCTAAATCAGTATACTATAGTTTAAAACAAATATATTTAATATTCAAAGACATGGACAGTTGTATGACTAAAAAAAAAATAAAAAAAATAAAAAAAATAAAACTTTGACATATCTTAATACTCAACCCCTTAAAAAAAGTCCAGTTGAATATCACAAAATTTCATAGAGATATCGGTGATTAAATGGGCTGTTTTTCAGCTGTTTTCTAAAAATATCTTTAAGATAAGGAGTCATTCACAAATGAAAATTTGTACCAGAAAAAACTATATTGCACAATGAAGCTTAATACAATATTTGCGATTCATTTTTTTTTTCTTTTCTCTCTCTCTCTCTCTTTTTTTTTAGATATGTACTACATACCTATTAAAAAAAGGGAAATAAATTGTTTGAAAAGAAAAATTAAATTATTTCTGATACAAATTTTCCTTTGTGAATGACCCCTTATCGTAAAGAGCTTTTCAAAAAACATCTGAAAAACAGCTCATTTAACTACTAATATCTCAATGAATTTTTGTGATATTCAACTGTTTTTTTTTTTTTTTTTTTTTTTTTTTTTTTTTAATAAGGTACTCTATACGGTTGAGTATTAAACTATGCCAAAGTTTTTTTGCTACAGTCCATGTATGCGCAGTAATAAATTATTTACTACAACTGTCCATATCTCTTTGAATATTAAGTATGTTTGTTTTAAACTATAGTATAATGATTTAGGCATACGTTGTCATGTTTTCCGAAAGTTTCATGAAATTTCAAGTAAAACCTTTGGAGTTATAATGTAAAAATTTGCGAAAGATTTTTGCATTTTTTAGCAAAATATTAATAACTCCTTAAATATTCCAGATATCCTTATAAAACTCTACACGGGTATAAAATATAACACTTATAACCATATTTAAAATTTGCAAATCATTCGACGCTTTTCCATATACAGGGTGATCACAAATACTTTTATTTTATTCGATTTGTTGTTCGTCCCCTAAGGGCCCAACAATATGAGGAAAGATATGTTTTTCTTATTCCCAGAATTCAAGAACAACACGTTAAGTATTTTTCAAGATATTCAACAAAATGTAAAAAAGCGAAAGTGTTTCCATTATTTTGTCCAACATCTGTATTACTTATGCATTAATATGCATTACTTATTTATTTACAGACAAAACTTGTTCTGTTGTATAATAATGTCTCTAATTTGTTTAAATTTTTAAAAATAATGACTTATGATGTTTTAACTAATATATTTTCTCATTATTACTTTATTTATAAACAAAATTTATCAGAAACTTTTACCATTGTTCCACTGGATAAATTTTACACTCTATACTGATGCAGTGGTGGCTCGTGAACCGAAAATAGGTGAAGAGCTCAAAAATAATATTTCAGTATTTTTAATCATAATTTTTATTAAGTATGGTCTTAACTTAAATTAACTAAAAATACTTATTTAAATGTAAATTTATATTCTATAAATGAATACAGCGTAAAATACAGTGTGCCTGTCTTCACCAATTTTCGGTGCACGAGCCGCTTTTGTACTGATGTAATGAGTTGTTCTGCTGCTGTATGTGTAATTTATGCTGGTCTTCATTAGTGTTCATTTTTAATTTATTGACAGGCAAAGCTACTAATTTAATGATGGAAAATACTAATTTATTTGAAAAAATATATAAAACTCTTTTTTATATATAGATAAAGTCAATAGCTCAGAACATGGTAAACAATCGAGTCTTTTTTAATAATTTGTTTATTTATTTATTTTAATTATCATTAACTGACACTTATGCGATATTCTCCCTGAATAAATTCTACACATCTCTGCCATAATTAAATATTCTCATATTTCTTCCACATGTAATATTTTTTCTTAAAAATAAATAAATAAATAAATAATAATAATAATAATAATAATTATTATTATTATTATTATTATTATTATTATAGACATTATATTGAAAAATTTATTTTGTATATTAGAAAAATGTGCCATAAAAACATTTTATAATATCTAATTATACTTGCTGTTATTTTTATATTTTGAGTTAAACTCAGTAAATAATGACAAATTAATCTCTATTCCAGAGTCTTGAGAATCAGTTTTATTACCTTACGTTGACAGAAACCTTTAGAAAATTCAGAATCTGAAAATTTCATTCAACAACCTCGAAAATTCATTTCAGATAAATTGAAGTGGAAGGCTGGTTTTAATGCCAACTATGTGAAAAGTACCAGAGCCGAGAATCGAACCCCGGCCCTCCGATTAACGCGTGGATGCTCCACTACTAAGCTACCCTGGCTGATAAAATGTTTAATTTTTACTAATATATGTAGGGGATGTTATTTTTCATTTTTCTCTTAATGTACATTTTTTTAAAATAATAATAATAATATTTTTTTTTTTTTTTTTTTTTTTTTAGAAATAATTATATTTTCTTATATCTGCTGCAATCATTTTTAGTGCAAGATTCGGTTCTTCCTTCGTTTGCGGTAGACATCGAAACTGATGGTAAAACTTGTGGAGATCTTTAGTTAAATATACATACTTGCCAATCATCTCTTAATGAACCGTACAATTTTTAGTACCCGCCTTTTTTTTCACACCAATAATTTTTTAGAGTAATTTTAATCTTATTTAATCGTAACAACATTTGAAGAGAATAACTCTAAAAATAAAGTGGTGTGAGAAAAGGGGCGTTTTTTCAGGGGGCGTTAACATTTGTACGGTTATTAATGAGATGGTTGGCAAGTATGAATATATATATATATATATATATATATATATATATATATATATATATATATATATATATACAGAGAGAGAGAGAGAAAGAAAGAAAACAAACTGGCGATTGACTGATAAAAACTGCCTTTTTTATGCACATTATAAAGAATTGTAGGGGAGCGTGGGGCAGGTTGTAACAGTTTTTGGAAAATTAAGTATATTTTGAAATGCATTTACGTTTTCCTGTTTATAATTGCTGTTATCCATAGCATACATATCCATCTATCATATTCATAAAAAAAAACTGTCGTTAATTTTGCTAATTTTAGCACAAAAAATATTTTTTCAAAATTATTCGCTTGTTACAATTTGCCCCGGATTTGGGACAAATTGTAACGGATACAAAGAGAACCCTAACAATAAAAACGACAATATATATTTCAAAATGTTTTTTGTTATCAATCATTTATTAATTTAATAAAAAAGGCAATTAATAACTAATATTAAATTATAACCTTCTTGTTATAGTAAGAATGAATTATATCAAATGGATTATTGTAAAATACGGAGAAAAAATCAACATAGAAGTCAATCTTAGTCAAAATTTAAATTAATTCAAGCAAATGATATTTTATTCCCTCTCGTGCATTTAATGTGTGCACACATTTTGCAAATTAAGCATTATACCCATTCTTATGCCACAGAGAGCGTTTAGCAGAGCTCGAATTCTTCGCCCTTTTTTCAGGACACTCTCATTGATGAGAAGTTTCTGCTTTTTTTTTACCACTATTTTTATGCAATATTCTCTAATTCGTGATTCTAATTCGTGGTTAAATAATCAGGATACTATAATATAAAAACACAGAAAATATTTCTGTATAAATATAGTATTGGCAAAGAAGTCAAAAATATTTCACTTTTGAAAGTTTACTGAAAATGGGCGGAGACTTCGAGCTCTGGCTGTAGGCATCTCCACAAGCCGCTCCTCTAACATGTTTCAACTTGCCCCAAAATTTTGTTTCAACTTGCCCCATCGTATGTTTTTGGACATTTTGTTTATTTATAAAAATATATAACGATTTATACAAAAAATTAAACATGCATTTTATAACTCAACACACAGACTAAATAAATAGCTATAAACATTTCGTTAAAGTATAAATTAACATGCATTTAATCAAAATTTACGATTTTTTTCCCACTAACTAGCTAAAATGAAGCACGTGTACAGAACCGTGTACAGTTAACCATTTTTGTGGACCACCTATTGTGCTTACATATTAAAGCCAGGGATGGAACACGGGCGCAGAATTCATACCACTATCAATGTAAGAAAATTTTCTACCTGTTAAATCGACGATATTATAGGTAGAGAAATTTCTTAAACACATTCCGGTATGAATTCTGCGCCCGTGTTCCATCCCTGTAAAGCGCATCATAAGAATTATGTTTATAAAAATATTTAATCACAAATGTTACAAACTATTTCGTAAATTGCGTGTTACTTCTTACCCCTGTGACAATTACGCTCCCCTACTTTAAATAAAAAGTGTTATATCCGTTATCTTCTTAGAATAATATCTTAATTTTTCCCACGAGAAACGGTAAATTTATTGTGTTCTACACTCAGGGATGGAACACGGGGGCAGAATTCATACCACTATCGATGTAAGAAAATTTTCTACTTCTTAAATCAACGATATTATAAGTAGAGAAATTTTTTAAACGGATTCCGGTATGAATTCTGCGCCCGTGTTCCATCCCTGTACACTAAAATCACGCACTTAATTAAACTGAGAATTTCGACGTGCTAATTGTTCAGCCATTATAACTATTTCGTGTAACAGGATGATAAATATTTAAAATATATGATGTAATACTGAGTTATTTATTTATATTTATATATACTTGTACAAATAATTATTATGTAATTCTAAAATAACGCTGATAAACGAAATCTTCAAACTTATAATAATTTCACTTAAAAATATTTTCTTTATTAGGATTTAAAAATATACATTAACGATATATTTAAAGCCTAAAATGTTCTTTTTACAACATTAGGAATCCTTTTCTGTGAAACCAGAATCTGAAATGTATAAACGCAGGTTAATTTATTAGTTTATATCTGATTTTGAATGCTTGCTTAAAGAAACAGGACACCATTCGAGATAAGAGTTATAATTTATTGCTTCAACATTTTCAGGATAGATTAAATTTATCATATATTTGCACAACATCATTTAAAACTTTGTCCTAATTTTGCATCCAAAAAATTATTTTAGCAATAATACCGAACATACTTTTCAAAATTATCTGAATAAAATAATATTTTGATGATTATCGTTTATGAATGTTTTAAGTTGTTTCGAACGTCTGTACCTCACTTTTTGTCAATCTTCAAATTGTTTCTTCTAATTTTCTTTAAAAATTTATATTTCTTTTATAAAGGATTTAAAATTCCTTTTCCCAATTATTAAACTTGGAAAAAAATCATACACCTATAAATTCAAACTCAAATCGTTAATTTTGACTTTCAAGTAATTTGTTATAACGACGCATATCGTTTCTTTTAAAAACGAAATCCTAGATAAAAATATAGTTTTCTGTAAACCTTAAAATAATAATAATAATAATAACGTTATTTATAAATTATACCCTTTATAAAATATTTAGTTCCGCGGTGTGCCGTATCCGTATGATTCAGAGTTAATATGAAAGGGACCTTATTTTTTAAATTTAATTTTAAATTAATTCATATTATTTGATTTTTTAATTCATTTATCGAATAAAATCCATTTAATATCCATTTAATACACTGTTAAATCCGGGTTTCTATTATTGATATAAATTACTTTTTTTCAAGAATTCTGAATAACCAAAATCAAAATGACTAGTTTTAAAAATACTGATGCTCTTATATTTTAAATACACCGTCTTCTCAAAAATCTTACTTAATTTTGAGACACCTTCTCAAAAGTGATTTCACATGTTCTGATTATGAGATGCCCTTACTCAAAAGTGATGAAAATGTCAGATACCGTGCGAATGTGCTGCCATCTGTTGTTCCTAAATAAAAATGACGTCGTTTGCGTGCTTATATTTGAGTCCATGGAGAGAATTCGAAGAAAACAGCTGGAATCAAATCCAGGAATTACCGACTTGTAGGAGAAAGCTTTAATTCTAAAGCACACTGTTAAAATTTCAACAGAAAACTCTGTGTAATCTATTATCTTAAGTCTCACGTAAAAATACAGAGAAAAATAAACGGAGATGTTAAAAAACTTATTTTATACATTCCTTTTAATAACTAATATTAATTTAAATAATTATTGGTGAGAATATATTTCGGACTTGGAATGCTTTTTCAAAAGTAGAAACCATAGCCTCCTAAACTAAATGCCTGTCGTGTTGGTCAGTGGCAACAGTTGAAGCGGTAGACAGCGCCACCTGGTACAGATTGCACGACATTTTTATTGAACAGCCACCAAAAATTTTAAAAAAAGATGGATATGATATATATAAAAAGCGAATAAAATCGAAGAAACGTCGATTATAATATATCATTTATCACTTCTTAAAATTATTAGTGACATTTGAATAAAAAAGTCGCGCAATCTGTACCAGGTGGCGCTGTCTTTCGCTTCAACGATTGACAAGCTTCCGAGCTACGCGAAAGGCATCTAGTTAAGGAGGCTATGGTAGAAACAGTCATTTTTAATTTTAATTAAATAATAAAATAATAAAATTAAGTAAAAATACAGAATAAAGATTGAAAATCTCGATTATTCACTTTTAACTAAGAATTACTGTAAATTTACAGAGACTCTGGATAAATATTTACATTAAATTTACAGAAATTTTAAACAGTGCAAGTGCCGGCCCACGTACGCCTTGTTTAGTTCTCATGTTATACTGCCCGTGAGATGACACCTCTGCAGACGTTTTTTTGTCAAAAGAAATTATGAACTTATTTTTTCTAATGCATATATTTTTCACTATTGCATTTTTTTTTTTCTTTTTTCTTTTTTTTTTTAATTAGGATAATATGTACAGTCGGTAACAAAAGTGTCCGAACACTAGCAAAAATTTCTATATAAAAAAAAGTACACTTAATGCTGTTACTGTTACTGTTGTTACGGTTTTGTTAAATAAATCCTTGTCGAATCCTGTTCTTAGTCAGTCTAAGAACAGGATTCGACAAGGATTAATTTAGCAAAACTGTATTAAGCGTACTTTTTTTATGTAGGAAATTTAGCTAGTGTTCGGACACTTTTGTTACCGACTGTAATATTCTATATTTATTTCCAATGTTCCCAGGTAGGTTTAAAATGGTGCTTGCAGCAATAAAAATGCAACTTTTTAAGTGCAATTTTTTGTGGAATATGATTCAGTCACATTGAAATAAATGACTTATGTGTTTATTGTAAATATTTTAAACATTTCATTATTATTATTATTATTATTGAAACATTTTATAATTTATCTATATATTTAAGGCATAGCTATAGTTAAAATGATTATCGTAGTTGTGGAAATGAATTCCTTGGCGAAAAACATCCAAGCTACCTCACCTCTAAATTTTTAAAATCGTTAAATTGGTCATACTAAAAATGTTCACATTTAGCCAATCGTATAAATATGTTTTGAGTTAAAAAACTAGAACTTTATATCTAATCTAAGTTGTTTTCTCTTAAATTTCATTTTAAAAATTTCTAGACTTCACCTAAAACACTGTAGGAATAGTTGTTTAACATAGTCATGATATCACAGGTCGACGATGAAATTTTTTTCTTCAAGGTGATATGTTTTTCTGATGAATTTTCGGATGCTGATTAAGGAAAAACTATTGAAAAATTTTCATCACGTACAGTTTTGACAAAAAATGGGATTGTTTTGAACTTAAAGCTCCACTTATTCAAATCCCATCTAAGTTATTTCCTCGAAAATTTGGATGATGTGAAGGAAGAGCTATTTTATCAAGACGTCAAAGAAATTGAAAGCAGGTATCGGGAACGATGGAGTGTTCAGCAACGATGGAATAATATATTAGCGGATTATTGTTGCATGTTGCATAGAGAATCACCCCCCCCCCCCTCCTCCTCCAAGGTCCATAAACCGTGGACAAAGTAAAATGTTCTAAAGGGAGCTTCTATGTAAAGAAACACGTTTAAAAGATAATGTGTAAATAATAGCCTATTTTAATATATTTTATGAATAAATTCTTTCAAATTTGTAATAGTCTCTGGATGAATTTTCCTCTCTACTTTGTTAAAATGCCGCACGTAATAGGAAGAAAAGCCAATCATTTCTGAATTCAGCGTATCAAAGCACATTAGAGACACACAACGCAGTGCAAAATGAAAAGAAAATAAAAGATAAAGCTAATTGAAATGTACGATTTTGCAGACCTGTGTATTCATTACTAAATCGTTTCCGCCTGGCGTTAAAATAAAATTAATAAAATATAAACTTAATTTTAATTTCACCTGGATTAAATTCTTGCTTAATATTTTTAAAATATCGGTTATTTCTAAATGTTTTTACTATTCTAAATAATTTTTATTCTCTCAAGCATGTTGAAATGCCAAATTTTCAATTTCTTTTCCTTTTTTTCTTTTTCTTTCTTTCTTTCTTTCTTTTTTTTTTTTTTTTTTTTTTTTTTTTTTTTTCTTTACTTTTTTTTTTTTTCTTTACATTCAGTTTTCTAATAGTAGAAAAAAACATATATGCAGATGATAAATTACAATTCTAAATTAATTTTTTCATTGAAAATATCTAAAATAACGCTTTTTATTTATTTGTAGACGATAATCAATTCCTTTGTTACTAAAAGCAACATTGATTTTTTTTTCTCCCCACCATTGATCACATTTTAATTTTCCTGTGGAAAGTAACGTCAGAAACAGAAAAAAAACTACGTAATAAGAGAAACTGTTTGCAAGTTCGCAAATAGAGAACCTTTGTTAACGCGGGGGTTTTAATTAATAACGTCGCTAATTAACGCTATTGAAATTTTTAACCAAGAGAAATGTCTCCTTTGAATTTTTCTGCAAACATTGATATCCTTTATGTCGCTGAAGACACTCTTATTCGCGAGAAGATGCAGTCGCAGACATTTTTTTTTTTTTTTTTTTTTTTTTAATATATAGAGATTACTAAATTATTTAAAATACGAAAATTTTTGATTTGCACCGCAAAACACCATTAATTTATTCTTATATTAACTTTTTTTTTTTTCTTTTTTTTTTTTTTTTTTTTTTTTTTTTTTTACTTTCCAACAAGGTTGAAAACTGTTAATGACTTCGGTTTGTTTGTCTGACTATCCGCGCTCTAACTCCCGTAAATATTTAAGGAAATTCTTGAAATTGACACATGTTATTTAAGTTCACTGTTGTATATTCTCTATTAAAAATGGAGTGAATATCTCTACTGGTTTGTGTACAGGGACACCCAAAAGCATTTCAGCGTTCTATGAGAGGTATTTCTATAAATCAAATTTTAATAACGTTACTTTGTAGAAATCTTAATGTAATTAAAACATAATGTTAATATGCACCAAAGAATGCTTTCTATGGAATATCATTAACATTAACATTTACAGGGCCACACAAAAATATTCAGTTACATTAAAGACTATTATTGGAAATTGGCTGGAATTTCCTTTACGTTTACATTAAGTGTTTTTAAAGCTTTCCAACAAGGTTGAAAAGTGTTAATGACTTCGGTTTGTCTATCTGTCTGTTCACGCTCTAACTCCCGTAAATACTCATGGAATTTCTTGAAACTGATATATATTATTCAACTTCACTATCGGATGTTCCCTATTGAAAATGGAGTGAATACTGGTTTGTGTACAGGGACACCCGAAAGTATTTCAAAGCATTGTGTTCTATGAGAGATATTTCTATAAACGATATTTTAATACCTTTACTTTACGTAAATCTTAATGGAACTGAAATGAATTATTCAACCTCACTATCGGATATTTTCTATAGAAAATGTAGTAAATACCGACACTGGTCTATGTACAAGGATACCCGAAAGCATTCTAAAGTATTGCGTTGTATGAGAAGTATTTCTATAAACAAAATTTTTAATAACTTTATTTTACGCAAATCTTAATAAAATTGAACTGTGTTATTCATATGTACAAAAGAATTCTTTTTATAGAATATAGTATAATTAGCATTAAATTTACAAGTCCATACAAAAATATTTAGTTATATTAACCCCTTAACTGCCTCGGATGTATATATTCGTCTCGCTATGCCAATGCGTTAATTGCCCGGGCGTATATATACCTCTTGCCGAAGTACGATCCTTTGTGTTTCGCTGTCACCTGTGAAACTTTGAAATGCGATTAAATGACCATAACAGTGTTTTCGAAGGATTTACTTATTTCAGAGAAGATGGGGAGTGGGAGAAATCGGAAAGAGAATGTCTCTGAAACAGTGAACACATAACTTTACGTACCTGTGTGAAAAATGGTGGCACTGGGAAGCTAATCTCGTAATTTTTGTCGGTTGGTAAGTGGTTAAGGGTTATTATTGGAAATTGGATGAAGTTTCATTTTCGTTTACATTAAGCGTTTTTAACACTTTCTAACATTTTTTAAGAGTGAATATGTTTTCAGTTTTTGCATCTGTCTGTCCGACTGTTCATCTGTCGATCTGTAAATCTGTTTACCCCCAGCGTCCGTGTATATTTTCAGAAATTTAAAAAAATGATATATGCTATTCAATCTCACTCTGGAATGTTACTCACTTAAAATGGCATTAATAGGTCCTGTACAACAGGTTTGTGTACAGGGATATCCAAAAATGTGCAATGCATTGCGGTTTAGGACACACATTTTAATAAATCGCATTTAAATAAATTTCTACGGCGAAAATCATAAAGAAATTGATTTTAAACGTTAATATGCTAAACGTTAATATGGTAAAATAATGTTTTGTATAGAATATGATATGAAAAACTTTCAGATTTACAGGGCTACACTAAAATATTCAGATATATTAAGAACTGTAATTAAAATCTAAGGGCTGCATTTTTTTTTCCCCGTTAAGCATTTTCAATACTTTCCAACAATGTTTAAGATTGATCATGAAATCAATTAGTTTATCTGTATCTGTATGTCTTTCAGTCATTATGTCTGTTTGTTGTGTGATAACGTAGACAAAGAACATTGGAAGTTATACAGTTATACTTACAACAAGTACGTACAGTTGGAAAGTGTTAATAATCAATGTGTACCGCATGATTTTTCGTTCTTGTTTTCATTAGACTTTGTATGTGTTATGCCCGATAATGTACTTCAACATTTATCATTTTATTTATTAGAGTTTTAAGAATCGTCATGTCAATTTTCATAAAAAATTTAGAAAAATCTTTCTTTTTACTGACACACACACACAAAAAAAAAAAAAAAAAAAAAAAAAAAAACTAGTATGTTGTGGCCACCACGAGACTTTCTTCTATCTTTTCCTATACAAATTCACTCAGTAACAATTAAAAAAAAAAAAAAAAAAAAAAAAAAAAAAAAAAAGTATAGAATTAAGGGGAGAGGAAAAAAAAAAAAAGTGGGACTTTATCAAATTTTCACATTTTACCCAAAATTTTGTCAAAGTCCCACTTTTTTTTTTTCCCTCTCCCCTTAATTCTATCAAACTCCCACGGTTTCCGTGTTCTGACAAACTTAAACAAATTTTTGCATTTTCCCCCCAATTTTGTCAAAGTCCCACGGTTTCCGTGTTTTGACAAACTTAGATTAATTTTCACATTTTTCCCAAAATTTTGTCAAAGTTTGTCAAAACACGGAAACCGTGGGACTTAGACAAAATTAGGGGAAAAATGCAAAAATATGTTAAAGTTTGTCAAGACACGGAAACCGTAGGACTTCGACAAAATTAGGGGAAAAAAGCAAAAATTAGTTTAAGTTTGTCAGAACACGGAAACCGTGGGAGTTTGATAAAATTAAGGGGAGAGAAAAAAAAAAAAAAAAAAAAAAAAGGATTTTTTTTCTAAGTTTTTTTTCGTAAAAAGTAAAAAAAAATCGATAACTTTGTTTTAAATTATCACAGATTTATAGTTCAACCATTCGTTTTAAAGGTACTGACGAGACCTTTCGAAAGATATCCATCTTGAAAATTTTTGCCCTATATCACCCTGTTAAAAATTTAGAAAAAGCGGGATGGCAACGCAACCTGTAAGACGATTTTTACCAAAAGTTGATAGGCACTAATTTATGTCAAGGTGTAACTACATACCAATTTGTATGAAATTCTGTGCAGTAGTTCCAGAGATACAGTTGCCACAAAATTTTGTCACACACACACACACAGACAGACAGACAGACAGACAGACAGACATTTTCTAAAAATGTTAAAATCGTGTTCTACAGCTCTCAAAACGTGTAAATCCATCAAAAACCCGAAATCGAAAATTTTTACGAATCCAATACTTTCTTCTATTGAAGATAGAAGAAAGTAAAAATGCCATGTGGAATATTTTTCTTCTTCATAATAAAAGTGTGATAAACTCAACTAAATTGAAAATATTACCAAAGTTTCACTTTTTTCCTGCAGAACCTAAGATTAAAATAGTTTTAGATATCAGACATAAGTGATATACACGTAACAAATAAATTACTAACAAAGAGGAAAATCTACTTATGTTTACAGATAAAAATTTATGAACGAATTAAACAGAAGAATCAAAGTAGATAAATCGAATAGACAGTCATTACTTAACGGTAAAAAAATCAACATTGGACATAAATCACCTGATATGTGCTGAACTACGACATAACTAATTTTAATATTTATCTTTAGGTTCCTTCTCTAGTTCAAGGTGAACATCTTGAAGCTTAGATAAGTCAAAAACGGAAATTCTTCATCCACTAATAAATTAAGGAGATTGTAAAGAGTAAAAATTCTTTTTTCTTTTTCTTTTTTGTTAATTGATATGAGAAATAGATTTTTTTCCGCTTATTAAAAACAGTTTAGTCGCCAAAATATATAGATTTCGAAATACATGTATAACAACAAATATGATTTGTATTAACTTCAAGTCATCGACAAAGTTAAAAAATAAATAAAATTCGGTTATATTTTTTCAATCTTACACAAAGTATATCTTAATCGATGTAATATTCTGTAAATGTTTTCTCTTTTTAAGCATTTCTTCGGTAAAATTTGTTAAGTATAAGGAAAAAAGTTCTATTAAAATTTTAGAGAATTGAATCAGGGCGCTGAACAAGACAGGCTGGTTTCAACTTCCGACAGTACCTAGGATAATCGTAAAAGTTTGAATAAAGAAAAAAAAAGAGTAAAGAAAAATAGGGGAAATAACTTATAAAGTTTTGAAATTTTGGTATAATACTTATCAAAAGTCTAATAACACAAAACAAAAATGTTCCCCACTCTGGAGTGAGAGCTTTCCCTCTCCCTCCACCAAATCGAAGGAAAATATATATATATATATATAACTTATTCAAATTAAGAAAAATACGGATTTTATTTATTTATTTATTATTATTATTATTTTTTTTTTTTTAGTTTTAAAATTTGGTATAATATTCTTGAGGAGAAAACAAAAAAATCCCCCGTCGAAGTGGGAGCTTCTCCCTCTCCCCTCCCCCCTCTAAAAACATCATTAAATTTGTCAAAATTAAGAAAAATGGAGAAAAGATTCACATAGTTTTTAAATTTGGGGGCAATACTGTAGAGGGGTCTAATAGTGGAAAACAAAAAAGTTCCCCGTCGTGGGATGGGAGCCTTCTCCTCCATCCCCCCCCCCCCAAAAAAATAAATAAATAAATAAATAAATAAATAAAAATAAAAATAAAAATAAAATGTACGTTCTAACTAAGAAGCATAGGGATGTAATTTATAGAGTTTTGAAATTTTGAGATAAAATTATTGAGGTGTTTATTAATAGAAAACCAAAACATTCATCCTTCCCTGGTGAGGAGGCTTCTCCAATCCATCCCTCTTCCCGAAAATCTTATAACTCGTTTAATATAAGAAAAATACTTAAATTGCTACTGATTAGATTTTTTAATATACCGCCCAAATACATTTTACTGCAATTTCGGCCATGCAAGATAAGGCTCTATATCACAGTTCCTATAGTGTATCAATGCCCGAAACTTGAATGAGAGTCGGGACGAAAAGCTATGTTTATTCAATTAGTGCACATATTGGCTGAGAAATGATGCTGCTTTCTTGCAATGTAACCCTGTTTATGGGAAAGCAATATGTCAAATTCTGTGATACATAAATGCACCAAGGGCGAGGCGGGGTTCAGAAAACTACAGAAAACTATAGCGCCGAAGCGACGCGCTTCCAAAAGCAGAGGAAGAATCAATTCAGTCTTTCGACGAGGCGTTACTTGATTACTTTTTAAAAATCTTAAATAGGGGTACATCGCTTCCATGGACGCTTCGTCACAGAAATGCACCAAACTTAGAATGTAAAATGGATATTTTCAAAAACTATGCTATGGTAATCCGACAGTTTTGCTGCAGTCGTCGAGAAAGAAAACTTGTAAATCTTAAATTGGTGGTCCTTACATAGAATTATATCTATTCATTTAAATTGTTTTTTATTCTCGAGTTATTTGCTTCATATTGCAGGTAAAATTTATTTATCGCAATACATTGTTGCAATTTTTTTTCTATTGAGTCATCCTTCTTCAGTTATTTTATTCAGCCCTCCAAACCAAGGATAAAAATTTATTTTCTTTATTTTTGTAGCTATGACGTAAGTTTCAGCGTTATCTCGGGGAAACTTGTGCTTTTTTTTATTAAGAAGATTTTGCAAAAGCTTATTGCGTTAATCTTGTATTTTAGAATTTTTTAAAAATAAAATGCTCAGATAGTTGAAGGTGTTTAAATGATATAAAACTGTTACGTAAAAACACAGTAATATATGAATTAAGCCTGTGCATATATGTGTTTCCATTACCTGTTTTTCTATATTAATGTTCGTATGGTGTTGCATTAATAAGAAATTGTACATATAAAAGAAGGTAATGTGTTCTGTATATTTTATAATCTAATGGGTCTGTTCCATTCAATTCAAGCCTTTTTTTTTTCTATCCAGAATTGAAATTTAAATTAATATTATGACAGGTATTCGAAAATACTTAAGTCAATATCTTGATGGATCGCGATATCGCGATTTTGCCTTGACAATATATCGTGATATTGAAATAGTGACATCGCCTACTCCTAATTATGTGTATAAGAACAATTATTTTGCCTCTTATTTTAAGGTTTAAAAACTAAAATTAGACTAAAAATTAGAATGAAAATAATGAAATTTTAGCTAACAGCTAGATAAAATAAATAAGGAACCAAATAAACAATACAGTCGGTAACAAAAGTATCCGAACACTAGCAAAAATTCCTATATGAAAAAAGTGGAGTTAATACTGTTGTGTTAAATAAATCCTTGTCGAATCATGTTCTTAGACTGACCAAGAAGATGATTCGACAAGGATTTATTTAACAAAACAGTGTTAACTCTACCTTTTTTATATAGGAATTTTTGCTAGTGTTCGGATACTTTTGTTACCGACTATATATAATTTTATAATACTATCTCTCTTAAATGTGAAATGCCTGTAAAATTATTATTGTGAAATGATTATACCTTTATGAAAACTATCAATCAACAATTAATATAACAATCTATCTCAGTGGCTAACTCTCTCTAACTTATCTTGTCCAATATGGCTTTGTTTAAATGTAGAATTTCCTGTTTATGTTTATATGTAAATTGCAATACTTATCGAACTTATCCAAGCTGCATACCAGCGGCACTGTAATCGTAAATTATACCAATTTAACTTAAAATAACTTTCAAACAAATATAAGATTTCTAGATTCCTGAGGATTCTGAGATATTCAAAAATATATCATATATATCAACTATTAAAATTCAAATAAAAAGTCTAAAAGAAAATTTTTATTTCTCTGAATACTAAATCTACTATTTTTAAATTGTTATATAAACTTTTAAAATACTTAAAAACTATTTAAATGCTGACGATCTTTGATAATTATAAAATCAATATGTTCAATTTTCTTCATACACTTGTCAATATATTTCTAACGGATTATTCTTTTCCTTTCTTTCTTGTTTATATATATATATATATACCTCTTTTTTTGTTGTTGTTGTTTTGTGTGTGTGTGTGTGTGTGTCTCGGTTTATTATTTTTTTCTCTATGAGTCAATAACATATACTGCTCAGTTAACAGAACTTCAAAAAGGGATCGGGTACTGTAGAAAAAACTTGTAGTTATTAGTATTATTTTTTTACTCATTATTTTCATACTGATTTTCTTTTATTGTATGATACCTGGAAATGACTCACATAACCTTTTCTTTCTTTTGTTGTTATTTATTTATTTATTATTTATATATTTCCAATTATTTCATTTAGTCTTTAATTTTATTTTAATATTTTAGTCACCTTTCCTTAATTTATTTTAAACCTTCCCTTTATTCTAATCCGCACTAGAATTATATACATATTCTTTCTTTGTTTCTCTTGTCATTTTTATTAGTTTTGTACGTTGTTGCGTTAATACAGCCATAGTAAACATTCTTGGTTCAATTTTTTCATCTGATGAAGGATCGTGATTAATTTTTTTAACTCAAAACCACTGCTGCATATTTGTGCATACTATGTTGTTTGCTTAATTTCCCACTTCCTTTTTTTTTTTAATGAAAATAAATAGATTTTTTATGTAGGCAATTTCAGTATAGGCAATTTTTAGTGTAGGCAATTTCAAAAATCATTTATTTTATGCTCTCTGTACGAGACTCGGTAAAATATTCTGCTATTTTAAAGGAATAAAGATGTCTTTTAAATGAGACAAGCTTTGTTATTTCAAATACAAAATATAAAAATATTCTATTGATAAATATTAAATATTATAAATTTTATAAATCTATATATTTCTAATTGAAATTATTATTTAAAAAATATTTCTTTATCTCAAGTACAAAATATAAATATTCATGTTTGTCTAAAATCCTATTGATAAATATTAAAAGTTATAAATTTTAAAAATATATATATTGCTAATTAAAATGATTATTATTGAAAATGTGTCTTTATCTCTAAAGAGATTTTATTTATTTATTTATTTATTTATTTATTTGCAGGTATTTATAGAAGGCGGCGAAGGATGATTGGAATGAGTATTCGAAGTTTTTGTAAAAGCATCTTCACATTAATTATAGTAATGTCGATTTGTTATACATTTGTGACATTCAACAAGATGGCATTAGTTAAGACTCCTCCCAGGGTCGATCAAATTTCACCTCTTCATCAAATTAATAACGTTTTGGTAGATAAAAAGGAAAACTTTGATGGGAAAAGTTTAAACATGAAGCAGTCACTTGAAAAAATATTAAAAATGTCAAACATACCCTTTAGCTACTGGAAGACTAATTATTCAAATAAATTTACCAGCGATGGATGTATCAAATTTCCAAATATATATGAGATACAGTACAACAATATCTATTGGCAAGTAATGAAATCACAAAGTACAACGTTTTACTTACTGAATGCTTATTTCGACATGAGGAAAAGTGTAGGCACAATACCTCTTGTACGAATAATTTCTATGATTGATAAAATCAGTCCTCCTCAAGTCGTTTGCCAGTTTTGGTATGGTAATATAACAAAAACGACCATACCAACACGATTAAAGTTTTCCAAAGCATTCTATACTTACATGTGGGTGAAAAACTGGGGCAATTATAAAGATGGAATTCTTCAACCTTATTTAATATCTTGTCCAGTGCCAAAGGTTGAGAATATGTCTTATGTCCCAGCTTCAGTGTCATTAGTAGATGAGTTTTGTCAAACACCCACAAATGTCCTTAAAGTAATTTATAAGCGTCCAAAGGAAAAAGAAAAATTTGCCGTATGCGTCAAAGGGCTGGATTTCTTGCATGAAGACATCAGCGTCAAACTGATAGAATGGATAGAACTATTGAATATATTAGGGGCAAAAAAAATATTTTTCTATCAACTAGAAATACATGAAAATATTTCAAAAGTTCTGAATTATTACTCAAATAAAAACATAATTGAATTAACTCCTATTACTCTACCTGGAGCCCAGCCAAATTTGCCCGGATTTCGTCATCTTTACCTGAAATCTAAATTGACAAATAAAAGACAAAATGAACTTATTCCTTATAATGATTGTTTGTATAAGAATTTGTATTCATATGACTATGTTGTCCTTTTAGATACTGATGAAATCATTTTACCCAAAACTGAAAGAAATTGGCAAGACATGATGACTAACATTGATGAGTTATCTTTAAAGGAAGCACCATATTCAAGAGCAAGCTACAATTTTAGAAATGTTTACTTCTTTGATGAAGTGAAAAATAAAAATGAGACATTCTATGTACCTTATGAAAAAGGCATTCCGCGATATCTCCATATGCTTCAACATGTTTATCGATCAAAAAATTATACAAAGCAAGGAAATTATGTTAAATGCTTCCATAACATCGAACATGTCATTACTTTACATAATCATTTTCCTATCAATTGTTTTGGCTTATGCACGACTTATCCTGTTCCTACATCAGTAGGTCACTTACAGCATTATAGAAAAGATTGCGTTGATCCTCTCAAAAGCAAGTGCGATGATTTTAGGAAGAATACAGTACGTGATACGACTATTTGGAAATTTAAAGACGAATTAATTCGGCGTACGACTGAAACATTGTTCAATTTAGGTTTCCATAAAGACCAGAAGAACCATGACAAAGGTAAAGTCTTGTAAAAGATGACTGTAAATAAAACTCAAGACTGGAACTCATAAAATACATTTGAAAATTTTGTGAAGATAGTCATTTAACCAAATACTGCTTTAATATAAGAGTTTGAAATAGTTTTTAAATGAACAGATACTAATTTTTATCAAGAGATATAAATGAAAATAATATTTTGTATAAAATAGCCGTAGAAATAATGTTTAAAAATAGAAATATATTATCATAAAATTATTGGAAAACTTATTATAAGTTCAGAGAGAATTTCCATATTTTATTCATTTACAAGTTGTTTTTTTTAAGTTTAGAATGATTTGAACAAATTAAATGCCTTAATTTATGTAAGTTATTTCAAGCCTTAAACGATACAGTATTTTACTAACTTTTACTAATATACAAGCAGTGTGATATCCTGCCTGAAATTTAAAAATGATCATAAAATTCTATCGATCTTGTATTGATAATTCATTATATTTTTACTACAATTTTAACATTTTATCTACGAAATTTTTGCTTAAATTTGAACTTTGTGCTGACAAATTTGCGAAATATTTTACAGCAGGAATGTCTTCCATACAACACTCTGAAAGAATGTATTTTCAATTTAATCAGTTTTTTAATCTAGATATTCTAGATCTTAAGAGTATTTGAACATATCCTTATTATAAAGTCCTATATATAAAGAGAAGAACCAAAGATAATGCCTTTAAAAGAAAAAAAATAGTTAAATGAACAATACATTGGATTTAGGCCTATTAGTTAGCAATGTTTCTGTGATATTAGAAAGAAAAAATCCGTCTTTCAACCGTGAAAAAAATCAGATTATATAGCTACTGCATTCTTTATCTCTGAATTCCCTGGTGATATTTTTGTAAAGCTTTACCAATGAAAAATGGTGCATCATATCTTGTTGTGCCATGAACATGTCCAGACTTCCTAGTCTTTAACCCTTTGAGTACTGAATTATTTGAAGATTTTTATGCCCATGGGACGGATTTAATTTTGAATTTTTGACAGTAAGGTCCGCCTGTGGGCGTTATTCTCCAATGTTACAATATTTAAGAACAAAATTTTCTGTATTCATATTTATATTAAAAATGGATATACATTATAAGTTTATTCTTTCTAATCAAAGTATTTGTATCCATAGTATATTTCATTGTAAAATTGTGAATATTGATTATATATGTAAGAAAAAAATAACATACAAATTGCAAAAGAAACGTCAACTGGTGGAGTTACAGATTTTCATATGATGTGAATCTACGTCAGCGGTAGCGAAAGTGTTAATATGTAAAAGTAATACATTTTATTTGGAATATACTTATATTGAAAATATAAGTATGGTTGTAAGGTATCATAAAAAACGCCAGGAAAGTGTTTGCGATCAACGCCCACTGGCGGGGGTGCCGCAAACATCAACGCCTACTTCTTAAATTCAGATGACGAGTCAGACTCATCCACCGTAACTTCGCCCAAGTAAACAGATGACGAGTCTCACTCGTCAAATGTACCCAAAAGGTTAACAAAAAGAAGAAAACTTCGTTTTTAGGAGTAACATAAAAATTAGCCATCATCCTTACAACATCAGAATGGAATATGAACCTGAGAAATTTTCTACATTGATTTAAAATATACTTTTGTATTAGACTTACAGAGTTTTGCACTGGATGGCTGATTTTATGAACATAATATAGATTTACAAAGGTATACAAAAGCCGTAAAAATAGCCGAGAGAAAGTTCGTGTGATTTAGTTTATATAATGAGACAGTGGATATTTATTTTATATCGAAATACTGCTTTATTTTTTGATATAATTAAGTTAGCGACTCAAAAAACTTTTGATTGGAACTTTCCTTTTTTTGTGTGTTTATAGTGATTAAAAGCGCACAGCTCAGTGTATTATAATGCCAGTATTAAGTGCCAGTTAATCACTGAACATTTGAACGTGATAATTAAACTCTTTAGTATTTTTATTTATTTATTTATTAAAGCCGAAGAGCTTGCAGACAGAGTTCAAGATACTCTTTACAACATTCCTTTTATTCTTTATTACCGCATTGTGTACTTTTTTTTTTTTTTTTCTGTATCTACAGATGTGTTCATATTTTGGTTTTTAATGTATGATTCACATTTAGTTTCAACTACATGTAAATAAATATATATATATACATATTTTTTTTCTAGTTGAACTTATGAAGTAGAGTCTTATATACTCGACATTCTATTTTGTTATGTTCCTCTATGGATTTTACGTACCATTAATTAATTTAAAGTATATTGTATTCTTTTAAGTTATAACTTTTTTACTGTAATTCACGCTATGTATCCAGAAGTTATTTGTATTTTATTAATGTTTATTGTGTGAAGTTCTGAAAAAACTTTTTTCTTCTGTGTAGTTTGCAAAACATTCAAATTTTCAGTGAGATAAATATTTTGTTGACTCAAAGAGAATTGCTTTTTAAGTTTGATCTGATAAGTATTTTATTTGAAAGAAAATATTTACTAATAACTTGCATATTTTTTTCATTAAACTGCTGTACTTATCTTATTAACTACATTTATCAGTTATGAAAAAGAAACATACAAATAACTTTCAGCATATCAATCTTAAAAACTTTAATAAATTTTATTTTATTTCCAACGTTTCGGTTAAATTCCTTCATTAACCTTCTTCAGGGAAGAAACGATGTTTAAAAAACTTAAGCATAGATAATTTAGGTTATTCCATGATATCACAAATACAACTTCTAGGAAAATTGACAGATGATTACACAACTTATAAAAATATACTATATACATTTTAAAAATATGCTAAAACATTTAAATGAACTTGAAACATGACACTACAAGAAAAGGAACTACTAAAGCAAATGGAATCAAAAGTATCAATATTTCGGGGTTGCCAGAACTAAGCTAATATTGATACTTTTGATTCCATTTGCTTTAGTAGTTCCTTTTCTTGTAGTGTCATGTTTCAAGTTCATTTAAATGTTTTAGCATATTTTTAAAATGTATATAGTATATTTTTATAAGTTGTGTAATCATCTGTTAATTTTCCTAGAAGTTGTATTTGTGATATCATGGAATAACCTAAATTATCTATGTTTAAGTTTTTTAAACATCGTTTCTTCCCTGAAGAAGGTTAATGCAGGAATTTAACCGAAACGTTGGAAATAAAATAAAATTTATTAAAGTTTTTAAGATTGATATGCTAAAAGTTATTTGTATATTTCTTTTTCATAATTATTAAAACAGCATATATAAAAAAGTGGAATAAATATTTCTGAATACATTTATCAGATTGTCACAATATGTTCAAAATTTGTTAAACTATTGCAATTAATTACCATAATGATTTACCACAATATATTGCAAATTATACTATAGCAAAATATAAGAAAAGGATCGCCCTAAAATTACATTACTACATTCAAAGAACCTATTTTATTTTATTTTTTAAATTTATTTTTTCATTTATTCCAATAATATATTTACACTTTTCTTTAAGGCAAACATTCTGTACCGAGTTTTAACTATATTAATTATGATGAGCATAGTTGTTTTTATTATTTTCATCCAGTTCCATTTCAATAGGTCTTAAATATATTCTCCGAACAGAACATGTTTCTTTAATCACTCTTTTCAAATACAAATATTTCTAAACTCTCCTTTCCAAAATATTTTATAGTAGATTTCCGGTATTTTTGAATAATTACATAAAAGAAGAAGTACTATTGTTTATTCATAGATATAATAATTGCAAATAACATGTTCAGTTTTAGCTGAAATATCTGATAAATTCCATTTTCTGTATTTTCAAACAATGTGATCGCAAGTCGATTAGGACAATTTGTAGAAAAAAAAAATTAATACTTGCACACATATATGTAAGCAAATGCAAAGGGAGTGTTCAGTTTAGACTGCAGGAACTTTTTTTTTTTTTTTTTTTTTTTTTTTTTTAAATAGCAGTTTCAAACATTATTATACAGAGTTAATTAGAGAAATTTCTAGTAAAAAAATTTAAACTTTTAATAAAAAAATAATATTACACGTGTGTAATACATGCCACCAAGATTTCTTAGCATACCAATAAAATCCTTTACATTGTTTTAAATTTTTTTTAGTCTCATTGGCTACAGAATTCGGACACAATTTGTACTAAAATGCTGCGCAGAGATTATTACTTGGGTTTATTCTACTTTACTATAGTTTCATCAAAGACAAACTGTTGAAGATCAGTCTTTAATTTTTAAAGTAATCATGTTTAACGCTGAACAATTTATGGTTTTTGCCAGCAAAACTTATGAAAGTTCTCATATATTTATCATAGAAATTATTATTCATACCTGGCAATATTCTAATTAATGTTCCGTAAAATTGTTAGTACCGCCCTTTCTTTCTTTCTTTTTTTTTTTTTTTTTTTTCCCACACCAATCCATTTAATTGAAATTTTATTTGGAGAAAATTACTTTGAAAAGGCCTAGTGTGAAGAAAATGGCGGTAGTAACAATTTTACTGAAGAGTAATTACATATCTGCCAACCATCTCATTATGAAGCGTAAAATTTTTAGTACCCGCCTTTTTTTTTCATACCAGTCATTTTTAAGAGTAATTTTATTCTTATTTAATTATAACAACATATGGACAGAATTACTCTAAAAATAAAGTGGTGAGGAAAAGGGGGCATTTCTTCAAAGGGCGTTAACAATTTTACGCTTATTAATGAGATCGTTGGCAGGTATGTAATTAAAATGTTAACAGGTATGATTATTTAACCCCTTTCTTCGCACTTTCGTCAATATCTCGGGGTGAAATTTCTCTCTCTCTGTTTCTCATACTCGTAACAGTTCCACGCTGAAATTTTTAACACGTTCAGCACCATGTCAGCCATCGGTGGCTGACACTGAATTTGTCGTTTAGGCCACGTCATCCACCGGTGGTTGACAGTGTGAAATATGATATAAAACTTAAAAAAAAAAAAAAAAAAAAATACATAGGTTTAAGTAATTACTGACAATTTATTTAAAATTTACTTAATTTTTATTTATTATAGGATTAAGGCATTTCAATGGATTTTATTGAAACACGGTAAACATAACACGCTTCTAAGCAGCGCGCGTGGCCTGAATGGGATTTCCATAAGAATTCGCGTGGCGCTCAACGTGTTACAAAACAACGTACCAAATATTTAAAATACTATCTATCAGTGACGTAGCTACGATGGGTGACACCCGGGGCGGTTATAAATGGTGTCACGCCTTACATTGATATATATATATATATATATATATATATATATATATACATATATATTACTTTCCGAACATACATATGTAAGGAAAGTATTGTAATCATGACAAAAATCTGACTTTGAGATTTTGGTATTTCTGTAAGTTTTGAGGTTTCTATAAGTTTTGTTCATTTTTGCTATTTTTACGGTGATGTATGAGCGTGAGTAAACACGATAGTGCCTAAATGCTTTGTTCGAATGAGCTGAAAGCTTGTACGTATGTTATAGGTCACCATAGCACGAACCCTATTGATTTGGGTAAATCTAGAACTTTTTTTTTTTTTTTTTAATCACAGGAACACAAAGAAAAATTATTTATTATGACTCATGGGTCCAAATTATTTAAAGTGCGATAGCGTCTACTAAATGTCTCATTGGATTGAATTTAAAATTTGTATACATGTTATGGGTCACTGTCGCATGAACTGTATAGATTTTGGAGAATCTAGCCCTTAGAAATTTTAACGAGAACATAGCGAAAAATTCTTTATAATTTATAGGATCAAATTATATGAAGCGCAATAGCGTTAAATTAAAGAACATAGCTATATGGAGAAAAATACTTAATCACCCTATTATAATTTTCTCTTTTGTTTATTTAACGATTTCTTTTACTTTAAATTTATTTATACAACCGTTAATCACTCAATATTCAAAAAGTCAAGTGGGTTCACTCCATATTTTTTTTTTTTTTTTTTTTTTTTTTTTTAATATTATATCTTCAAACGTCTCTGCCGAACTGAAAAAGGCGACATTAAACGCATTATTCCTACAAGGTAAATATAATTATAGGAAAATGAAAAAAAGGAAAAGTCAGATCTATATTACTAAATTGTTATGAAAATTATAAATTTATAATGTCTATGCTATATCAGATATTTATATATTTATATGTATTATGTAATATGCTTTATGGAGCAATTTTTTTTTTTTTTTTTTTTTTTTGTTGTTTAATTAAAAAAAAAAAGTATTATTTAATTTTATTAAAAAAATGGCCTTTTTAAAGAAAACTAATTTTTAATAAAATCATTTTAATAATAATAGTAATAAAAAAAATTATTAAAAATGATATTCAGTATAATTTTTAATGCATTTCAGCAAAAAAATTCTGTTTAAAAATATAAATAAATAATACCTAAAATCCACAAAGACTAAAATATGCTAATAATATAGGAGAATTTAAATATACATAGGTGGCTCATTTTGGGTTGATTATTAATTTTCTACTGAAAGAAGATTCTCAATAATTGATTGTAATTGAAAGCAACAATTGATGTTTGGAGACATCTTAAAACCGAATCCTAAAAATCCTGTTTAAGCAAGAGTAAGACATGGACGGGGGGGGGGGGGTGGAGTGAGGTCAAAAATGTGATGCTCATAGGCACTGACTTTTCAAAATTTTAGGGTAGCACAATCGATTTGTCCAGATAAATGTAATTGATTCATACTAGTTTTACTTATTATCTTTATATTGTAGGATGTAAAATATTTGATTAATTCAGGAAATGAAAAATACTCTTATTGCTTTTCAAAATTTCTGTTTGCACCTACTTTACTAACTTAAAAATTCAGGGTTGGGTTTTTTCCGGGACAGCGGAAGAAACTGGAAGAAACCAACAAAATGACAAAACAAATGCTCAAAACTGAAATGCATTAACTGTATATTAACTCAAAGCATAATATAGTGTCAAATCAAAACTATAATTCAATTAATATTAAAAATATTATTTTTAGAAAAATAATTTTAAATATATACAGATGATGCGTTCTTACTAATTATGGGTAGGGTATTTTTTAAAAATTTCTACCATTTTTGTAAAAAAGAAAAAAAGAAATCCCTACAAGTTCTTTAAGCATAAAAATGCATAATTTTATATGTGAAGATTACTGTGCAACATATTAAATTAAAAAAAGAAAATGTAATTAATTAAACATTAGCTATTTTTTTAATGTACTAGCATTATTTCAATGCTAATTTTTAAAGCCTAACAGTTTTAGAACGTTTTGCATAGATATTATCTCATATTATTATATATATTATATGTTCAAGTAGTACAAGTGATAATAATTATGGAATTTAGACAAAATATTTATTCACTTTAAAAAAAAAATCTTTATATGCCTCTAAGCTGATAACCAATGAACTGTATCAATACATCAAAATACTTTCAAACTCCCCTGCAAATTCTACAGGATAAAAAAAAAAAAAAAAAAAAATCCATATCTTGTATTCATACTATTTTAAGTTAAGAAGCAGATTGCAGTATTGAACTGCTAAAAAAGCTTTTTATTTGTTACTAGCAGGCTACGCCCGCTTATCTGGTCACTATTTTTAAATGAATCACTATAATTAATGAATTCTCAAAATTGCATTAATTTTCATCATGTGAAAAAAAAAAAAAAATAAAATAAAATAAAATAAAATCTGATCGGGGAAAAATGTCGCACCGGATCCCTACTGTCTTCGGCAGCGTAGACCTGTGTGCGATGCGCACGCACAAATGCATATATATGAGCGCTGCGCGCGCGTATTGCTTCACCACCCTTATGATTTCTCAAAATTCCATGTTATTACTCATTAACTTTAATTCTTAAGAAAAGGAATTTAAAAAAAAAGTTCCTTTCTGATCGAGTAAAAACTCACACCGAGCCCCCTCTGCCTTCGGCAGAGTAGACCCGAATTCATATATATACTAGCTGCGCGCGCGTATTCCTTCACCACCCTTCCTGCCCCTCCTTAATTTTACTCTTTCGACTCGTAGGCCCCCAAAACCTATATATACCAATTTTGAATGGTCTAACTCAATTTCTAATTTTTTGCCCCCCCCCCCCTTCAGGACACCTTAAAACATGTAAATCAGGTGAAATCTCAAATAATTGCAATTAGCGCCCTATATTGGATAAATTTAATGTAGGTTATTCAATAATATAAAAGTACTTTCAAATATCTTTCGTATGATGTATTAAAAATAATTTAATCATATTTAGAATTTGAAATATTGAAATTTTAAAATTTTACAGCGCCATCTGGTGGTAGAAATTTCTGTAACCTACTGTTCAATTCCAAATCAACAAAGTTTAAAAATGCTGTATTACTTATGAAATTATTTTAATTAGTAGCTGAGATAAAAAAAAAAAAACTATACAGGACACCTTAAAACATGTAAATCAGGTGAAATCTCAAATTTCATTACCTACGGTATTCGGTTAATGGAAGTAAAAAAGAAAAAGAAATATTTTTTAGGCTCCCAAAACCTATATATACCAATTTTGAACGGTCTAACTCAATTTCTAATTTTTTGCCCCTCTGATACCGTTCTTGCCCCCCCCCCCTTCCCAATAATTTTACTTTTGAAAATATCCTCATTCGTCTCGTAGGCCCTCAAAACCTATTTATACCAATTTTGAACGGTCTAACTCAATTTCAGATTTTTTGCCCCCCTTCAGGACGCCTTAAAACATGTAAATCAGGTGCTCGAATTTCATTACCTACGGTAGTCGGCTAATGGAAGTACAAAGAAAAGGAATATTTTTACCTTAAGTGTATTCGTTGCTATAGAAACTGGCATCCTCTTTTGAGATATATATATTACGCTTGTTAGAATAAAATTTAATTTGCAATTAAAATGTAAATTTTTTGTTTATTGACTGAAATCGATGAAATTTGAACTGCAAGTTGTTGTTTAGCTGAGATACAAAAGAAAACCTAAACAGAACACCTCAAAACGTGTAAATTGGGTGAAATCTCGAATTCCCCTTTCGATAATATAAAAGAACTTTAAAATTTCTTTCGAATGCTGTATTAAAAATAATTTAATCATAATTAGAATTTGAAATATTGAAATTTTAAAATATTACAGTGCCACCTGGCGGTAGAAATTTCTGTAATCTACTGTTCAATTCCAAATCAACAAAGCTTTCAAATGATGTATTACTTATAAAATTATTTTAATTAGTAGCTGAGATACAAAAGAAAACCTAACCAGGACACCTTAAAACATGTAAATCACATGAAATATCGAATTCCATTACTTACGGTAGTCAGTTAATGGAAGGCGACAGAGATTTGTGGTGTCTACTCTTGAAATTCAATCCAAATAAGTTTTTAAATGATATATTACTTTTGAAATTATGCTAATTAGAAGCTGAGATACAAAAATGATATAAACCCTATTATAAAACAATTTATGTCCGACTTTTTCGTCGTTTTCTCCGAAACTTGCGTAATTCCGGGCTAAATACTGTTAAAAATCCATAGTATGAAATGTGAACGGAGTATCAAAATTCGAAACTCTGCAAAATATAAAAGAATAAAAGCACTCTGGATTTTTCGCCGTTTTCTCCGAAACAACTGTTCCTTTTATATATTTTTGCCCCTTCCCCCCCCCCTTTCTGTCGCTTCTAATAATTTTACACTTGAAAATATCCACAATCGATTTATCTTGCCTTAAAACCTAATCATACCAATTTCAAACGCTGTAACTCTTTTTTTTCCCTTCGCCCCCCCCCCCCCTCAAACCCTTCCTAAAATTTCTACACTTTCAAAAATATTCACAATCGAATTATCGGGCGTTAAAACCAAATATTACGAAATTTCAACGGCATATCTCAATTTAAAATACTGCAAAATATAAAACAAACCTTAATCTTACATTGTGTTTTGGTCACATGAGTCGTAATAAATATGATTCCCAATAAAAATGTAATTTTTTTGTTTATTTCCATATTTTCATGAAAATTGAACAGTAGCTTTATAATATGCTGTCTAGGCCAAATATTAATTCAAATGTAATGTGAATAAAATTTTAAAAAAGTTTGAAAATTGAAAAATTTTCACCCCACTATAAAACGCGTGACATCTTAATTGGTTACAATCATTTCCTTTTTCATCTCAGACAGTAGCCTGGCATTTGAAATGATGTTGCCACAAAAAATTCATACTTTAGTTAATTTTAAAAACTCTAATTGTTGTGCCGATAAGCCGCTTGCACTCTTAGATTCAGAAAAAATGTCCCTTTCATTTGGTACCAAATTCGTAACGATCGGACTAATATTTCTAATTTATTTCCCACTTTTTCTGCTTTTAACTCCGTTAAAAGAGCTAATTTTATGCAATCGTGATGAATTCTCAGTCATTGAGATTGCTTTTTGATTAGACATGAGTCGACATTTTAATTCATATCTCCACAACTGATTAAAATTTTAAAACTCTGTTTTCAGGAGGATCTCGGAAAGGCTCCAGAGCATCCGTATGTCAATTCTTGTAGGTTTCAATGTTCAGTAGGGGGCTGAACGTATAGAAGAACAGACAGACAGACAAATCTTTCCTTTTATTATTATAGATACTGTATATGGCAATAAAGAAAATGAGGTTTTTGATGACATTTTTTGATACAATTAATTATTGCATACCTGTTCTCTTAATTAACTGAATGTTAATTAAAAGCTCTTTTATCAGAAAGTAAGGAAGTGATCCTTACTATTTACTACCAGTTAAAGAAATAATGATGTTTAAATTATAAAACTTTATACTGATTAAATTGAACTATACTATTGAACTATACTATCTATACTATTTACAAAAGGTAGCTTGTCTACAATCTTGAAAATAACATTAATACCGTGCCACAAAACTCTAATTTAAAAGTAACTATAAGTATGTTGACACATTAAATAAAAATTAGGAAAAATGCTGACTTTGTATTTATTTATATTCAATTTAAGTATTATTTTTCATTTAAAATATATTTTACTTTAGAAAATTACTTTGTAAAATTTCATTTGCATATCAATTAAATCTGCAAAATAGAATGTAAACTTTTTTTAACAGTAATTTTCAATGCATCATGTTTAACATAAAATAAATTCTAAATGCAGCCTCACAAATAAAAAATCATACCTTTTCCACTGGAGTATTTCTTTGTCCTTTTTTATTAAACTAAGGATAACTCTTGTTTAGAATGGAGACGGCGAGAGCCGGTTTTCAATGGAGAAAGAGTGAAGTAACTGTATCAGGTCCCTTTAACTCGTGTCCCTTTAACTGTGCACCCAAAACATTCGCAAAAATTCTATTGCCGTTAGTGTTAAACATACGAAAAAACGGTAATCACGGTTTATCCTTCAAAAATACTGAGAAATATTTCTTGTTTAGTGTATCAATCTTTTTTTTTACTTTCTCTTACCCATAAGTATTGTTTTGGGGCCAAAATTTCGAACGCGAGTTTTTGTTATATTTACATGTTCTGAGGCCCCCTGAACACGAAAATCATGTTTTTAGCAAATGGTCTGTGTGTATGTCTGTGTGTGTGTCTGTGTGTCTGTCTGTTATCAGCATATCTCAAAAACAAATTATGGCAGAAAGTTCAAACTTGGTATTCTAAATTTGTATCATATAAGGATGCTACACTAAACTTTTCGTTAAGATCAAGCAAATGGTTCGTGTACAGGGACACTCAAAAGTTTTCAAATACATTACGTCTATGGGGGAAATTGCAGGTAAGTAGAGTTTAACATCTATAGACTGCACTAAACCAAATGAAACGAATATATATTTTTTGTAATAGAGATAGTCAACAGGGAAAAAAATATTGTGTATGCAGGAGCCTCGCCTCCCCCCCTGTGGGGAAGTCCCCCCTCGAGGGGAGTAAATTTTCATGAGGGGTATCTTTCAAAAGAGCTCGCCAGTACCTTTAAAACGAATGGTTGAATCACTGATCTGCGATAATTTAAAACGAAGTTATCGATTTTTTTTACTTTTAACATTTTTTTTTTTAATATTGTGAATAAAATGGACTTTTTTTTGCATATTTGGTGTTATACTACTTCTCTAATAAGGAAATCGCCTGCATTATCATAAAAGATAATTTTTTTAAATAATAATTTTAATAAATTATTTTTACTTTCTTCTATATTCAATAGAAGAAAGTATTAGATTCGTAAAAATTTTCGACCTCGAGTTTTTGATGGATTTATACGTTTTGAGAGCTGTAGAACACGATTTCACCATTTTTAGAAAATGTATGTCTGCCCGTCTGTCTGTGTGTGTGTGTGTGTGACAAAATTTTGTGGCAACTGTATCTCAGAAACTACTGCACAGAATTTCATACAAATTGGTATGTAGTTGCACCTTGACATAAATTAGTGCCTATCAACTTTTGGTAAAAAGTGTTTTACAGGTTGCGTTGCTATCCCGACTTTTCTAAATTTTTAACATGGTGATATAGGACAAAATTTTGTATAAATGTGCATAAAGAGAAGTATTTATAATAGAGATAGTCAACTGGGAAAATTTTTTTTGTATGTGTTGGAGCCTCGCCACCCACCCTGGGGGAGGGGGGAAGTCCCCTCTCGAGGGGAGTAAATTTTCAAGATGGGTATCTTTCGAAAGGTCTCGTCAATACCTTTAAAACGAATGGTTGAACTATAAATCTGTGATAATTTAAAACAAAGTTATCGATTTTTTTTACTTTTAACGAAAAAAACTTATAATTTTTTTTTTTTTTTTTTTTTTTTTTTTTTACGAAATTTAACCAAACTTGGTATTTGGTCGGCCCCTGACATAAACTGGGGCTGATTAGATTTGGGGATCAATCGCTCAACAGGTGGCGTGGGGATCGTATTTTTTCTAAATTTTTAACATGGCAGTATAGAACAAAATTTCGTATAAATGTACATAATGAGCGTTATTCTTAACCTGTGATTGTAAAATTAATATGAATTATTAATAATAGTAGTAGTTAATTAGGAAAAAAAATTGTGCATGTGGGGGCATCGCTTCCCCACCTGGGGGGAAGTACCCGCCGGGGGGGGGGAAGGTAAATTTTCGAGATGGGTATCTTTTGAAAGGTCTCGTCAATACCTTTAAAATGCTTGAACTATAAATATGTGATAATTTAAAACAAAGTTATCGATTTTTTTTTTTTTTTTTTTTTTTTTTTTACTTTTAACCGAAAAAAAAAAAAAAAAAAAAATAATGAAAAATAATGAAAAAAATCTTCTATCTATCTATCTATCTCTCTCTCTCTCTATATATATATATATTAATATTGTTACTGAGTGAATTTGTATAGGAAAATATAGAAGAAAGTCTTGTGGTGGCCACATCATACTAGTTTAAAAACAGAATTATTTTTTAATAACCAAATTAAATTCTATATAAATGTAGGTGCATTAATGAAACGGTGGATTGAGAGGGGCCGTAGCCCCCCTCACACAGAACTATTTATCATATAAATCTCTCCCGAAGCCTAATTTGAATTATTTAACATAGGTTTACATAACATCGTTATCTTACCTCTTAATCTCCAACCTGTATTTATAGTATTAAATTTCAGGATAAGAGAAAGTCGTGTGAGTGACACACCAGATTATTGTAAATTTTTTTTATAATGAAATAAAAGCAGGAGCATTTCATCGTTAAATATCCTTTTCCTTTTTCATTCCGTAAAATTACACAACACAGCGGCCTGGAAAAACTTTCTTATTTAAAGTTAAATATCACATTGAAAAAGCTAAAACTTATAATAAATATAGTTTTTAAGATTATGTTAAATTGGCGAGAACATAGATTGCTTTGAACTGTGATAATGATAAAATGATAAAAAATAATGATTTTTATTATTTTCTTCTATTCAGAAGAAGAAAATATTGAATTCGTGAAAATTTTTGATGCATTCACACGTTTTGTAAAGCCTTGAAAATGATTTGACCATTTTTAAAAATGCAAGTCTGACTGTGTATCGTGTATGTGTTATCAAAATTTGTGGGTGCTGTATCTCATTAAGTAATGGGCAAAATTCTACAAAACTTTATATTTAGTTAAATCTTCATATGAATTGGTACTGATTATATTTCGGAGTAAATAGACCATCAGGTGGCGCTACTATGCATATTACTCCCATTTAAGATAAAGCTATATTTCATCTTCTGTTGTGTATAATTTCGTAAAATTTTATATTTAATTGGATCTTAATGGGATTTTATCCTGATAACACTCTGTAGTAAATTTTCCAACAGGTGGCGCTGCTATGCTGTGAGGCTTATTAAATGTAAGTGTAAAATTTGCAATATTAATTTTAATTATCTCAAAATAATTTTAAATGTTTGGGTTTTTTAAATAATGCTTTTGTAATTAAATATATTTACATAGTCATTATGAGTGTATTTTCAGCAAGATAACAAAATTAAAAACTAAATTCTGATCCTCATTATCTGAAATTTAATGAAAATTTAATTTAAAATTGTTATGAACAATTTAATTGTTCTTTCCTTAATAAAGCAAAATCTGCTACAAATGTAAGGCGATATTTTCTTTGTCCTATTTTGGGGATTTGAAATTACTTCTTTAATATACATAATCTCAATATTTTATTTGAAAGATGGGCTATTTATTTAAAGAATATTACTATTTTTAGAAAATCTTATGTAAATATTCATATATGTTCCTTTTTATCAATTATATATTTATATAAATTCAGTCTGTATTGTTTAAAATGTCAATTTTTAAAATATACTTTTATTATTATTATTATTATTATTATTAAAAGGTTGGCAAGTATGTAGAAGTTGATAAAACCCTTCTAAAATAGTTTTCTTGATCCCTGTTAGTTATAATGATGTGAAAAAATTGTTTTATTTCATATCAATTGTTTTAAACCCTTGCACTTGAATGAGTTACTTGTAGCAATTTGTTTTCTTATGCAATAAAAACAAACAATTTTGTTTGAATAATAATAATAAGAAGAAGAAGAAGAAGAAGAATTTACATTGCAAATTTTTGTAAAATGTTAGAAATGAAACTAGGTGCTTTAATATTCAATGCAAAAAATAACAACCCCTCCCCCCCCCCCCCCCCCCACCGAACAAGACGGCATTATTAATTATACATATAATTATAAATACGCTAAAATTTAAAAATGAAACTGTGATTCGTAAGAAAAACACTAATAAAAATAAAATAGATCATAATTTGCACTACCCAACACGTTTTTCGTAAATGTTTTGAGTGCACCAATATGGCTGAACCGGTTACAGTTGGAGCTTCACTTAAACGAACTCTCGCCCTCTCCATATCTATCCTTCCTCCGAGGTTTACTGCATTTCCACCAGGTTAGAAAATGAAAGGGCCAAGCCTAAAATATAATGTAAAAAGTACAGTATATAGGCATGGATATTTTTATAAATTCATTTTTTCATGATTAATGATGCATTAAACTATATAAACTTAGAAGTGACGATGAAAAAAAAAAGTAATAATATAAATAACAGTAATTTTTGATAAACATAATAGAAGCAAATTATAATTGACTTTAAAGCATATATAAGCAACAATATTTTATGAAAACAAGCTTAAAAAATTGCATGATTTTAATGGCTGTATATCAGTAGGGTTCACTTCGTCATGGTGACAAAGCATCAGTCACTGCTAAGTCATCAACAAATGTTAGAAAAAAAAAATCTCAGAAATGGTCAACAAAATTGTTGAATCAAATATTTTTATATTTTTCATATAAAAAAAAAAGTAATAATATCAATAATTAATATTTTTTGATATTTACATAAAATGTCAGTAAAAAATAATCCATTTAGAAATTGAAATCAATGTATTTATCAAAACAAATCTCAGGGAGAATCTAGTTCAGGAGCCCTTCTTAGAAAAATTTTCAACTTTTGCCAAGATCCCAATGTTTTGCAATGTGCTCTGATTTGTAATCCTTGACTGCCTTTGTAATAGGGCATGTTTTTTGCCGAATCAAACAAATTGCTGAATACATCAAAAGTTGAGCGGTTTTCCTTTCGCATTAGTGCTACACTATGGACTATTATTCCTATTGCGAATCCAAATAGACCGGAAATAAATAATTTAATTGGAAACTAACCATCATAAATTGTGTTTTTAATAGAAAATCCATTTAAAAATTACAAAATAATAACCAATCACAAATAAAATAATTTATAAAACATACAATTAGAAATAAAAACATGAAATTTTGTATCACAGCAATTATTATTACGTGCATTAAGGGGGGGGGGGGGGGGAAATCACAGGATAGGATACCCTAACCTAGTAATGCATGAATCTCAAATAACTCTAGTATATTATGGAGGGGGAGCTCACTGGATTCTAACATCACTGGTTATAATTACACCTTCAAAACACACGTAAAAAATATCAAAATACCTTTCAGTATATTTATATACTGAGTTTCTCCCAGGTTTAAAAAAAAGGGCGGGGTGCTGCTAGTAAAAAGGGGGCACATTATAGATCTTTGAAGGCAGTTTTAGATTCTTAAGGGCACATTTAACATTTAAAATGAGACAGTTAATTTCAAAATTCAGTTTAAAGTATGGATATTAAAAAAAAAATTTTTAGGTTTCTTTACAGTCTAATTTTGCTTGATAGTAATGTATGAATGAATGTTGATCATCATGCACAATAGTTTTATTTATATGTATAGTATTTATATCCAGTTTAATGACTATTTTCTACAAAAGGCAGTAAGGGTGCAATTTTTTTAGATGAAGGAGCAAGAAGGATGCTATTTTTTTAAATAAATGGCAGGCAAGGGGCAGCACCCTCCTAAACTGTCTGGGGAAAACTCTGTTATATATTTACTTAACCATTCATATACATTTAGAGAAATATTGAATTCTTTTTCTAAATAAATCCAGTTACTCATAAATTCAATGAATAAAGATATTACGTAAAAAAGATTTCATATTACGGAGTCACCCACCAATTTTTTCAAATGATTAAATCCTTAATGCGTGGCACAGAGCTAATTAATGTTGGCACGTCTATTGCTCTCACAAATGCAACATTGCAAAAAATTCGTGATAATAAATTTTAGCCCAAATAATAAAATAAAAATTGTGATGAACAAAAAAAATTAATCAACTTACTGTCAGATTTATTATTAAGACATGGGCAAATCAGGACTTTGTTCAGGAACTCCTAAAATTTATTATAGTGTAAAACAGCTTTTATTTGGATTTCAGTCAAAATTTTACCACCCAACCTCTTTAATGTTAATTAAATTGACTGCATAGTGCTATTTATTATCTGCTTTCAGGCTAGCACAATATAACTAAGGGTTACTGTAGAATGAAGCTATTCCATATTGCACTATATATAACTATAAAAGCTTAAAAAAGGTGTAAAAGATATTTATATATTTAAAAATTCAACTCATAAAAACATTGCTTATGCATTGTCTGTACAACTGACTATTTATCGTATGTAAGTGATGATATGATGTTTTTGATAACCATGAAAATAAATTTTCAAATATACTCAATAAATTTTATATAAAATTTCTTCAGCAATGGGAGGGGGAGGGGGGGATGCAGTATGTCTGTTACACTTGAACCTGGAAGTAAATACATTTAAAAAATTCAAAACAAAAAGAAAATAGAACTTGAATTTCCTGTCAAATGAAATACTTCAAAAAATACTACAGTTACTATGCGAATAAAAATATCAACTTAGGCCTACTTTGTATTTAAAGAAAAACAAAGAGAATTATTTAGAAACATGAGAAATCAAATATAAATGTCAAAACTGTTGCCGTTTAGAGTATTTCACTTAACATAGTATTTTTTAAAAACTTTAACACAAATCAACGATGTTTTTGTCAGCTTTTTTCAGACAATATAAGGTTATTAACAACAGATCTCTTTTTCTCAAAAAGTTCATTCAGATCCAGAAACAAAAAAAAAAAAATTTTTTCGACTTTTCCAACGAAGCTATTTTTTTACCTCTGGAAATTTTACAATAACAAAATCATTTTCACTAAAATAGAGGTGCACAACCTGCGGCCCAGTAACCGTCAATTTGCGGCCCGCGGAAGGACTGGCATTTCAGGCCGCATTAATAATCAGCAGGAGAGAAAAATAAAAAGACAGAGAATTAAAAAATATTTTATTTTTTGCTTTCAAAAACAATTGTTGCTTTTGCTATGCATTTACTTTTTTTTGGGGGGGGGGGGAGTTGAAAATGTTAGTTTTTGTATATATTTCTGTTTGAGAACTAAGTTTTCCTTTCCATTTCTCCATTATTTAACCCACAATATGTTACTTAATATTTTTCTGGAAAAATCACGGAATCATCTTTTGGTGGATGGTTATACCTTTAGTTATATTAAAAACGCTTTAAACACACGTAAAATTAAATTTTATTTAAAAGGTGTTAAAAAATTTATCCGAAGCTTTTCGCTTTAACAGTAAAGCATCAACAGGGACGACAATGACACCCTGATGATGCTTTACTATTACCCCTCCCTTTAGCTGTACTCTTGGTTGCTATCATAATAGTTTAGCAACCAAAACCAAATCCTCATCATACTCATTGAAACTATTGCAGGTCATGTTCTTTATGTTACGCCAGAATAGGAAGGTGAATGCATTTTGTTCAAAATTCCTGTAGAAAATACAATTACAACCATAGAAGCCTTTTCAATTACAGCTCCTGCCAGTGCCATATAATACCTGAAAGCGGTATTTTTATACACACATACCAACACTTTTGGTACTCTCTATCTGCTTTTACTTTTTTGCTAGGTGTTTTTGAGACTCCCTATAAAAAAAATTTTCTCTCTGCAAAGCATACTTTTCATTTGTTCATTTTAAGTATCCTTTTTGCATTTTATACAATACATTTATTTAATTCTTTTGCTTACTATTCAATAACTTTATGATTATTACGCTTACGCCGTTATTTCCAGACCAAATCTCTTATTCAATACTCACGAACAATTTTTAAGAGTTACGATTGACTTTACTTTTTTCAATGGCAACACCTATTTTTGACTTCATAATCGAATTCCTGAGATCAAGGCCGTCCAGAAAATGGTGCCATTTGTATATTGTAAATTAATTCTTGATAAAGTTACAAGCGAAAATGTGTTGGGGTTATTCTGTAAATTTAGAAAAATTTAATTTTGATTAGGCACGAATTGTTAAACAATAATTCAGTTCTACCGGATAAAACAATGTGAAAATATCTATTAAATAAATTGAATCGTAAAAACCGGCGTATGAGCCATGGCCATTATTTCCAGACTAAGGAAATTTCTTATTCAATAGTCACAAATACATTTTAAGAGTTACATTTGACTTTACTTTTTTTAATAGCAACCCCAATTTTTCACTTCATAATCGAATTCCTGAGATCAATGCAGTCCATAAAAGGCTGCCATTTGTATATTGTAAATTAATTCTTGATAAAATTACAAGCGAAAATGTGTTAGGGTTAATTTGTAAATTTAGTAAAATTTAATTTCGATTAGGCACGAAATTGTTAAACAATAATTCAGTTCTACTGGATAAAACAATATTAAAATATCTATTAAATAAATTGAATCGTAAAAACCGGCGTATGAGCCGTGGCCATTACTTCCAGACAGAGGAACTTTTTTAATCAATAGTCACAAATAAATTTTAAGAGTTACGTTTGACTTTACTTTTTTCAATGGCAACCCATATTTTTGACTTCATAATCGAATTCCTGAGATCAAGGCAATCCAAATAAGGGTGCCATTTGTATATTGTAAATCAATTCTTGATAAAGTTACAAGTGAAAATGTGTTAGGGTTAATCTGTAAATTAAAAAATATTTAATTTCGATCAGGCACGAAATTGGTAAACAATAATTTTGTTCCGACGGAAAAAAACAATATGAAAATATCTATTAAAAAATTGTATCGTAAAACCCGGCGTATGAGCCGTGGCCGTTACTTCCAGACTAAAGAAATTTCTTATTCATTACTTACAAATAAATTTTAAGAGTTACGCTTGACTTTACTTTTTTCAATAGCAACCCCAATTTTTGACTTCATAATCGAATTCCTGAGATCAAGGCAGTCCAGAAAATGTTGTCATTTGTACATTGTAAAGTAATTCTTGATAAATATACAAGCGAAAATGTGTTAGTGTTAATCTGTAAATTTAGAAAAATTTAATTTCGACCATGCATTAAAAGTGTTGATCAGTAATTCAGTCACCACCGGAAAAGACAATACAAAAATATCTATTAAAAAAAAATTGAATCGTAAAAACCGGCGTATGAGCAGTGGCGATTACTTCCAGACTAAGGAAATTTCTTACTCAATAGTCACCAATAATTTTTAAGAGTTACGTTTGACTTTACTTCTTTAAATGGCAACCCCTATTTTTGACTTCATAATCGAATTTCTGAGATCAAGGCAGTCCAGAAAATGGTGCCATTTGTATATTGTAAATGAATTCTTGATAAATTTACAAGCGAAAATGTCTTAGTGTTAATATGTAAATTTAGAAAAATTTAATTTCGATTAGGCACGAATTTGTTAAACAATAATTCAGTTCTACCGGATAAAACAATATAAAAATATCTAATAAATAAATTGAATCGTAAAAACCGGCGTATGAGCCGTGGCCATTACTTCCAGACTGAGGAATTGTTTTATTCAATAGTCACAAATAAATTTTAAGAGTTACGCTTGACTTTACTTTTTTCAATGGCAACCCATATATTTGACTTCATAATCGAATTCCTGAGTACAAGGCAATCCAGAAAAGGGTGTCATTTGTATATTGTAAATCAATTCTTAATAAAGTTACAAGCGAAAATGTGTTAGGGTTAATCTGTAAATATAGAAAAATTTAATTTCGATCAAGCACGAAATTGTTAAACAATAATTTAGTTCTACCGGAAAAAACAATATGAAAATATCTATTAATAAATAATTCTATCGTAAAAACCGGCGTATGAGCCGTGGCCATTACTTCTAGACTAAGGAAATTTCTTACTCAATAGTCACCAATAAATTTTAAGAGTTACATTTGACTTTACCTTTTTCAATAGCAACCCCAATTTTTGACTTCATAATCGAATTACTAAGATCAAGGCAGTCCAGAAAATGGTGCCATTTGTACCTTGTAAAGTAATTCTTGATAAAGTTACAAGCGAAAATGTGTTAGGGTTAAACTGTAAGTTTAGAAAAATTTAATTTCGATCAGGCACGAAATTGTGAAACAATAAGTCAGTTCTACCGGAAGAAACACTATCAAAATATCTATCAAAAAAAATTGTATCGTAAAAACCGGCGTATGAGCCGTGGCCATTACTTCCAGACTGAGGAAATTTCTTATTCAATAGTCACCAATAATTTTTAATGGTAACCCCAATTGTTTCATGTTTCATAAACATAATAAATTTTAACAAAATCTTAATTATGTCCCTATTTGAATGAAAAAAATTTCACTTTTGACAGCAGACAACACGCACTGGCTACTGTCTGCTTTCAAAAGAGTATATTTGAAAATCGAAAGGAAGTAGCATAAACATTTAACAAACATACTTATTACATGATTATTGCTAATTTAATATCCCTTTGTTTTATTACTTCTGATCTCGAAAATGTATAATATACACGATGATATAGTACTTACATGATTTGATTTTATGAGTAATCTCTCTATTGCTATTATACATCACGGTTTTTCATCAATGATCTATCACTTTCAATAATATAGCTTTTGAGTGCGTCTAGTATTGTGATAATCGACATCACATAATCATAAATAACTTGATTTAGTTGCCTTGTCTTGAAACTGTAAAAAATATTTGTTTTCCGACGTTTGTATAAAAATAAATAAATAAATTCTCGGACATAAAATATTTTCACTTACATATTTCATACATAATCCATTTTGTTTTTAATTAAAGGATGATGATGTGTAATTTCTACTGATAACTTAATATACATTATGATTATATTTTTAGAAGTTGTGATAATCGACATCAAAAGTACGTTACTCTGAAAATTTTCAAAACAATTTATTTCTTTACAGTATTTTGTTATTTTGAGTTTGTATTTAAATTATTTTTTATACTTTCATAAGAAATGTAGTAAAAAAAGAAAAAGAAAGAAAGAAAAGAAAGCAAATTGATAAAGTTACAAGCGAAAATGTGTTAGGTTTAATCTGTAAACTTAGAAATATTTAATTTCGATCAAGCACGAAATTGTTAAACAATAATTTAGTTCCAAAGGAAAAAACAATATGAAAATATCTATTTAAAAAAATGTATCGTAAATACCGGCGTATGAACCGTGGCCATTACTTCCAGACTGATGAAATTTCTTATTCAATAGTCAACAATAATTTTTAAGGGTTACGTTGGACTTTAATAAAATAAAATATTTTGACATAACATATTTTCACTTACATATTTCATACTTAATCTATTTTGTTTTTAATTAAAGAATGATCATGTGTAATGTTTACTAACTTAATACTCATTATGATTATATTTTAGGAAGTTGTGATAATCGACAACACAAGTACTTTGCTCTGAAAATTTTAAAAACAATTTATTTCTTTACAGTATTTTGTTATTTTGAGTTTGTATTTAGATTATATTTTATACTTTCATTAGAAATGTAAAAAAAGAAAAAGAAAGAAAGAAAACAAAACAAATTGATAAAGTTAAAAGCGAAAATGTGTTAGGGTTAATCTGTAAACTTAGAAAAATTTAATTTCGATAAGGCTCGAAATTGTAAAACAATAATTTAGTTCTACCAGAAAAAAAAAATATGAAATTATCTATTAAAAAATTTGTATCGTAAAAACCGGCCTACAAGCCGTGGTCATTACGGAAAGCAATATGCATATACAGAAAATTCTGATATGAGAATGTACTGATTATCACTTTTTTTATTCTTGCACAGAAAAAGAGGGAAGGGCAGTTGATAAAACACAACACTTCATCAAGGCGAATAAAGTTGGTAAGAGTGCTGCCAATAAAGCGCTGCCTAAGGGTCATGTTTTCTTTTCACCTGAAACAATTATTGTGAATTCTTGCATTTTATGGTGTTTATTCAAACTTTTGTACTTATTGCTTTTAAATTTCCGTTCTGTGGGGTTTTTTTATTTATTTATTTATTTATTATATATATATATATATAATACTCCAAAATGTTTAAGCAATGATCAACAATTTTTTACAAAAGAAAAATTCTATTCATTTTTTAAATATGGTGTATGACAGAAATAGTTTCAAAACATTTTGCTCATGTTGTCTTGTTGGTATTTTTAAAACTATTTTCATTGGAAAACATGTGCTACCACTGACACATTTAACATGTTATTACAAAAGTTACATTGAAATGTGGTACTACATAAAAACAATTTCATAAAATTTTCAATTATCCAGATACTTTCTGCACAGGATTAAAGAAAAGAAAATTAAAATTAAAAAAAGTACCTCAGATTTTTTTTTTCTTTTTTTTTTTACACACAAGTTCATTTTATTTTAATTGTATTAACTGCAAATTTAATTCTCAACTGCAGAAATATTTTTGTGTGTACTCATTTTTATCCACTACATAACTTAAACATTTTGTTTATTATGAGATACCACAATTTGTTTCATGTTTCATAAACATAATAAATTTTAATAAAATCTTAATTAAGGCCCTATTTGAATTTTAAAAAAAAGTCACTTTTGACTGCAGACAACAGGCATTGGCTACTGTCTGCTTTCAAAAGAGTATACTTGAAAATCGAAAGGAAGTAGCATAAACATTTTCCAAACATACTTATTACATGATTATTGCTAATTTAATATCCCTTTGATTTATTACTTCTGATCTTGAAAATGTATGATATAATATACACGATACTTACATGATTTGATTTTATGAGAAATCTATCTATTGCTATTATATATCACAGTTTTGACTGAGGAAATTTCTTATTCAATAGTCACCAATAATTTTTAATGGTAACCCCAATTGTTTCATGTTTCATAAACATAATAAATTTTAACAAAATCTTAATTATGTCCCTATTTGAATGAAAAAAATTTCACTTTTGACAGCAGACAACACGCACTGGCTACTGTCTGCTTTCAAAAGAGTATATTTGAAAATCGAAAGGAAGTAGCATAAACATTTAACAAACATACTTATTACATGATTATTGCTAATTTAATATCCCTTTGATTTATTACTTCTGATCTTCAAAATGTATAATATACACGATGATATATTACTAACATGATTTGATTTTATGAACAATCTATCTTTTTCTGTTATAGTACATCACAGTTTTTCATCGATGATCTATCACTTTCAATAATCTGTTCGTTAAAAATCTTATGTACTCTAATACGGAGCATGCCAAAGAAGCAACAAAAGACGTAGATTAAGATTATCACACTGTACATTTAAACAAATTCGATCAAAAGAAAAGAAAAAAAAAATCATAAAAACGCAATTTGACATTTAACATTTTGACATTTATTTCACATATATTGAGACCTATAGTTACAATGACTTTCGTCTCGATTGATCCATATTACAGAGATTCGCAGAAACAAGTGTACAATATTTCGAAGACATAAGACATCACAAACATCCATGTCCGCACCAGGATTCGAACCTGGGACCAGTAGATTCGGAAGGCAGCGCCCTACCGACCGAACCATAAAAACGCAATTTTAACACAGTTATTTCAAATGTAAACAAGATTTGATCTGTACGCCCCATGACGCAGTGCGCGAGGAATCTCAAATAGCTAAAAATTCGCGCAGCCATGGAATGGCACCCCCCTGCAGCAGAGAAAGGTTACCTCCAATCCGAAGTGTCCATGCAAACTGCACGCGCAAACAGAAGAATACTGCTATTTATGATCAGTTCTCACGACGGAGCGTCGTGATCAGAGATTATATCTATAATGATAATAAAGACACTACTCGGGACAAGGCGGAATTTTATTAAAAGATTTTGAGCATGCTTATTCTGGTGTCAGTATATGTAAAGATTGCGGTCGTAAATTTCACATTATGCGCACTAGTTTTTGTGCTAAAGCCACGGATTTTAATCCATGGGCAAAGCTAAAATTTGAAATTAGCGTTGTTAGTTACGGTACAGTGTATTTAACGAGTTTTCTATAAGTACACGAACGCTTTTGAGTGCGTCTAGTATTGTGATAATCGACATCACATAATCATAAATAACTTGATTGAGTTGCTTTGTCTTGAAACTGTAAAAAATATTTGTTTTTGGACGTTTGTATAAAAATAAATAAATAAATTTTCGTACATAAAATATTTTCACTTACATATTTCATACATAATCCATTTTATTTTTAATTAAAGGATGACCATGTGTAATTTTTACTGATAATTTAATAAACACTATGATTATATTTTTAGAAGTTGTGATAATCGACATCACAAGTACGTTACTCTGAAAATTTTCAAAACAAGTTATTTCGTTACAGTATTTTGTGTTTTTGAGTTTGTATTTAGATTATTTTTTATACTTTCATAGGAAATGTAGTAAAAAAAGAAAAAGAAAGAAAGAAAAGAAAGCAAATTGATAAAGTTACAAGCGAAAATGTGTTAGGTTTAATCTGTAAACTTAGAAAAATTTAATTTCGATCAAGCACGAAATTGTTAAACAATAATTTAGTTCCATAGTTCTACCAGAAAAAAAAATATGAAATTATCTATTAAAAAAATTGTATCGTAAAAACCGTCGTACAAGCCGGGGCCATTACGGAAAGCAGTATGAATATACAAAATTCTCATATGAGAATGTACTGATTATTACTTTTTTCATTCTTGCACCGAAAAAGAGGGAAGGGCAGTTGATAAAACACAACACTTTATCAAGTCGAATAAAGTAGGCAAGAATGCAGTCAATAAAGCGCTGCGGAAGGTCATGTTTTCTTTTTACCTGAAAAAATTATTGTGAACTCTTGCATTTTATGGTGTTAATTCAAAGTTTTGTACTTATTACTTTTAAACCTCAGTTCTGTGGTTTTATATATATATATATAAAACTCCAAAATGTTTAAGCAATGATGAACATTTTTTTACAAAAGAAAAATTATATTCATTGTTTAAATATGGTATGACAGAAATAGATTCAAAACATTTTGCTCATGTTGCCTTGTTCGTATTTTTAAAACTATTTTCATTGGAAAACATGTGCTAACACTGACACTTTTAACAAAGTTACATTGAAATGTGTCAGTACATAAAAACAATTTCATAAAATTTTCAATTATCCAGATACTTTTAAAGAGGATTAAAGAAAAAAAATTTTAATTAAAAAAAGTACCCAAGACCTTTCTTTCCACATAAGTTTATTTCATTTTAATTGTATTAAATGCAAATTTAATTTATAACTGCAGAAATATTTTTGTGTGTACTCATTTTTATCCACTACATTATTTAAACATTTTGTTTATTATGAGATACCACAATTTGTTTCATGTTTCAAAAGATAATAAATTTTAACAAAATCTTAATTATGACCCTATTTGAATAAAAAAAAATGTCACTTTTGCCAGCAGACAACAGGCATTGACCACTGTCTGCTTTCAAAAGAGTATACTTGAAAATCGAAGGGAAGTAGCATAAACATTTTCCAAACATACTTATTACATGATTATTGCTAATTTAATATCCCTTTGATTTATTACTTCTGATCTTGAAAATGTATGATATAATATACACGATACTTACATGATTTGATTTTATGAGAAATCTATCTATTGCTATTATATATCACAGTTTTTCATCAATGATATATCACTTTCAATAATCTATTCATTAAAAAAATTATGTGCTCTAATACGGAGCATGTCAAAGAAGCAACAAAAGTCGTAGATTAAGATTATCACACGGTACATTTAAACAAATTCGATTAAAAGAAAAGAAAAAAAAATTAAATCATAAAAACGCAATTTAAACACAGTTATTTCAAATGTAAACAAGATTTGATCTGTACGCCCCATAACGTAGTGCGCGAGAAATTTCAAATAGCTAAAAATTCGCGCATCTATGAAATGGCACCCCCTGCAGCAGAGAAAGGTTACCTCCAATCGAAAGTGTCCATGCAAGAATGCACGCGCAAAGAGAAGAATACTGCTATTTATGATCAGTTCTCACGACGGAGCGTCGTGATCACTAGATTAGAAAAAAAATGGTAATGAAGACACTACTCACAAGTAAACTTTCTCTCCTTTGATACCGGTTTTCCGGAAACCTATATATTTTCTGAAAGCTTATGCCAGAAGTAGAAAAACTGTGAAATCTTAGGGGCAGAGGGATAAGCGTTTAGGAGTTATAGGACATAAAATGTTCGAAAGATGACACCAAAAGTCGCTAAAATGTTCGTTTCACGTATTTATATGAACTAATAATATGGTAAGAAGGTGGAGGTATCATTATAAAGGAAGAAACAACTCATTGAAAAGAAACAGTATACGTTGGGATACTTGCTACTGACTTCAAACGAAGTCCATTACAAGAGACAATCAATGTACAATTCACCAAATAAACAGTGAGACGGGCAGAAAGACAGTTCGCAATGGGCACATTTTACAAAAGCGATAGCCGCACATTTGCAAACTCATCATTTATCAATGAATTGAAGCAGTAATCCATTGGCGCAATCCACATTCCAGGTTTGTCGTCCAAGTATCCGCTTTTATAAAAAGCATACTTAATCAAGTTCTTGAAACGAGGAGCATTGAACTGATATAGGGAAAAAAGACTGCAGGGCCAGAAAACTATCGCGCTGCCAGATGTGCTCATGTGTCTCGATAATAATTGTTTCCATTATGTAAAGAACAAAAGATTTCTAGTGTCTGAAAAAATGAATATCCAGAGGCTAAATCTTTCCTGTACATCCTTCAGGTACCAATTCTTTTTGTAGGACTTTACCATCAAGTACTTCGGAAGCAGACAATGCATGATCTTTGTTAGAACACCACGAATCCAATAAAAGCAGAATTTTCTTCCTGTCATTAGCCATACTTGACCAATATATGTCATGACAGAAGTGGGGACTGTGACTGTTGCGACGAGCATTGCTGTTCCTTATAGACACCATCATCTTCGAAGTCCATATCCTCGTCCGTTCTTCTCCATTGCATCTAGCAAATCCTAATGTCCGGATCCCTTTCACAATCTCCATATCATTTTCCAGGAGAATAATTATGTGTTTTATCATCTCCGATTCCTGGATGTTCGGAGACCGATTACTTGTTCCGAATCGGGAGACCAAGGCCACCACAACGACTATAGTATCCATATAATAAGAAGCAATGTAAGAAGAAGACATACAATACGTTAGTACTTGACAGCAATATACGGGAACATACAAGGAATAGAGACGTTTTAATGGGAATATGTCCCTCTATACACACTTTACTGATACTTTGTGGGCCCTGTATCTCCTAAACGCTTGTCCCTCTGCCCCTAAGATTTCACAGTTTTTATACTTGTGACATAAGCTTTCAGAAAATATATGGGTTTCCAGAAAACCGGTATCAAAGGAGAGAAGGTTTACTTGTCAGTGCAAGGCGGAATTTTATCAAAAGATTTTGAGCATGCGTATTCTGGTGTCAGAAAATTTAAAGATCGCGTTCGTAAATTTCACATTATGCGCACTAAATTTTGTGCTAAAGCAACGGGTACTAATCCGTTGGTAAAGCTAAAATTTGAAATTAGTGTTGTTAGTTACGGTACAGTGTATGTCACGAGTTTTCTATAAGTACACGAACACTTTTTAGTGCGTCTAGTATTGTGATAATCGACATCACATAATCATAAATAACTTGATTGAGATGCCTTGTCTTGAAACTGTAAAAAATATTTGTTTTCGGACGTCTGTATAAAAATAAATAAATAAATTGTCGTACATAAAATATTTTCACTTACATATTTCATACATAATATATTTTGTTTTTAATAAAAGGATGACCATGTGTAATTTTTAATAATAACTTATTGCACATTATGATTATAATTTTAGAAGTTGTGATAATCGACATCGCAAGTACGTTGCTCTGAAAATTTTCTAAACAATTTATTGCTTTACAGTGTGTTCTGATTTTGAGTTTGTATTTAGATTATTTTTTATACTTTCATAAGAAATTATAGCAAAAAAAGAAAAAGAAAGAAAGAAGACAAAACACATTGCTTCTATAGCAAATCAAATTTTAAAAACAATAAATATTCGAGAACATGTATTTTATTGGGGATTTAAAAAAAAAAAACAATTTTAACTCAAGATAAACATCCTATTTTATTACTTTTATAAGAGCAACGAACATTGACGTGTTTTCATTTTCATTATTTTTTTTTCTAAATTTGTCTTTTTCTAGTACCACAGGATTATTTCTTTCAGACATTGATTTTGATTGCCACATTTTCAACATGTCAAAATACCTGCCAATATCCATTTTACCATTTAATTTCTTAAACTATCTTAAACTATTTAGAAATTTTATTTATAAACTCATCAACGATGAAAATTCATTAAGTAGTTTTGAGCATAAGATTACGATATGTATGGACATTTCCCAAGTGTTGATGATATTTCGAGACCTTGGAAATGCAGATTTGAAAACTGCAAATGCAGTTCAAAAACATGGTTTGAAACATGCAACGTGTACTTATGTTTATCAAAAATGATAACAAGTTTTAAAGATTTTCATTGTAAGTAAATATCATTCAACATATGAATAAAACATCAATGAATTTCCTTTAACAATTTGAGTTCAATATAATTTGCTTCTTCTATCAACTTAGCGCTAGAAAATGTACATCTCTTTAAATTTTCCAGGTGATGATTTCACAAAAAAAGCCCAACTGACACGATCGTGCGGGTACCCTCTACGTACCAGAGGGAAAACAAAAATTTTTAAATTAATTTTTTCAGTGTCATAGAGACCAGTATAGAGTAAAAATACAGAAGAATACAATATTTTAAGGTAAAAATATTTCGGGTCGGAAAGGGAAGAAACATTAGGAAAAATAAATTATAATCTACCACGGAATGGACATTATTCATTAACATTTACACGCCATCATTCCATAAATGGAACATGAAATTAAAAATTCATTAAAAAATTAAATATCTGAATAATAAATTAAAAATTTATCAGATATAATTGAAAGATGACTTGATTTTTTTAAATAGAAATTACAGTTCAATCATAAAAGAAGAAATGTACATTTGACTTTACTTTTTCAATGGCAGCCCCTCTTTTTGACTTCATAATCAAATTCTTGAGAACAAGGCAGTCCAGAAAATGGTGTCATTTCTATATTGTAAATTAATTCTTGATAAAGTTACAAGCGAAAATGTGTTAGGGTTAAGTTTAGACAAATTTAATTTCGATCAGGCATGAAATTGTTAAACAATAATTCAGTTCTACTGAAAAAACAATATCAAAATATCTATTAAAAAATTGTATCGTAAAAACCGGCGTATGAGCCGTGGCCATTATTTCCAGACTGAGGAAATTTCTTATTCAATAGCCACCAATAATTTTTAAGACTTACGTCTGACTTTCCTTCTTTCAATGGCAAACCCTATTTTTGACTTCATATTTGAATTCCTGAGATCAAGGCAGTCCAGAAAATTGTGCCATTTGTATATCCCTTTGCGGCGCAAGACAACTTCAAATATTTAAATTATACTGCCACCGGAATTCATGAACTAAATTAAACTAAAAGAAATTTTAAATTTTACGGTTTAAAAAACAGGCCTTTTCTGATGTGTTATAAACGTGTATTTTTGCTAAAAAATTTCCGGTATGAATTTTTGCAGCTGGATCTTAAATTTTGCGTCCTCGCAGCGAGGACAGCGCGCGTTAAAGGGATATTGTAAATTAATTCTTGATAAAGCTACAAGCGAAAATGTATTAGAGTTAATCTGTAAGATTAGAAAATATCTATTGTATATTGTAAATTAATTCTTGATAAAGTTACAAGCGAAAATGTGTTAGCGTTAATCCGTAAATTTAGAAAAACTTAATTTTGATCAGGCACGAAATTGTTAAACAATAATTTAGTTCTACCAAAAAAAAAAAAAAAAAAAAAAAAAAAAAAAACAATATGAAAATATCTATAAAAAAATGTATCGTAAAAACCGGCGAACAATCCGTGGCAATTGCGGAAAGCAATTTGAATGCACAAAAAAGTCTGATATGAGAATGGACTAAGGATCACTTTTTTCATTCTTGCACCAAAAAAGAGGGAAAGGCAGTTGGTAAAACACAACACTTCATCAAGGTGAATAAAGTAGGCAAGAATGCAGTCAATAAAGCACTGCCGAAGGGTCATGTTTTCTTTTCACCTGAAACAATCATTGTGAACTCTTGCATTTTATGGTGTTTAGTCAAAGTTTTGTACTTATTACTTTTAAACCTCAGTTCTGTGGGTTATATATATATATATATATATATAATAACCCGAAATTTTTAAGCAATGATCAACAATTTTTTAGAAAAGAAAAATTATATTCATTGTTTAAATATGGTATGACAGAAATAGTTTCACAACATTTTGCTCATGTTGGCTTGTTGGTATTTTTAAAACTATTTTCATTGGAAAACTTGTGCTACCACTGACACTTTTATCATGTTATTACAAAAGTTACATTGAAATGTGTTACTACATAAAAACAATTTCATAAAATTTTCAATTATCCAGATACTTTCTACAGGGGATTAAAGAAAAAAAATTTAAATTAAAAAAAGTACCTGAGTTTTTTTTTTTTTTTTTTTACACATAAGTTTATTTCACTTTACTTGTATTAACTGCAAATTTAATTTTCAACTGCAGAAATATTTTTGTGTGTACTCATTTTTATCCACTACATAACTTAAACATTTTGTTTATTATGAGATACCACAATTTGTTTCATGTTTTATAAACATAGTAAATTTTAACAAAATCTTAATTATGTCCCTATTTGAATAAAAAAAATGTGACTTTTGACAGCAGACAACAGGCATTGGCTACTGTCTGCTTTCAAAAAAGTACACTTGAAAATCGAAAGGAAGTACATAAACATTTAACAAACATACTTATTACATAATTATTGCTAATTTAATATCCTTTTGATTTATTACTTCTGATCTCGAAAATGTATAATATACACGATAATATATTACTTACATGATTTGATTTTATGAGCAATCTATCTATTGCTATTATACATCACAGTTTTTCATCAATGATCCATCACTTTCAATAATTTAGCTTTTGAGTGTTGTGATAATCGACATCACATAATCATAAATAACTTGATTTAGTTGCCTTGTCTTGAAACTGTAAAAAATATTTGTTTTCGGCCGTTCGTATAAAAATAAATAAATAAATTCTCGAACATAAAATATTTTCACTTACATATTTCATACATAATCCATTTTGTTTTTAATTAAAGGATGACCATGTGTATTTTCTACTGATAACTTAATATACATTATGATTATAATTTTAGAATTTGTGATAATCGACATCAAAAGTACGTTACACTAAAAATTTACAAAACAATTTATTTCTTTACAGTATTTTATTATTTTGAGTTTGTTTTTAGATTATTTTGTATACTTTCATAAGAAATGTAGTAAAAAAAGAAAAAGAAAGAAAGAAAAGAAAACAAATTGATAAAGTTACGAGCGAAAATGTGTTAAGGTTAATCTGTAAACTTAGAAAAAATTAATTTCGACCAGGCACGAAATTGTTAAAGAATAATTTAATTCCACCGGAAAAAACAATATGAAAATATCTATTAAAAAATATGTATCGTAAAAACCGGCGTATGAACCGTGGCCATTACTTCCAGATTGAGGAAATTGCTTATTCAATAGTCACCAATAATTTTTATTGGCAACCCCAATTGTTTCACGTTTCATAAACATAATAAATTTTAACAAAATCTTAATTATGTCCCTATTTGAATAAAAAGAAAATGTCACTTTTGACAGCAGACAACAGGCATTGGCTACTGTCTGCTTTCAAAAGAGTATAGTTGAAAATCGAAAGGAAGTAGCATAAACATTTAACAAACATACCTATTACATGATTATTTCTAATTTAATATCCCTTTGATTAATTACTTCTGATTTCGAAAATGTATAATATACACGATGACATATTACTTACATGATTTGATTTTATGAGCAATCTATCTATTGCTATTATACATCACAGTTTTTCATCAATGATATATCACTTTCAATAATCTATTCTTTAAAAATCTTATGTACTCTAATACGGAGCATGTCAAAGAAGCAACAAAAGACGTAGATTAAGATTATCACTTGGTACATTTAAACAAATTCGATTAAAAGAAAAGAAAAATAAATGAATCATAAAAACACAATTTAAATACAGTTATTTCAAATGTAAACAAGATTTGATTTGTACGCCCCATGATGTAGTGCGCGAGGAATCTCAAATAGCTAAAAATTCGCTCATCCATGAAAAGGCACCCCCTGCAGCAGAGAAAGGTTACCTCCAATCCAAAGTATCCATGCAAACTGCACGCGCAAACAGAAGAATACTGCTATTTATGATCAGTTCTCACGACAGAGCGTCGTGATCACTAGATTATATCTATAATGATAATAAAGACACTACTAGGGGCACGCGGAATTTTATTAAAATATTTTGAGCATGGTTATTCTGGTGTCATTAGATTTAAAGATCGCGTTCTTAAATTTCACATTATGCGCACTAGTTTTTGTGCTAAAGCCACGGATTTTAATCCATGGGCAAAGCTAAAATTTGAAATAAGTGTTGTTAGTTACGGTACAGTGTATGTAACGAGTTTTCTATAAGTACACGAACACTTTTTAGTGCGTCTTGTTTTGTGATAATCGACATCGCATAATCATAAATAACTTGATTGAGTTGCCTTGTCTTGAAACTGAAAAAATATTTGTTTTCGGACGTTTGTATAAAAACAAATAAATAAATTCTCGTACATAAAATATTTTCACTTACATATTTCATACATAATCTGTTTTGTTTTTAATTAAAGGATGACCATGTGTAATGTTTACTGATAACTTAATACTCATTATCATTATATTTTTAGAAGTTGTGATAATCGACATCACAAGTACTTTGCTCTGAAAATTTTCAAAATAATTTATTTCTTTACAGTATTTTGTTATTTTGAGTTTGTACTTAGATTATATTTCATACTGTCATAAGAAATGTAGTAAAAAAAGAAAAAGAAGAAAACAAAACAAAACAAATTGATAAAGTTAAAAGCGAAAATGTGTTAGGGTTAATCTGTAAACTTAGAAAATTTTAATTTCGATAAGGCTCGAAATTGTTAAACAATAACTTAGTTCTACCAGAAAAAAAGATATGAAATTATCTATTAAAAATTTTGTTTCGTAAAAACCGGCGTACAAGACGTGGCCATTACGGAAAGGAATATGAATGTACAGAAAATTCTGATATGAGAATCTACTGATGATCACTTTTTTCATTCTTGCACCGAAAAAGAGGGAAGGGCAGTTGATAAAACACAACACTTCATCAAGGTGAATAAAGTAGGCAAGAGTGCTGCCAATAAAGCGCTGCCTAAGGGTCATGTTTTCTTTTCACCTGAAACAATTACTGTGAATTCTTGCATTTTATAGTGTTTATTCAAACTTTTGTACTTTTTGCTTTTAAACCTCCGTTCTGTGGTTTATTTTATTGTTTTATTTATTTATTTTATATATATATATGTATATATAATACTCCAAAATGTTTAAGCAATGATCAACAATTTTTTACAAAAGAAAAATTCTATGCATTTTTTAAATATAGTATGACAGAAATAGTTTTAAAACATTTTGCTCATGTTGTCTTGTTGGTATTTTTAAAACTATTTTCATTGGAAAACATGTGCTACCACTAACACATTTAACATGTTATTACAAAAGTTACATTGAAATGTGGTACTACATAAAAACAATTTCATAAAATTTTCAATTATCCAGATACTTTCTACACAGGATTAAAGAAAAGAAAATTAAAATTAAAAAAAGTACCTAAGATTTTTTTTTTTTTTTACACGCAAGTTTATTTTATTTTAATTGTATTAACTGCAAATTTAATTTTCAACTGCAGAAATATTTTTGTGTGTACTCATTTTTATCCACTACATAACTCAAACATTTTGTTTATTATGAGATACCACAATTTGTTTCATGTTTCATAAACATAATAAATTTTAACAAAATCTTAATTATGTCCCTATTTGAATTTTTTTTAAAATGTCACTTTTGACTGCAGACAACAGGCATTGGCTAATGTCTGCTTTCAAAAGAGTATACTTGAAAATCGAAAGGAAGTAGCGTAAACATTTAACAAACATACTTATTACATGATTATTGCTAATTTAATATCCCTTTGATTTATTACTTCTCATCTTCAAAATGTATAATATACACGATGATATATTACTTACATGATTTGATTTTATGAGCAATCTATCTATTGCTTTTATAGTACAGTTGGGGGAAAAAAATCGCAGCACTCTCTGTAATTTCATTATTAATTGATGCAGAAAAATTTAATAGACACTATTCAACAGGAAATTAAATGCACTTTTCGAAAATGCTATCGAATTTTAAATTAGGGGTTATCTACATATTGAAATGAGCGCCAACCTTGATTTTTTCAATAGCAGCACCCAATTTTGACTTCATATTCGAATTTCTGAGAGTCTGGCAGTGCGGAAAAGTATACTGTTTATATACTTTATCTGTAGTATTTATTAGATTTATAATCAAAAATGTGTTAGGGGGTTATCTGTAAATGTAGAAAAATAAAATTAAGATCCTATAAGATATAGACAAAATTTTAATGTTTTAGACCGGAAATCTTTCAGGAAAAAAGGAAATATAAAAATTAATAAAAAAGATTGACATTTTACCAGTTCCTTAATTATCCTGAATACAGTTTCTTAGATTTGTATATACTTCAGTACTTTTAAAAATAATGTTAGGTCTATTTAAATATATTGCACTTGCGATTTTGTCCAGAATGTACTCTTTAAAAAAAGTGCAATAGTTTTCAAGTAAAAGTGTCTATTATGGCTGTAGTGATCACCAATAAAGCTTAAATTTTCTTTCGTAGGTGTAACATAAAATACGAAATGAAATAATATATATATATATATATACAACAACGCATTAACTAAATCTTTTCGGATAAAAAAATTATTGTAAGGGTTCATGAAGTAAATATTAAACAATTTTAATCGCAATTACCAGTTTTGGGTCAGTTAAACTCTTTGGAACTGTACGATTTGTTTTATAATTTCTATAAAAATATAATTTCTTAATTAAACCTTTCGCGACTGCTGACGTAGATTCACGTCATTTGAAAATCTGTAACTCTCTTAGTGGGCGTTTCTTTCGTAATTTGTCTGTTCCTTATTTCTTAAGTGTGTACCCAGTGTTCATATTTTTGCAATAAAATATACTATGGATAGAAATATATTGATTAGAAAGAATATAATTTTATTGTATATCAATTTGTAATATAATTGTGAATACAGAAAATTTCTTCTGAAATACTTTATTTTGAGAGAGAGAGTAGGCGGATCTGTTTATGTAAAAATTACAAAATCCTGTGGTCGCAAAAAGTGTTAAAATATACACTCCTTCTCATATTTATAAGGACACTTTATATTTTGAAATAACTAATGTAAAAGTAATTGTGAACAAGATTATCTAAGTGCACTTAATATATCTAGTATTCTAAAACCGAAAATTGCTATAATTTTTTTAATATGAAACAAAATTTATAAAAAATAATGCAAAATGTGTTTTTCTCCACGTTTTTAGATGTTCATAATTATAGGGACAATCCAGATTTTTTCGTTTTATTTAAATTACTAGCGGATAAATTACAGTTGACATGCGAATTTGTTAACTACTGGGCTAGATTAATTCATATATAAGCCTTCAATTTTTCTTGGACGGACATTACTGAAAATTCCTCGAAAAAAAAGAACGTTCAAGTAGTGAAGTATGATAAATGTGTTTTTTAAGTGGAAGAATAATTTTAATCCGCCGAATTTCTAATGAAATTCGAAGATCTAAAATTGTTGAAGGAAATGTGATCAAATGTTGAACTACTGGTTCGATAGGAGAGAGATCTGATGCAAAATCAGAGTTGTTTTACAGAGATCGAAGACTCATAATTCCTCTTATTGTTCTACTCATAATGACTGCTGCTAAATTTGCTCGTAATTTTTAACGAAAGGTTAGGTTCCACATTTATGCATGTTTAAAATAATTAATAATATGTTAAAATGAATAAAAAACCTGCAATAATCAATCAGCAATTAATGGGGGAAAGAACGTCTGCGTTAAAGTTGAATAAAGACAATATTAAATGGTAAAATGTTGCATTTTTGGATGAAAAACATTTTGTTCTTGATTAACCAAATGGATTTAACAGTTACTGGCACGATCTGAAGATAGCGAAAGACAGAGCAGATTTTTTAAAGGCAGATATGAATCGGGCATTTAAAAGTTGGATCTATCGTGCTCTGGGAAGCTGCTTCTACTGAAGGCAGAATGAATTTAGTAATTTTTTCAATTATTATGAACATCAAGAGAATATCCGCAAATTTTGAACGTCGAATTATTAGATTTTTGTTAGATTTTGGGGGGTAATAATATTTTTTTTCAACAAGACTTACATTTTTTCTCTACTTTTAGAGCAATAGGAAATAGTTTGAAGAAAGAAACGTCTGTATTATTGCCTTTCCCATGGTCTAATAGTTGAAAAAACCTTAATTTATGATATTAAAAATGTGCATGCAAGTGGAAAGCAATTTTAAATAGTTTAAATGTATTAAAAATATCATATATGCTATATGAAATGGTATTGAAATTGAATATTAAAAAAAATGTATATATATATACCAGAGAGAATGTCTGACTGTTTAACCCTAAAAAGAGACCCCGTAAAATATTAATTTAAAGAAAAACTGAAAAAAATTCGAGCTGTCCTTATAATTGTGAACACCTAAAAAATCATCTTTTTACCATATTTAAAGTTTTTTAAGATAGAAAAACGATAAAACTTTTTAAATATAGTCTATTAATGAAATTCAAATTAATTAAAAATATATTTGTTTAAATTATAGTGTTCAGTGTTTAGTTAATATAGAAAAACGGGTGTCCTTATAATTATGAGAAGGACTGTATTTATAAAAGTAAAAGTATATTTAAAAAATATACATAAAGTTAAAATATTTTATTAAAATTTTAAGGACTAAAGTATCCTTAAAATAATAATCCTACCCCCTACAAAATAAATAAATAAAAATTAAGCAATATATGAAACAAATGATTAAGCCTTTAACTATAACGGTAGTTAAGAAACAATTTTAGAAGTCTGTCTAGCATTCGAATTCCATTCGTTTTTTTTAATAGACAATTTTTACATTTTCCAATTTTTCTATTTAAAACAGTAAACCCCGCCTATTTAGTTTTTTTTTTTTCTTCTAGTGTTCATTTAAAAGGTTCGAAATTTATCATCAGTAATCGATGAAGTAAATACCACTTGTGCATATTTTTGTCAACATAAAATAAGAGGTTTAACACGAATGCTCAATGTCACATTTACTTTTCTTTTCTGTATTGAAGAACGATGAAGGCGGGGCTTGTCGTCTTTAGAAAACAGGAATTCTTGATGCTAACACTAAAGTCTAAAAATCATCATTTTTGTTTCATTTCTTTGCGTTTGACGAAGTTGTTTTATAATTTGTCCCGTAAATAAAAAATAAAAATATTTTGGTTAATTTTCTTTGTTAATTTTTAGGATTTGATTCGTTATCTCATGCAAAACCTTATAAGAGACGGCCCCCTAAACCACTCCAAAATAAAGATTTATTTATATCTCGAAAACTAATAACTGGAATGAGCTGCAAATTTGCACACCGATATTTTTCAGCATTAGGATTCATTTTATGTAAAAATTAATATAGGTCATAATTCATAATTTTTATGAATATCAATTTATTAATATTTTTCAAAATTAAAAATATTTTTCAGAATCAAAAGTAATGATGGGTTATGTTTGGGTTTCCTCACTGTATCTAGTAAAAAAAAAATTATATCGATCAAGTTATTTTTGTGAAGATATCAGTAAAAGTTTGAAATATGAATTTAACATTAGCACTTTCAAATTTTGAACGCTTATAACTATGTGAAAAAATAAGTAAAATATACAACCAATATACTTTTTCGCGTTGTCGTGATCCCAGGAATTCAAATATAAAATAAAAATGGGGCATTACCATTGAAAAAATCAAAGTTGGGGCGAGTTTCAATATGTAGACGACCCCCAATTAAAAATTTCAGTTCATTTTCTGAAACTACTCCCAATTCCCCGTCGAATGATACCTATTACATTTTTCTACATCTATTAGCAACGAAGTTACGTCGAGTGCTGCGTTTTTTTTTTTCCCCCGACTGTACATCACAGTTTTTCATCGATGATCTATCACTTTCAATAATCTATTCTTTAAAAATCTTATGTACTCTAATACGGAGCATACCAAAGAAGCAACAAAAGACGTAGATTAAGATTATCACACGGTACATTTAAACAAATTCGATCAAAAGAAAAGAAAAATAAATAAATAATAAAAACGCAATTTTAACACAGTTATTTCAAATGTAAACAAGATTTGATCTGTTAGCCCCATGACGCAGTGTGCGAGGAATCTCAAATAGCTAAAAATTCGCGCAGCCATGAAATGGCACCCCCCTGCAACAGAGAAAGGTTACTTCCAATCCAAAGTGTCCATGCAAACTGTACGCGCAAACAGAAGAATACTGCTATTTATGATCAGTTCTCACGACAGAGCGTCGTGATCACTTGATTATATCTTTTATGATAATATAGACTCTACTCGGGGCAAGGCGGAATTTTATTAAATGATTTTGAGCATGCTTATTCTGGTGTCAGTAGATGTAAAGATCGCGTTCGTAAATTTCACATTATGCGCACTAGTTTTTGTGCTAAAGTCACGGATATTAATCCGTGGGCAAAGCTAAAATTTGAAATTAGCGTTGTTAGTTACGGTACAGTGTATTTAACGAGTTTTCTATAAGTACACGAACGCTTTTTTGTGCGTCTAGTTTTGTGATAATCGACATCACATAATCATAAATAACTTGATGGAGTTGCCTTGCCTTGAAACTTTAAAAATATTTCTTTTCAGACAATTTGTATAAAATTATGTTTCTAATGGTATGTTTCTAATTACTTATGGTTTTCAGTTACATAACTTAAAGATATTTCGTATATTTATTTATTTATTTTTTTACCGTTTATGCAGGAATTCTCTTTCTCTCTCTCTCTCTTAATTTTTTTTCTTTTTTTTTTTTTTTTAACGTGTATAAAGTATTGTAGAAATTTGTTATTATTTACTTTGTAATTGTACATAAAAGAAGTGCTAGTTAACTTTGGAGAGTACTACAGACTGTCTATCGATTTTATTATTATTATTGGAAGCTAGAAATTTATTAATATTGATCATTCCTCAAAATAATATTACAAATGCTGTTCTTTGAACTGAATAACATTCAGATTACTTTTTATCAGGGGCGTAGCTTGAGGGGGGGAGGGGGGAGCCTCCCCCCCCCCCAATAATTTTAAAGATAGGGCGGCATGTGAGGTTTCTGGGCGCCATTATGCACCTTAAAATTCTTTTAAAAATGCATCAGCGTTTCATCAAAAAACTGTAAGATTTACGTATCATTATCAGTAATCAAAAATGTCGTTTTTTTTTTTTGGGGGGGGGGGGGGTGGGGGGGGTGCTTTCAACTGAATATTAATTTTCTTAAAATGATTTGAGAAAAAAATTTCTACCTGAAAAATCTATTTTTAATTTTTTTCCCATACTTACAAATTTGGATAAGACATACAAATATTTGACTGAGAAAAAATAAATAGATTCATTAAGTTAAGTTCAGTAATAAAGTCTAAAAATAATTAAACATATGAGGAATATTGAGCACTTCCATTGCTTTATTGTTTCTAGAACTGATCATTGATCACTATCCGGAAACGCGGAATAAAAAAATAATTACAGAGTAAGAAATATTAAACTCACTCAATTCTACTTCTAGAATCTAATAACGCAAGTTTAAAATACTTCTGCAGAACTTTTAAATTGCCGATTACTGGTTGGAAATAAATAAAAGGAGGGGGGCAACGTAAAAAATACTTACATGAGCTAGTAATATTTAACAATTCTCTTTCTTTACAAGTTCTAGAATCTCATAAAGTAGTTTGAAATGGATATTGACATTTATGTTGTAGATGTAGAAAGATTGGGTATGTAGAGTTTTTGTAGAACATTTGATCGCCGATCGTTCCATGTTGTTTTTTTAAACGAACGATATCCGCGCCTTTTTTAAAAACGGGGAGGGAAAAAAAAAAATCACGGATTTCCGCGAATTTGCGGAAAAATCACGTATCTGAATTAACAATTACAGTTCTTATTATTCAGTCTGTTTGTGTTTGTAACAATTTAATAAGAAAGCACCACAGAACTGGCATTGCAAAATAATACTTACAAAACTTTAAATAAACATCATAAAATGCAGAAAACTCGCAACAATTGTTTCGGGTCGAAAGAGCACACGACCTTTCGTCAGGCGAACAAAGTAGGCACTTTGCTGTACTCGTGCCTACTTTGTTCGCCTGACGAAGGGTCGTGTGTTCTTTCGAGCCGGAACAATTGTTGCGAGGTTTTTGCCTTTTATGGTGTTTATTCAAAAGTTTGTAAATATTGTAACAATTTAGTCATTTACAATTGCAGTAAAAGCTCGATTAACCAGCATGATCAAGAAACACCAGTTGCTGTGAATAATATATACATATATATATATCCGGGGAATTGTGCGTGTCGAAATTTAAACAAGACTGAGGAGGGAAGGAGAGCAGCCAACAGAAATAATAAATCGATTTTTCTGCTTTTATTTATTTATTTATTATTATTATTATTCTGCTTTAATCATAAAGCCTTTTGAATAATAGTGTGTGTTCTATTTTGTAACATGCAGTATATTATTATTATTGACATAGAGAGAAAAAAGAAAGAAAGAAAGAAAAATTAATGAAAATCTTCTTAGTGTGTTTTAAACGTTTTGTATTTTTCTTTATCTTTGAATACTGTTTTCATATAATTAGCATCTCTTTACGATTAAATTTTAATATCGCTGCTATTGACGGCGTGTAGCACCAGAGCCAGGCGATTTAAAATTTGAGAAGAAAAGGAAGAAGAAGAAAATAAGGAATTAATCCAACCTACAGTTTCTTATTTCATAAATATCTTTTTAAAGGTTTTAACCGCAAAATGTAATCTAAAATTAATTCTTTATTTCTCTTTAAACTGTGTTAGGACAAAGAGCACTGTAATTCCATCTGTAACTAACCACCTTTTGCAAACATACGTTTCTCCTTTATTTTGCTTTTTAATCTCCCCCCCCCTCCCTCCCTGCTCTCAGCCCAACCAGGTTGCCAACCAGACTGCCGCGGCGAAAAATTTCTTTGTTACAATCCGATTCAGTGCTGAGTTGACAGCTGTAATAATTAAAAAAGGTTCCAGACTGCATTTTTAAGTGATATATCGATTGTGCGCATTGAAGATAAATAAACATAGAAAAAAAAAAATAAAAATAGGCTGATCGCCTGTCCGTTGTTTTTCTAGGAAGGAGGAAGTGGGGGAAAAAATAAAAACATTAAATGGTATGGGGGGGGAGGAAAGAAAAAAAAAAAGTTAGACAAGTGGAAGAAATTCTGTACTAATTTGTTAATAAACAGCGGAAAAGCACGCATATGGAAAATTTTAAGTGGATTTTTTTTTTAATGTTGCACACTTCCCGCGCTCTAACGCGAAACCTGGGCGTTTTTGCCTCGTGCCTCGTGTGCCTAATATAAATCTAAACAGCCAATACTTTTTTTTAAAAAAAAATAATTCCACTGTGTTTAGAAATTGTTTCAAAAATCATTGATTTCAACCATGAGTGATTCATGGGTAAAGCGAAAGAAAAAACCAGGATCATTTTACAGGGATCAAAATAAAAAAAGAGCTTATGAAGCAGATCTTGCTTCTTCTTTTATGAAAGGCTGGCTTACCCAAGATGATGACAGAGTAGAAAGTAAGAGAATTTATAGTACTTTTGTTTTGTATAATTAATTTTTCTCAAATTTATGCTTATTCTTTGTGACAGTTTCATGTAATTATTTTTATTCATACAGTGCAAAAAATTCATGAGTTTTTCTATTTTAATCTGAAGTATAGAACAGTTTTAAAAAAATTGCCAATCAATCAACATTCAGCTGTAATTTCATTTATGCAAAAAGAAAATAATAATAATAATAATAAAATGTTAACATTTTCAATTTGCATTTTTTTTTTTTTTTTTTTTTTTTTAAGATTTCTTTTCAATTAAAATTCTTTTCTCTCGCTGTGTAAATAAACTGTTTATAACATTAACAAATTTTAATAAAAGTTGTGTGATGTTACATTTTACTATAATTATAATGTCGTTATATACCCTATTAAAATGTTATATTTCAATAATAGACTTAATGAGTGTCGATGGTACCGATAAGAACTTTGAGTCACTCCGCGCGAAATATTTGAAGGGTCCTTGCATAAAATATAATGTATTGGATTTTTTAATGGAGAAGGAAAAGGATGTTTTACCCACAAAATAAATAAAATGAGATACTGAGATTTCAGCAAATAGTTTTTCAGTTTGTGTGCAACAATATTAATCATTATTTTCCAGTAAGATTCACAGATTTTTCTATCTATCTGTCTATCTATCTATCTATATATATATATATATATTCTTTTTATTTAAATTAAGTAGTTGTATAATTTCATATCGAAATTCTACATTTTCTTATATTATAGATACGTTTTTATATTAAATTTAAAGAGATTTTATTGTTTCCTAAGTCATTCCGGACAGCTTAACATTAAGTTGTAATGCTTTCGTTTATACTTCCATCATATAATATAAGTTCTATTTGCTGAAAATAAATATGTTTTAGGTGTAAGTAAATTTAATATGAAAGTAAAATTAAACTTGTAATAAACGGGGTTTGCATTGGTAAAATAAATAAAAGAAAGAAGTACTTTCACTTTGTCGTGTAGTTATGAATGAAAATAAATTTGATACATGCTGTCTTTAAAAAGTACCAGACATTATTTGTCGATCACCGTTTTTGTCTTCTATCGTTTCTGTTTACCAAGAAAAAGTTAAATATAAACGGGGGGGAAAAAATGCTGTCTTTCTTTTATAATACAACAAATAAAAAAATTTTATTCAAATTTTTGAGCATATGAAAGAGCAATATTTAAACAATATTTAATAAAATTTTCTTTAAAAATTTTCGAAATATCAACCGGTGGCTCCTGGTTTTCAGTACCCTTCAGAAAAAAAAAAAAAAAAAAAAAAAGTGTCCTGTTCCGGATAACTCGTGGTAGCTTTATGTGAAATTAAAAAAATAAATAAACATTTCAAGACATTATTTCAGATAAATACAGAAATAATTTTTGTTTAATTTTTCCATTGTTGAGATGACCTTATGACATGAGGTGATAAAAATGTAGGTACAAGTGTAGTGTAAAAGCACCAACGTACTAATGCCTACATTTTTTAGTATTTTAAAAATTACGATTTCAGTTTTCTTCAAAAATACACGGTTACTCTATCCAGATGTACAGTCCTTCATCGCCACGAGTGGACTTAATAAATATTAAAAAGTATTTGTTTCACAACCAACTGCTTTTATATAGAAAAGCATTTTAATGTTATTTATAATAATAATAATAAAACTTTTAATTTTGACTAAAGAGAGAAACCTAAAATTTTATAACATAAATAATATTCGCAAGGTCTTCATTAATTTCAATGTAATTTTGTTGTAAAAAAGTTGAATTTCAATGTCTATTTTATTATAAGAATTTTTGTTAACTGTTAAAAGTACAACACTACATTTTTGATAATGACATTTTCACCTTCCCACGATTTCAAGAATCAGAATCAACTGGTATGTTGTTGCAATCACAAAACTTTTGTTAATATTTTCTATATAAATTTACGCAGTGCAAATTGTTTATTAAAATTCCTTTCAATGATGAATCATGAACTCAGACGATTTTCGTCTTAGAGAAGCTTAATAGAAATGTCAAAAGAAAGTGAAATTTGTGCTTTAGATCTCAGGAAATGGTTCTTATTCATATTTACTTAATTAAAAAATAAAATAAATAACTAAAAAATCGAAAGATTTATTTTAATTTTTCTCAAATATATGGTTCAACTATTTGTTTTCAAGGTATTGACGATTTCTTTTGAAGGATACTCATATTGAAAATTTACATCGCCTAGGAGGAGAAACCTTTCTCCTAGAGGAGGAAGGTCCCTACAAAATAAACATTTCTTCCCTGGTTGTCTATTATTACTATCTAAGAGTCGATCTAGGCAAAAATATGGGCCCTTTTGCTGCCCCTTCCAAAAATTCTGCATTACAAAATGTACCTCTTCACAAAATTCAAATTCGTAAAAGTAATCACTTCAAAAGATTTTGTTGTATAAAAATGATCTTTTCATAATCTTTTCTTTCTTAATTTTTTCCATTTTTTTTTTTTTTTTTAAGGAGTATTAATTTTAATTAATGCCTTTATCTGATGAAACTAAACTCTAATAATTATATTTATATAAATATATATTATTATAGATTAAGCATTATATAGAAGGTTGTTAAAATGGAATGATTTACAGAATTTTCTTTCTTTCTTTCTTTCTTTTTTTTTATAAATAAATAAAAATTTCAAAAATACTTAATTTTGTTAAAAAAAAAAAAAAAAAAAAAAAAAAAAAAAGGACCCCAAAAATTAAAACATGTATCAATTCTTCCTAATTATATATATATATATATTTCCATTGAAAATATAAAAATAATTCTCATTATGTACATTTATACGAAATTTTATCCTATACTGCCATTAAAAATTACGATAAAAACTGACTGACAGTATCAAGTGATTAAGCGATTGATACCTAAATGTAATCAACACCAATTTATCTGAAGGTCCAAATAAATATCAAGTTTCGATTAAATTCTGTTCGTTGGTCCATGGAATACAACATCCACAAAATTTGGATACACATACTGGAACAGGCAGGCAGGCAGGCAGGCAGACAGACAGACAATAGTAAATCGTGTTCAAGACATCTCAAAACGTGTAAATCCATCGAAAACCTGAGGTCAAGAATTTTCTCGAATTCAATATTTTTCTTCTTCTGTATATATAAGAAAGTAATAAATCATTAGTTACAGTGGCCAATAAATGTAAATTTTGTTTTAACTATTTGATTGTTATACTTTGTGTCTATGGTTATTCAACAAAAACAAAGTATTATCTATTGCATCATATCGATATCATATGCTCAGAATTAGAAAATTGGCACAAAATACACTGCTATATTCGTCTAAAATACTTCTCTACCTATAAAATCTGCCTATATTTGGTTTAATAAGAAAATTTTGCTTCATTTATTGTGGTATGAATTCTGCACCAATTTTTCACCCCTGTATACTTTTGCTTAATATTGCATTTCTTTTTTCTTTCTGTTACCCATATAAGAACAGAGAAAATATTGTTTTTAGTCAAAATTTCAAAAATGAGTTTTTGCTATATTTACACGTTTTGAGGTCTCCTGAATCGAAAAATCTAGGGGTTTTTTAGAAAATATTCTGTGTGTCTGTTATCAGCATAATCCAATCCCAAATATTAGCAGGAAGTCCACACTCTGGGTATTCTAAATCTGTATCTTATAAAGACACTATTTTTAAAGTTTTAGTTAAAATCAAACAAATAGTTTATGTACAGGGCAGTCTAAAAAAAATTCGAACAAATTACTTCTATGGGTGAATTTTCTTGTAGGTTACAGTTTAACATTTTTAAACATTAAACAAAATGACTTTTTTTTATGTGCATAAAAGTGTTTTTAGTATAGGATGTGATATAAAAATTATTTACCATTCGTAATCAGGGCTTTACAAAAGAATCTGGATATATTTAGGACTGTGATTGAATTTTCTGAAAGAATAGTTCAAGTTGTGTTATTTGTTTTGCATACTGGGCTAAATTTAAATATAACATTCAGTAACAATTGTAAAATTTAATGATTCAACACATTTTTAAAGGAGTTTTGTTTATTTTAATTACTTTAATAAATCTAATCGGAGTACCTGTTTGTATCTCATCTTATATATTTTTAAATCTAATTATGAAAAGTTTTTTCAACTTTTAATTTTGGCAATAACATAATTCTTTTCATTATGAATATTTAAATAAAAAAATTAAGAATAATAATTTTTTAATAATACTTTTTGGCCATGAAACGAAATTAACAATTCTCTTTGTTCCTATCATAGAGTGCATACCATTGGATAATCCAAATGAACAGTTTATTGACCACCAAAGTGCACATACTGAAAATTCAGAATTAATTGAAGAAAACAACACTGAAATTGAGTGTAACGTTTCAAATCTTGTTGATAAAAATTATGTTACTGAAACTAATGAGAGTAGTTCTAACGAGAATTCAGAAGAAACTGAATCAAAAACAGATGACGAAACTGCTGACGAAATTTGCAGTATTACTCCAGATTCAGAGAATACTTCATGGATTAGTTTTGTTGGAAGCTTTGCTTATTTATTGGAAATGTTAGAAGATTCAAAGAAGCTTTTGAATGATTTAAACCAATCTAATCTTATAAATGAAAAGAGTTACACAGTACAAGCTGTATCCTGTTTAAAATCTATCAAAGAAACTTGTGAAAAAAGCATGCTACTTGGTGAAAATATTATAAAAAAATTCGAAGCAAAAGAAGCAAAAATCGTATATTGTGAGAATTCAGAAGATTCGAATCTTTTAATCAGCCATGATCCTGGTTTGAGGAGTCCAATAAAATCTGATTCCCAAAGAGAATATTTGATTTCTATAGGGCCTCACCAGCCAAAGCTTGCTATTTTCCCCAGCGATGGAAAAGATCGCTTTAATCCCAAATGGTACGAAGAATATGCATTTTTAGAATATAGCACCGTAAAAAATAAAGCTTTTTGTTTTGTCTGCTATCTTTTTCCAAGTGGAGCAGGACGAAGTAAAGCGGAAGACAATTGGCATACTCATGGTGTATCTAATTGGGGGAAAATGAAAAGCTGTGGTAAAGGAAAACTTGGTAAATTACCTGCCCACTTTTCATCTAGCTGCCATAAAGCTGCTTTACAAAGTTATTGTACTTTTCTACATAAAAAGAATTACATTGATGTGCAGTTAGATGAGCAGAAACGAAAAGTACAATTAGAAGAAGAAAAGCAGCTTAATTATAATAAAAAAATAGTTGGGATTTTATTAGATCTCACTAATACGATGGCTCGCCAAGGCTTAGCGTTTCGGGGTAATACAGAGAATGAGTTAGAAAATAGCAGCAATTTTTTCCAGTTAGTAAAATTAATTGCACGGCATAATGCTCTTTTAAGTAAATGGTTAGAAGACCAAAGCCTTAGACCATATAAAATAACTTACTTAAGTCCTCAATCACAAAATGAATTTCTTTCGATTATTGCAAACCTTGTTAGGGCTGAAATAGTACAACAGATAGAGAATTCTGACTTTTTTACAGTTATGGCAGACACAACTCCAGATTTAGCCCACAAAGACATGTTATCTGTTGTAATTAGAATTTGTGATGAACATGCAAATCCAAAGGAACTTTTGTTAGAAGTAAGAGAAGCAACTGACAAAACTGGCATAGGGATCGCAAAAGACATTATAAATATATTGCACTCAAACCAAATAGACACAAAAAAATTATCATTCCAATCTTACGATTTTGCCAGTTGCATGTCTGGAGAGTTTAAAGGCGCGCAAAAGAACGTTTCTGAGATTGTGGCCCGTAATGTTCCTTATGTTCCTTGTCAGGATCATCGAGTAAATACAGCCCTTGAACATTGTATTCGGGCTAGCCCTATTGTGTCTGACCTTTTCGATACACTGCAAGAATTATATGTATTTTTTACATCAAGTCCAAAGAGGTTTAAGCCCTTAAAAGAAAAACTGGCTGAAATAGAAAATGCCATTGGTTTAAAAAATCTCTCGAAAACTAGATGGGTAGCGAGAGCAGAAAGCTTAAGAGCTGTGAGTAATTCTTTCGAAGAAATCGTTGTTCTTTTAGAGGAAATTTCTACTGATAAAGGCTTTGATTCTGCAACAAGTAGCAAAGCATCTGGCTTGAAAAAAAAGATTCTAACTTTTGATTTTATAACTGGCATTTTATTTATGAAAAACATTATGTTTAAATTAAAAATTCTTACGGAAACAATCGAATCACCTCAATTAAACGTGGTTGACTGCAAATTGATTGCAGAAAGTACGATTAACGTGCTAGAGGACATTAATAAGGACATATCGGCACTTGACAGTGAAATTAACAGTGCAAAATGTTTTGCCAAAAAACTTGGGATTGATCCTGACAGTGACTTTAAAAAACATCATCGAAGGCGAATTCAGCCTAAAAGGTATGATGATAAGAATGAAAATCAAACAGATTTCAATCTCAACACATTTTACCGTAAAGAATTTAAATCTATTTTAGATACCCTCATAATGAAATTAAAAAGCAATGTTTCATCAATGGTGGATTCAGTTATGCCAATTTTCAAAATTTTTAAATTCCCACTAACAAAAGAGAATTTACAATTTTCTGACATAGAATCTCTGATCACAATGATGCCACCATCAGTTTCTAAACCGGACACACATGCATTAAAAGCAGAATTAGAAATTTTATTCGACAGATGTAAAACATTTAGCACATTGCATGACGTTATTGAAGAATAAAAAAAACTACGCTTCGTGTTAAAAGCAAATTTTCAAGTTATCCGTTTTATAATTACTGCAGGTTTCGGAGTAAGTTCCAATGAACGTTCTTTCAGCCAATTAAAACTTATTAAGCATTCGCTGAGAACGGCAATGACGGATGAATGATTAAATAACTTAATGATCCTAAAATGTCAAAAATCCTTAGCAGAATCAAACGATCTAGGATCAGCTGTTAATGCATGGAGTGCTTTAAAAAAACGAAAAATTAAGACGATTGGTAAATGATGTAATGAATTACATGGCCGACATCATTTTAGATAGTAAATGTTATGTTTAACTTTCGTTACATTAGTCTACAATAAAAACTTAAAAAATAAATGTAAAAACTGTAATTTTCTTTCTTGTTTTTAAATTTTGGGATACATAAATGTTTGATTCAAATAAGATTTTGAATTCCATTTTTATCTTTGTATTTTTAAAACAAATAAAATGCTATTGTTTTCTGTAACTGTCCGTCATTATTAAAGATTGCAGTCCGTGAGACAAGCGAGAAAAATTTAAAGTCGGAAAATTATCATAGTTACAATTTGTTGAAATCATATTGCCATATTCGTCTAATGGACTGTGAAACCTGCATATTAGATGTTTGAATTTCACTGTTATAAACTTTGTACCTAGAGTAATAGTCTGCCTGTTTTAAAATATAATGAAATTAATTTAAATGTAAAACTGCACCACTTATATCACGATTCCATTTCATATTTATTTTTATTTATTGTCAACTACTATTCATAGCAATAATTACGCGCTTCTTTATATAACCACAATGATATAAATGTAAGTCAAGCAATAAAATATTATTTTATGCTTAAAAAAAGGAAAAGAATAACTATTAAGAGACTACCTGTTGGATTATAAAAAATCAGTATTTTAGAGGATTGGTCTCTCTATACAGGTAACGAGCAAAACGAAATTTAATGTAAATTGCATAGTACGATATGTCTCTTCAGTTAGTTTATTCTATGATATTGATTGTCTGAAGACAAAATTAGTATAAGTTTGATTTGATACAATTTCTCACTAAAGATTTTCGTTTCTAAATATTCTTTGGTTTAAAAAAAAATATATATATATATATTTAAGTTCATTGCTTTCAAGTATTGAATTGTATTTGGCTTAAATTTGACTTAAGGCTGGTCATCAGTAACCAAAAATTTCGTGTTCGCTCTTCCAGGGAAAAAGTCCCGTTTAGCCTTGAACTGTCATAGGTGCTAGAAAACGATTAGCGCTAACCCCCAGACATCTGGTAGTGGCTATGACCAGTATTCATTATTTTACCTACTAGGAAGTCTGAACTGAATTATCTTGTAATCTCTCACATTCATTCTTCCACTGAGTTTTTCTGAAACATTTTGGAACTTTCGGATATCTAAATTTGTATCCAAAGCCATGAAATTTTCTCTTTTCACTTACGAAAGATTAAATATAGTTAGATCGACAGCTTCGTCTCTTCTTATAAAGCGATTAAAATATTTAAACTGAAACGATATTTTACTGTAGTTGAAACAGTACGTACAATTTATGTAAAAACAGTTATTTTATTCATTATAGAATCGTAATACGTAAATCTTGCACCTATTATTATTATTATTATTTTTTTTTTTTTTTTTTTTTTTTTCACGAAATTGAAAATAGTTACAGTTTATGTAATACAGCACCCGCTGCTTATCAAAGTTACATTCGTTCTGAGCAAAAGTGATTTTATTAAATGGGTATTTTCTTTTCTTTTTTTTTTTTTACGGAGACCGTTCATGCACTCAAGAAAAAGTATTATTTACCTGAATTTGGGAAGAAATTTCAAAAGGCATCAAATAAATAGAACTATTAAACGATATTAATTAACTTTTAACTGATAATTATTTGATTGTTTCTTCAAAGTAGGTGAGTTGAACACATCCGAAATTCAGAGGCGTTTTTCTTAGAGAAATATCGTCAATACTTTGCTAAACATTCAAGCTTTCCTTTAAATTTAAAACCTTTTCATTTAAGCTTTTTTCTTATTAATTTTATTAGAATAAGAACTAGAAATTGATCTTTTATTAATTAAACATTATAAAAAAACATCACTTGCTAATCAAATTAAATTTGTAATTTATTACTGCGCTTTGAAGAATACATTCCTTAAAATTGTCATGTCACTAAGACAAGTGATGGGCGTGCGTAAATGCTATGTGAAATTTTCGACAAAGAGAGATAACGGAGGGATTGCTGTATTTTATCTTCTATTTTATTCAAAAATAAAGAATCGCATTGTAAATAAAAATTTATTTAGCGTGTATAAATAAGATTTTTGTTGCTGAATATATATATATATATATATATATATATATATATATATATATATATATTTAGTTTATTAACCAGTGGCTTTATAAAGGCTGACACACACCCACAGATAGAGTCCTGCATCGGGTCGGGTAACCCTCTTTTACCCGAACCTGACCCGCAGGTCGGGTTCGGGTTGGGTTTGGTTTTCAACAAGTCGGGTCGACTTGAGAACACTTTTCAAAATATTTTTTACAATTATAAATATAAATTTACAGGCATGTTTACAACTATGTAACTAATTTAAACATTCTGCACATACTAGACATGCATCGATTGGTTGTTTGGTTGGAGGATTTCAGGCCGATTGACTCCAGATGTGTCCTAGGCCTATAGGGGGAATGCCCTCCTTTTGGGTCTTTCTAAGGGGTCCTAGCCCGTATTTACGCGTGTTTCGGAGGAAGCCACGGAAAACTCCGAACGGCTAGGTCGATGAGCGCGACCTGGGATCGAACCCGACACTTCCCATCTACCAGCTTCAAGCGCAGATCCGCTCGGCCGCTGGTGGGCAAACATGTACCGGAGCTCCCTATTCGTATCCGTGGATATCTGCCAGAAAAACAGATCCGTATTTCTATCTGGATCTGTTTTCTTTTCTTCAACGGAACTAATATGTATATTTTGTAGAAATTGCATGAAAATTAGAAAAGTATTATACATTTTTCTCGACTGTTGTTAATATATAAATTAAAGAAATACAAATACAGTATAACCTCACATTTACATTCTGGAAATTGAAAAGATTTCGCAGTTTACAAGTTTTTTTTTTTTTTTTAACTTTCTTCTATATTCAGTAGAAGAAAGTATTAGATTCGTAAAAGTTTTCAACTTCCGGTTTTTGATGAATTTGCACGTTTTGAGAGTCCAGAACACGATTTAACTATTTCTAGAAAATATCGTCTGTGTCTCTATATGTGTGTGACAAAAATTTTGTGGCGACTGTATCTTAGGAACTACTGCACATAATTGCATATAAATTTATAAATAAATGCATCTTGACATAAATTAGTGCCTATCAACTTTTGGTGCCCATCGCTCAACAGATAGCGCTACTATACAGTTATTTCCACAATTTAAGGCAATGCTATATCTCAGCAACTACTGCAGAGAATTGCATATAAATTTATAAGTAGATGCACCTTGACATAACCTAGTCCCTATCAACTTTTTATGTCAATTTCTCGACAGGTGGCGCTGCTACACTGCGATTTCCACAATTACAAGGAAAGCTATATCTCAGGTTCTATTGTGTATCATCAAACAAAACTTAATATGTGAGAAGGCGATTATGAGACATTATGCTGACTCAGTTTGAATGCTTGTCGGCCAATAGGTGGCGCTGCTGTACTGCAAATTTCTTCGATAACAGGATGGCTATATCTCAACTTCTATGCCACATAGCTGTACGAACCATGATATGTGAGATAACCATTATAAAAACGCATTGTTTAAGAAGTTATTTATAGACGATAATGGATATTTAGTGTTATATTTCCCTAAGATGAAAATTATTTGCATTCATCACGTTAAACTTTTTAATAATAGTTTTAATAAATTATTCGCACTTAGTGAATTTGATAGAAAAATATAGAAGAATGTCTTGTGGTGGCCACAACATATTAGTTTTTTTCTTATAATTTACCAACTGTGTGACAATGAAAATTTACTTAATTTTATATCATAATATCATTTTACGTTGTTTTGCATGATTTTTAGATGAATAAGTAATGTTGATTTGTTTTTCGGGTTGGGTTCGGGTTAGATACGTCGGGTTTCGGGTCGCAAAAAATTCTCTGTTGCGGGTTCGGGTCGGTTTTCGGGTTGACGCAATTTTTTTTTTGTCGGGTTCGGGTGGGGTTTCGGGTTGATTTAAAATTCATCTGTCGGGTTCGGGTCGGATAAAACCCGACCCGTGCAGGACTCTACCCACAGACATATATATATATATATATATATACAGTCCTTCTCATAATTATAAGGACACGCGTTTTTCTATATTAACTAAACACTGAACACTATTATTTAAACAAATATATTTTTTACTAATTTGAATTTCATTAACAGACTATATTTAAAAAGTTTTATCGTTTTTCTATCTTAAAAAACTTTAAATATGGTAAAAAGATGATTTTTCAGGTGTTCACATTATAAGGACAGCTCGAATTTTAGTAATTTTTTTCAGTTATTCTTTAAATTAATATTTTATGGGGTCTCTTTTTAGGGTTAAACAGTCAGACATTCTCTCTGGTATATATATATACATTTTCTTTTAAAATTCAGTTTCAATACCATTTCATATAGCATATATCATATTCTTAATACATTTAAACTATTTAAAATTGCTTTCCACTTGCATGCACTTCTCTAATATCATAAGTTAAGGTTTTTTCAACTTTTAGGCCATGGGAAAGGCAATAATACAGAAGTTTCTATCTTCAAACTATTTCCTATTGCTCTAAAAGTAGAGCAAAACTGTAAGTCTTGTTGAAAAAAATATTATTACCCCTCAAAATCTAACAAAAATCTGATAATTCCACGTTTAAAATTTGCGGATATTCTCTTAATGTTCATAATAATAGAAAAAAATTACTAAATTCTTTCTGCCTTCAGTAGAAGCAGCGCCCCAGAGCACCATAGATCCACCTTTCCGATTCATATCTGCCTTTAAAAAATCTGCTCTGTCTTTCGCTATCTTCAGATCGTGCCAGTAACTGTTAAAACCATTTGATTAATCAAGAATAAAATGTTTTTCATCCGAAAATGCAACATTTTACTTTTGGAGTAGCAACCTGATATGTACTTCAAAATATACATTAGAATTATCTGCAATTATTTTGTTTCTTATTTACGCTGACAAGAAGCATTACGCAAAAATCGATCGTTAAAATCTTGACTATAATGTGGAACCTCAAAAAGTGTAATATACCAAAATCCCAACAATAAAAATTTAATTTAAACGCATTTCCTTTATGGTATGAGTATGATAAATTAATTTTCATTCCTGATAAATTTTTCTGGAGATGGTAAAATATTATATTAAAGCATTTCCATCAATTACATTCAATAAAAAACAATGTTTTTGCTCATTTATTAGTATCACTGTATATTTACTAAAAGATATGTATACACCGTATTGTGTATTGAAATATAGTCTTACTTTAATAATACACAGCGCTACCTGAAATACACTTCCATCAGTTTTCACAAGTAAAAACTGTTTCTTTCGGATAGCCCTGTAAACGAATGGTGAATGGTTTTCACATTCACACCAAATTCTATACGAAATACGTTTTTATGTATATAAAAATATTCATTTCATTTGGTTTAGTGCTGCCTATAAATGTTATACTGTACTAACTTGCAATTTTGCCCATAATGCATTTGAATTCTCTTGGATGTCCCTGTACACGAAGCATTTGCTTGATACCAACAAAAGGTTTAGTGTAGCATCCTTATATGATGCAGATTTAGAATACTAAACTTGGACTTCCTGTATGCAACTATTTGTTCTTGAGATATGCACATAACAGACAGAGAAGCAGACACACAACCACTAGGAACATGTTTTAGGATTCAGGTCATCTCACAACATGTAAATATAACAAAAAATTAGTATCGAAAAACCACACTTTCGGTCTTTTCGGTAATAGGAAGTGAAAAATGCTACCAGTTGTACACTCGCAGGGATGGAACACGGGCGCAGAATTCATACCGGAATGTGTTTAAGAAATTTCTCTGCCTATAATATCGTCGATTTAAGAGGTAGAAAATTTTCTTACATTGATAGTGGTATGAATTCTGCGCCCGTGTTCCATCCCTGCACTCGTCGAAATCTATGTAACTCCTGTGCCCCGATGTTCTATTATTGTAGCATACCTACCGTCTTTCAGCTCAAGCTTTATACTAAGCTTTCAACTAAGCTTTAGACATTATAAAGCTTTAAAATGCTTTAGACATTATAGTGTTCAGACACAGACACACGCACATAAATCACAGTGAAAAAAAAAAAAAAAAAAAAAAAGAAGAAGAAGAAGAAGAAGAAGACAAATTAACTCAATACTCAATCATTATTATTATAAGTTTTTTTTTTTTTTCCTATAATTACAATACTTATAGCTTACTATAATCTAGAACAGTTTGTTGCGGACACTTGTACCTCTCCTCTTATGTTAGACTAGCAAGCCCGTGCGACTTTTTCGCACTTTATTTCTTTGTAACCTTTAAAATTTAAAATTATTATAATTATTTTATTTTAAAGCCATAAAAACGTTATGTTTACATATGCATAAGCAAATTTATTATTTAACGATTTTTTTTTTTTTTTTTTTCACGTGAAAGCATATTTCATTTTTTCATAGATATAGTAATAAGACATAGATTGATCATCGACGGTGTAAAAGTGATTCCTTTTCATTTGGGAAAAGTCGGCCATCTTACTTTCTTATGGATATTTTTCCTCGAATTAATATACACGGGAATACACACAGATAATTTAGCTAATAAAATTTATGAAAAATTTATGTACTAAAAGAGAATAAAAAACTCTAGATAACCATTTTTCAATATAATTATTATTATTAACTCTACTCTAGTATACTCATATCTGCACAAAACAGACTTTCTTTCGGCACAGTGGCGGATTTAAGGGAGGGGCTAGGGGGCTGAAGCCCCCCCCCAAAACATTGACCTTGACTATTGAATATTGGAATTGTAAATTTTTTATCGGTCTAGAATAACACTTTGAAAAATCTTAGCCCCCCCCCCCCCCCCCAAAGTCAAGTTCTGGATCCGCCACTGTTTCGACATTTATTATTATACTTCTTTGAGATAAAAATCGTCTGCATTCATCATGGAAAATAATTTTAATAAATTATAATTAATAAATAATTTGTATTGCGTAAATTTGTATAAGATTATATATAGAAGAAAGTCTTGTGGGGGCCACAACATATTAGTTATGTATTAAAACTCCCGCGGCTGCTAACTACATATTTAAAAGAATTTTGAAAATTTCATATTACTTACTAATGTAAAATCTTAAAATTTAAAGAGAGTATTTCATCAAATATAAAGACAGTAATTGTTTCATAATAATAACAAAGAACTGATTATAAAAATGATATTTTTCGTAAATTACTTGAATATAACTTATTTATGAAAACTTATCCCGTTTCTTTTCATATATTTATTACAACACTTAAAAGCCTTGCAATATTTCGGCATTTTAAAAATTCATTAACATTCTACTCTATTACTATTTCCGAGTTTTATACTCCCTATTGTCTGATGCCAAAATTTTTTTCGGCATCAAAAATCTTTGCACGATAACATGGGGATGATAGATCTATATAAAATACTATATCTATGCATTTTATGCTGGGGGGAAAAATAATAATTCGTAATTTTATTTTATTTTATATTATTTATTATTATTATTATTATTGGCAATAATTAAATATTTATATGTCCATTTTTAAAGTTTTTACCAAGTTATTATTTTCATATTTTAATTAATTTCAAAAAATCTAATAAAAATTTCGTTACAAATAAGGTACCAAATGAAAGGAGAATTTTTCCTGAATCCGTCGGTTTAATCAAATTATCGATCGGACAATTAGATTTTTTTTAAATTAACTAAAGTATGAAAAGCTGGTGGCAACTTGCGTCAACACACAGACAAACAGACTCAAAAATCTCTTAGCCATTTATATATATATAGAGAGAGATAATAAGCCAAGTGTTTTTGGAATATAGTATTTAAAGAAAAACAAAATGCTCCCCCCCCCCAACAGATTTTGATAAAAATTAAGATTTGGGTCTAAATACTAATTATGGGTTACAGTCCAAAAATCTATAAATTCGGTTGAAAGTCAGAAATTAAAATGTTAAAATAGGATTTACAAAAAAAAAAAAAGTGTTCTTATTTTAAAATTTGCGAATTTACAATGATCAAATTTTCAATTTGTGTTACATAAATCACGTAGCTTTTGGATTGAAAAACATATTAGCTTTTCTTAGAAAAAAGAAAGAAATGAAATGAAATGGGAAAAAGATAAAATAAAGAAATAAAATGGAAAAAATAAAATGCAAGAAGAAATAAAATGGAAAAAAAAAAAGATGTTTTTGCACAAATGAAAAAATTGGCTAAAGACCGTAATCGCAGTCCAAAAATGTCTAGATTCAGTCGAAAATTAAAGATTTTTATAGAAAAGTAATGTTTTGCTGTTTTCAAGGCCACCCGTGCGCTGACATTTATAGCTTCTCAATTAGCGTTAAATTTAAATAACATGCAATTACACAGAAAAAAAAAAGGGGGGGGGAGAAAGAGGAAAAAATAGATTAAAAGAATCAATAATAACTTGAAATATTGAAAAACAAAAAATAATACACACGTTCCTTGTACCTTTACATCGGTAGTTTTCAAAACAGATAACTATTACACATCTATTTATAGATCCCTTCCCTCCACGCAGAAAAGGGGAGGTCGAAAAACTCACACTAAAGTGGGAAGCGACCACCTGTGAAGTGATTGATCACTGATCTTGGAGTACGACGATTCAACTTCAAAATAAAAATGTCTGTTTTATTATTAAAATATCTCATTTTCATTTTAATAAAAATTCAATATTTTTAAATCAATGCACAGATAAAAAATTGAAGTTATTAGCCGCGTGATTAAAATTTCAAATATCTCAAACAGAACTGAGTAAATTCCAGTTTTTTGATGCCTTGTCTAATTTTCACGATAATGTCCGAGTTTTGAAATTAAATTAAATATTATTATTAACTTTTTTTTAAAAAATGCCCACTAGTCTAAAATCTAAAGACCTTCAAGAATTGCATGCAAAAATCCAAATTCGAAAATCACAATTTCCTTTTGAGATATTTTTAGAAAACTGAAGGTCCTTAATTCCCATAGGATTAACATGGAGAAAGGATTTTGGAGATTTTACTGATGTACAGCCTTAAGTACATGAAAAAATTTAACTTATTTGTACCAAAGGAATTGATTCCATAATTAAATGTGCATTATTAATATTTCATTCCCCCTACCTTAAAAAGTAAAGATAAAATATGCGGGCGGCATTTTAAGATGAGGCATATGAATGGGCGCCAAAATGGAGTCTCCCCCCCCCCCCAATAAAATTTTCAAGCTACGTCCCTGTTCTACAGTTGGTAACAAAAGTGTCCGAACACTAGGAAAAATTCTTATGTTAAAAAAGTACACTTCGTACAGTTTTGTTAAGTAAATCCTTGTCGAATCCTGTTCTTAGTCAGTCTAAGAACATGATTCGATAAGGATTTATTTAACAGAACCGTATGAAGTGTACTTTTTTAACATAGGAATTTTTGCTAGTGTTCGGACACTTTTGTTTGTATTTCGGAGTAAAGGATGGATGGATGGTTGGATTTTACGTCGCACTAGTGCTGCGCAGATAGGCGACGGTCTGGACAAAGAGTTTCTTCCGAGCTGAGCTCTACGTCACGGAAGATCGGCCTATTTCCTCCAATCTCCACGATCCAACATGCATCATATGAAGTGTTGATTGGATAAAATCGGCCGATCTTCCATGACGTAGAGCTCAGCTCGGAGGCATTATTACAGGAGGTGTTGGGCTGGGACACACCCCTAGAGGCGAGGTAGTCCGGTCGGAGTAAAGGAAAGGGGAGGGAGTTGAGGCAAAAGCCAAAAACCTTTCCTTAACTGTTATAACGGCATGACATTGTTAACTGTAAACATTGTTATGTCAGTTTGCCGGACGCCAGAGATCGTAGTTGGTGTTTTGTTTCGGATAGTTGGCGAATTTAAATAGATCTGTTGCTTATACTGTATTTTTTAATTTTATTCGCGATTTAATATAGTTAAATATTGACGCAATCGATTGAAACGATTATAGAAATATGGGTGTTTTATATGTATCTTTGTTGTGTTTTTTTAGCATTGTATTTTGCAGTCCGCACAATCAAAAGTTTAAGGATGGCTTTCGAGAGAAAGTAGAAGATGGAATATTTACTGCTCGCGACAGTGAACATTATAAAGATGGCAAGCACAATCGTGATTTTGATCATGAAGCTGTGTTAGGTAAAACCGTTTGATCTTTTAATTTAATTTATTCATTCATCTTTTCAAGAAAAATGAAAATTATTATTAATAATTGAAATTATTTGTAAAAGGCTGACGTTTGCAATTTCTTTTCTAAGTGAAAGAATAAAAGAATTTTTTATGTTCTTTAAAAAAGAAAATAACCACACCACAGTTACTTGTACTTGTTTGACTTTGGTGATTCTTTCCTTTAAGGATTATGCAAAATCCCTCTGTTTTGAGTATTTATTATAATAGTTTCCAATAATCGGTACTCCAGAAATTTTCTATGTTTGTATTTTTATCAAAATATTTCATCGTTCATTATCTTGCTAGAAAAAATATTTAAGTAAGAGAAAAACTACAACAAGAAAGAATAATAACTATGCACTCAGACACTTTTTCAGATTTTGATAAAATTTGGTTTATTCTTCTAGGTATGGTTATGTAGTGCACTAATTTTTATTTATTTCTATAATTATCAGGGTTGTAGTAATTTCAGGGGTTAATCCAGGTTTTTGAAAATGGTACCCCATTTGTGAATTTTGTAAATAATTTGTGAAATTTTTTTTTATTAATTTGTGAAAATTAAAAATGCCTAGTGAACAAATAACTGAAATGCACAAACAGGGTTGCTACACAAATCAGGAGAAAAAATTCCCTGAGTTTTCCCTGCCCCTTTTAGAAGTAAAACAGATGACACGCAATCATGCAGCATTAGAATCTAACATGTTTACAAGTCAGTTGAACATATTTAGGGTATATTAATTTTATTAACTTACTATAGTTGGGGAAAAAACCGTAATTGATTCATTATAAAGCACTAAAGTCTTAAAAAATATTTGATTATGAGGAAAATTTCCTATGTTTTTCCAAAAAATTTCCTGAATTTTCCCTGTTTTTGCAATAAATTTTGAAAATTCCCTGAGTTTTCCCTGTTTTTTAATAGATTTTCAAATTCCCTGAGTGTTCCAGGTTTTCCCTGTTTTCCAGGTGCCGTAGCAACCCTGACAAAGTAATTTATACAGTTTTAAAATACCAATAAAAATATAAAAGTTGTAAAATAATTATATTTATGTTGATTGGGTAAATACCTAAATTGAAGCTATTTATAATTTTTTTGTAAAGTATTTGAGTATGCATATTACGTGACATTTCAAACCATCTAAGACATCACATGTAATATAGACCTGTTTCAAAAGTCATAAATTTTAAAGATCTCAACCAGCAATGGATAAATGCTTTATTCTTTAATAAGCATATAATATTCACCATACCAAATGCTATAATATAAAGCTGTTATATATACCTTCTTCCTCCTCTTATTTTGTGTCACTTTGACAATTTTTAAACAGTAATCAAGGAAAAGCTAAACGTCCAATTTCAGGGTATTTGGGATAACGGATTATTAGATTTTTTTTTTACCTTTACAAGCAATAAGAACATTTTAAAGACTTTATAATGTACCTAAAAGTAAAGTTTTAATACTTTTACATATAAATTGAATTTATCTCCCCTGAAATTTAAATTTAATGTTCTAAAAAATGTTAATTGTGCTGAGTGATACCGCTAGGCTTTCAAAATCCTGGGTCTTTCTTTCAAAGAAATGGGTCTTATATATTATAAAGATATAAATTTAAATTATCTTACTGTAGTTAAAAGATATTTTTTTTTATGAATTTTTCATCAGCTCTTTTTGAGATTTTCTTAAAACTATTATGTAGGAGGTTATTGCTGTTAAGAAACAACTGAAAATATTTAGCCCAGTGTGTTCTGGAACCAGAAAGGAAAAATGAACAAAAGAAAGTACAATATAATAGCTATACATGTATATATTAACTAAATATATTTTATTTTCAGTAATATAAAATGCCATTTAAAAAAAAAAAATCCTTCAAATTATCAGTATTAGGATGACAAAAAAAAAAAAAAAAAAAAAAAAAAAAACGGAAAGAAAAGAAAATTTTGAGATAAGCTAATATTACAAAAATTGTCAATATTTTGAATTTTTAAATAACATTTTTCACCACTTTTCTAAAATAAAACTGAAATTATTTATTATTATTATTATTTAACGATTAAATTAATTAAAAATTATTTAAAAAAATAGTCTGTTAATTGTTATGGCCTTCACAAAACTTTCTTCTGTGTCATTCTATATCACAGGGCCACTTACTGTTTAACATGCACAAAAATTCAATTATAGCTTCTTACAATAAATATTTTTATTTATTTGTCGATTTTGATGCAAATTTAATCAACAGATGCTGAAATGTAGCCATGTGGAAAATCACAAAAGGTGAGTAATAGCAGCGCTACCTGCAGGCCGATATACACCAGATTAAGTCAATATCTGTTTTGGCACATTTATATGTCATATAAGTTGAAAATTAGCTTTTTTATTTACGCGCACAGCAGGGCTACCTGTTGGCCAATATGTACTCAAATTGAATCTGCATAGTATTTCACAGTTGTCCTTTTATATACCAAGTTTTGTGCAAAAAGTGGTAATAGAATATGAGATATAGTCTTCCCATTCAAAGGGAAAACTGCAGTATAACAGCACCCCCTATCGGTCGATATGCTCCAAAATTGAATAAGCATCATTTTTCACAATGGCCTTCTCACTTATCAAGTTTTGATTGAGTATATACAATCAGGGTTTAACCTGGCAAAAAAATTATTTTAGCATTTTAGCGAAAATAGGCAAGCACTATTTTAGCTTTTTCGAAAATTAATTAATTCTTTGGATACCATTGATTTCTTTTACTTAGCTTTGTTATCCTCAGTTTTGTTTTCTATTCCTTTTGTTCATTGATGATTTTAACCAAGCATCCATATTTGTGACTTTAAAAATATGAATCAGGGAAACTATAAATTTAATAAGTTACCTTATTTTTGCTTCATTATTAGTGAGCTGCTTTCGGTCCGGGGCCCCAAACCTTCATCAGACATTGCTCGAGTGGTAAGTGGTTTCTTTTCTTGATCTTCCTCTTCACCTGTAATTAGGCGGCGCCACTGGGTATCTATTCCGATTCTCGATTCATGGTCATTAATCGAATTAGGCTCATTAATGATTTCGACGGTTTCGCGGTAGTAAGCATAGGTGGAGTTATCATAATTAGCTAATTTTTTAACATCATCGAACTGGATGTTTATTCCGTTTTTGCGGTAGCTTTTTGATAGCGCGGTAGTATTTCTGTCGTATTTTAAATCGTTTTGGTGCTCTTTAATCCGTGTACTTATTTTCCTTTTTGGGAAAATAAGTTATTATATAGAGATATTTTATACAGTTATCCAGTTTTAGCTTTTTAGCGAAATTCTGACCGACTTGTTTTAGCAAAATATGATACCTTTTAGCAAAATTCTAAAAAAACTAATGGCAGTTTAAACCCTGTATAAAATACAACCCGAGATATAGCCTTCCCTTAAATGGAAAAAATCGTATTGTCACCTGTTGAGCGATTTGCACCAAAATTTGATAGACACTAATTTATGTCAAAGTGCAACTACATATAAATTCATATGAAATTGTGTACTCTATTTTCTAAGATATAGTCGCCACAAATTCTTGTCCCACACAAATAGAATTTTCTAAAAATGATCAAATCTTGTTCAGGACCTATCAGAACATGTAAAACCATCAAAAACCAGAAGTAAAAAAAAAAAACCAATATGTTCTTCTATTGAATACAAAATTAAGTAAAAATTGAGGTATGGCGTTTCCGGAAAAAACGGGAAAGTTGGTAGCTATGTTCATGCCTTTCATTTCACTGGAACAACCAGATGTTAACAGCGACTCGTGCGATTACTATTAAAAAATTTATATTATTTTCATGATTTAGTAAAACATTATTAGATTATAATTATCGAAATAATTATTGAAGTAATAATTTATCATGGTCCTCTTAAATCCAGAATTGTAAGGATCGCGGCAATTTTGAATTTTACAGATTTGTGAAATTTGGTTTTTGATAATATAAGAAACATGCCACATGCTATTTTTACTCCTTCAAAGCAAATTGTACTTAATTTGGCAAATTAAATAATAAAATAGGAGAAATGCACTCCAGAATTTTTTTAAAACCTGTATTTTTCAGTTTCTTGGGGGTTGGGGGAATTATTAAAAGAAGAACGATAAATATCCTATGATTTTGTATAATGTTAATAAATTTTAATATTATCCCTTTTTATAGTTAGTTCTCAAAAGAAATAAAGATGTACAGATGAGAGTTACGTTAGTCTGCCTGCAGCCTGCTTCAAGGTCAAAGAGCAACATGTTGTGTTAGGAGTAGGTGAAAAATTTTGTGGTAGCTCAAAAATTTTGTGGTAGCTCGAGATCAAGATCTAATGCACAATATTTTACGAAAGTTTTTATTTTGTCGCATTTTAGCATAAACAGGAGTCTTTCAACTTTTGGTGCATATTAGTTGACAAATGGTGCTACTATGCTGAAATTCCCGATTCTTTAGGAAAGCTAGATCTCAACTTCTATAGTGTATAAATATATCAAACATGATAGTTAAGATGGTTAATATGTAAAGTAGGTGAATAATTGCTTAAATATATTTAAATCTAAATAAATAAAAAGAAAAGAAAGAAAGCAAAATAAAATGCTAACTTTTAAATTTTATTGATAAATGTGCTTATCAATATCTCCTGGCCTTCATCGCAGATCCATTAAGCACATTTATACAAAATATGCACATAAAAAACTGACAGTTAGTATCAATTTAAATTATTTATTTTATACATTTCAAAATTCTTTTTTAATACACTTGAACTTGGACAAAACTTATTATTATATTTATTGGTATAGCTATTATATTATTGTACTGATCCTTAAAAAAAAAAAAAAAAAAAAAAAAAATCTGATTCCCTAAAACTAATTGCTTATTTTCTTATATACATCCCTTCTACCATTCATTTACCTTTATTATTGTTGTAATCAAAATTTCAGTTTTCTTTTTTTGCTAAAAAATGACGGGCTGTACTGCTTTTAACTGCTCAAACAGATCTGAGCAATCCTATAAGTTAAAAGTGTTTCCTAAAGATCCCAAAAGGAGGAAACTTTGGGCCTCCAAAGTTAAACGCCTTAATTGGGAACCAACTAACACAAGCTATTTGTGTGAAGAAAGAATTTTTACATTTTCGATTGTTTATTTATTATTTTCTTTATGTACTTGAAAGTTCTTTCTGCGATTAATTTTCAATTACATTTAAGAGATTTTGTGATTTTCATAGTTAAATTGTCTAACAATTTACTATACATTGTTCGCATCAATCTTGGTAATTTAATGGTTGGAAAGGATCACCTAGACTACTATTTTGTGGTTAAAATATAAAATAATAGTCAAAGTTTTAAGTGCACACATTTTACATATATTTACATATTTTTTCTGCATATGTCAATATTTTCACAATGAAACTATACACATACTTTACTTTTAAAATATTCTAAATACAAAATGTATATATCTTATACTATTAAGTGAGCAATATTTGTATATTTCACTGTTCTCGAAAACGGTAGCTCGGACAGTCACGAGATTTAACACAAAGGTGCCCCCCGAAGGGTCATTGTGCACATCGAAGTCAGATTTTCGAATTTTTTATTAGTTTTTTCTTAATTAATTAAAATGTGAAAATAATAACCTTCTAATTTCTGATAAATAAGCCATTTAAATTTTAACATTTTATCCATAATTTAATTGTTGCCAATTTTTTTTTCGACAAAATAATAATTTAAAAAAGAAAAAAACGTACATTTATTTAAAATGAGGAAAATAAATCAAAAAGATTAGAAAATAAATTAGAAATATCAGTCGCATCGTTACAAATAAGATACCAAATGAAAGGGAAAATTTTTGTAAATCCGATGCATTAAACAGCTTATCAATTGGATGATTAGTTTTTTCTTAATTAATTAAAATGTGAAAATAATAACCTTCTAATTTCTGATAAATAAGCCATTTAAATTTTTTAATTTTATCCATAATTTAATTGTTGCCATTTTTTTTTTCGACAAAATATTAATAATTAAAAAAAAAAAAAGTACATTTATTTAAAATGAGGAAAATAAATTAGAAATAACAGTCGCATTGTTACAAATAAGATAGCAAATGAAAGGGAAAATTTTTTTAAATCTGATGCATTAAACAGCTTATCAATTGGACAATTAGATTTTTTAAAATTAACTAAAGTATGAATTTTAGGTGGCAACAGCAGAAGATTGTATGGAAACCGTTAGGAGAAAAAAAAAAATGAAAAATCTGCTTCACATTAAGTCACATGATTTTTAAGCGGGATTAAAAATTGCAGTTTTCAAATTCTTTTAAATTTTCTCTCACGAACACAAAAATATAATATACGGCCTGTACCTTACAAGACCAACTTGCATTTCAAATTTCATCAACTATTTTGGTTAATAAACAAAAGTTATTATTTTTTTTTTTTTTAATTAAGTTTTATTCTATCTTTGAAAAGATTTATGTGATCATAGATATAATAATATATATAGATCTATCATCCCCATATTATCGTGCAAAGATTTTTGATGCTGAAAAAAAAGCTTTGGAATCAGCCATTAAGTGGTATTGAAGGAAAAAAAGAAGAATGAATTTGAAACTATATCTGGAGCTTTTCATTCACCTTTAGTAAATAAATTATTCATGAATTTTATTTGCTAAAACATTCGTGTGTATTCACTCGGGGAAAGACTGCCATATTTTGGTAAAATTGCCGTCTTTTCCCGAGTGAAAAGGAATCACTTTTTTCTCCCCAATGATCAATCTATATATTATTACTATATCTATGTATGTGATACGATACATTAATAATTTGGGTTTTAAAAATTTTTTTAAATAGATTATTTAAACTCTATGAACCATATTTTTATTTTATCAGTTTCATTAACAGATCCTGCTGGGCGATTTTTTAAATTTTGCTGTTGAAGTACACCAAACGTTTTTCGACAAGAAGTTTAATATAGCAACAGCCATTTTAATCTAAGTAGCATAAAAACATAAATGATTTATTTTTACACAAAATTTACAGAACAAATGCAGTTTTAAAGATAGGAAATTTATTTCAACAAGCACTATTTTAAACCTAAAAACTATTAAAAATATAAGCAGAATATAAAGGATTCTTATGTATAAACAAAAAAGAGTCTGATAAAATTATTAGCAAAATAGTCTTCCCCTTTTCATACAAAAAAAAAAAAAATAAAAATAAAAATCCATCGCTAATATGGCGACAAAAATTCAAAAGCCGCCAATGGAGTGACATAATAAAGTTGTGTAACACGATAATGTTTACCTATTTATTTTTTTATATAATAATCACTATGCTAATTTATCATACAAACAAATGAGCCTCTGTGTGTTACTGCACTTGCACGCTGTCGAACAGAAATATTTGAAAAATTCAAATTAATATTTAAATAAATAAATAAAAATATGTTTAATGGGAAATATATATAATCATAAAATGATTAGTTGTCTAAAATACGGCAGAAATAGCGCTCATAGCATATTGTTACAAGGGATTAAGTCTTATTGTTACAATGGATTAAGTCTAAAATAGTGACAAAAATTCAAAAGACGCCAAAGAGAACTATATTAAGGCTGTACTATCAGGTTTACAACCCATGAATTATATATAAAAACAAAAAATTAATTGTCTCATGCGACAGACGTAGCCGGTCACAGCATATTGTAATATATGGCGTGAAATTGCTGTCATTTAATGGTTGATTGGATAAACAAAATAAACGTATGAAATAACGTAAAAGCAAATATTATGTTGTCAAAACCCAGTTACATTTGAGTTCAGTCCGAGTTACATGTGAACAACACGTATAGTGTTGTTCACATGTAACTGGGATTCAAATATAAAAGGGAAACTCCAATTTTTTCGATACTATCTATTTCGAAACTGTTATATAATAAGCACCTAAATGGAAGCTCATTGGTAAACTATTGTCGCAGGTAATAGGGACAAGTGCCCGAGTTGCAGTGGATGACCAAATCGCTGCCGAATGCAGCAGGGACCTGGAGCGAGCTTTTGAACAATTTCAGTAATTTATTTTATTTTTATAAAGCTATATAGAAAAGAGTTTCCTTTAAATTTAGTGGCCTGCTAGTATATATATATATATATATTAGTAACACTAATTCCCACAAATGCAAGAAAAAAAAAAAAAAAAAAACATAATTAGTTAATTTAAAATTAATTAATTAATTTAAACAAATAATATAAAAACCATAAATTCTGAAAGCCTGCAATAATTTTTTCAGGTAGAAAAAATTTGAGCTCATATATTTATCAACAAGGCACAAGTGTAGTGTGAAAGCAATGATGCACTGTAGCTTCCTGAAAGTACCACTTTTTCAGAAGACTGAAGATAGGACAATATCCCCCCCCCTCCTGTTAAATTGTGAACATAATATCAAAATGAAAAAAAAAAAAAAAAAAAAAAAAAAATATCTGTAAAGAATTAGAAATAGCCAATTTATTCTTATATTCTTATTATTTCAGAAATTAAGCTTATTAAGGAAAAAATATTAAAGTTTATTTAAAAGAATTTTTGTGCTACAAAATGAAAAAATAATGAAAATAAATCGGGATGCATTATAAATTCTTAAATGAAAAATTTCCCTAGTTCAGTATAAACAAAAAAATTCTTTAGCTCAGTATAATGTTTTTGGTTTTTAAAAATCTAAGTTAAAATAATGGTTTAATAATAATAATAATAAATCGAAAATTAACACACAGAAAAAATAAAAATAATTATTAAATAAAATAGTTAAAAGTCGTAAATTTGTGTTTCTAAGAGCAATTCTTTTTGTTTTTTTTAATATAAATTTGGCAATTTAAGTCTATCGATAACTTGTTATTTGACAAAACTAAAGATAATTTAGTGAAAAGAAAATGCTTAATTTCAATACAATTTAAACGAATTATGAATAAATTAAGTCTTTTATACTTCTAAGAAAATTAAATATCCCGCCAGAAAAGTAAATGTTCACCAGAAGCATTTTCTCGCCAACATAAGATAAAGGTCATATCTAGAAAGATTCAACCCCACTCGTAGCTCACGCAAGCAACCCAAGATTTCATCCACAGCGGTTGCGCACTGAGAACTGTCGTCACTCTAAGTAATATAGGCACCCTAGTCGTAGCCAATGCTTACCTCCAACGAAAAATTAGAAAAACATAAAAATAATTTTTCATAAGAAAGACAGCCTAAAGGGTTAAATTTAGAATTTGGTCTGTGAATAAATCGCCACGTGCACAGAAATCATTCAGAGTGAAGCACCAAGAGTTTGAAGAAAAATAAATTAATTAAAAAATAAAAGTAATAACAACTCCTTGAAAAAAAAAAATCTAAGTGTAACAGAAGGGCTGCTGTTACGTGCGCTGACAAGATGGTCTGGACTAGAGGTCTGCACGGGCCGAAATTTTCAGACCCAGGTCTGGTCCGGTATGAAATCGAAAAACCTGGCCCGTTTCTTTTTTACTAGTGTACGGCCCGGCCCGGTCCGATTCAAAAATATGTAATATTACAAAAAAAAAAAAAAAAAAATGCCTTTCTACGAAAAAGATTTTAGTATGTGTTTTGCAGAGGTGTTATATAGTTAATAGAATGTTCTTTAACAAAGCTGCTGAATGTTTGCAAGATATTTATATATAAACAGTATTTCATTATTACAGACGTACAGAAGGCACAAAGACAGACAGAAAGTCAAATCGAAAATATTAGCATTCCCCAAACAATATAGGAAGATATTTAAAATGGTTAATAGTACTAAAAATACACCTTCAACCCCTTCCTGTTATATACCGTAATGTATCCAAATCTTTCATATGATCCGGTAAAGAAAACTTTAATGCTAATCCAACCATATTCAATAAAAAAGATGCTTTTGCACACAGGGTTGGCAAACTGGGCCCAGCCCAGAAAAACCCGCCCGGGTTTTTCTGGGCGGGCCCACCAACAAAAACCCACTGGGTTTTTGCAAATAAGTGGGTTTTTGTTAAAAATTATTTATAATTTACAAATCCCATCTATGAAGTATAGAAAGCACCTTACCTTTTAAGGAAAAACTCTTATTTTTATTTTCTAGAAAATAGTATTAAGCTTAGAAAGTAACTACAGTTATAAATATATAATAAAAGCAAGTTTATCTTCTATAATTGGTTCAATTTTCCTTTTCCTGTAAAATTGAATGATATTTTTGTTTAACAGCGGGCATAAACGTTGTCCAGAATCAATATTTAACTAATTATATTGTTTAGTTTTAAAACTGTATAATAATTTTATTTTAATTTTAGTAGCAACAATTATAAATCTAATAAAATTTTCTTCTATAACTGTTTTCAACTATTAAAAAACTTAAGAAAAAGCAAAAAAAAATGATAAAGCAGTGCAACTTATTTTTATAATTAAAACGAATTGGTGTAGGTAGACTCTGCTCAGTTCCCCATCATATATGTTTTCATAAATTTCTAGTACAGGACATTCTCTTAACATGATTATCATGTTAAGAGAAATAAATTCGACCAAACGCTTGACACAGTGACAGAATGAAATCTTCCACCTAATAAGCTATCCACCGTTCACTTTGATATATTTATCTTACTAATCTATTAATTTATTTTATTACGATCCATTTCGTAGTTTCATTTTCATGCTACTGTTTCCAATGCAACAATCCTCAAAATGCATATTTATATGGGATATCGCCCCATTTTGCTGTGTCGATAAAATATTAAATTACGAATAACTTACGAAATTTTCCCATTAGAATATTTGTAGTCAATCATGTTCAAACAAGTATCATAAATGTTATCTTGAAGTTGTCTTATAAATATTTATGATCCACAAAATGGACGTTTATGCTCAATTTTACCCTATTCTGCTATTTTAAGTAAATCATGAATTCCAAATAATTTACATATTTTTTAAATTGGAAAATACATACTCTATGATATTCATGCCAGTATCCTAGATAATATTTCAAAAGTGGTCTGACATCTTTACGATGAAAATATATCTGAAAATTGATGTTTATATGAATGTTTGCCCTATTCTGCCATGTTAAAAAATTAGTAAATTTCCAATAACTTGCGAAATTTTCAAAGTAGCATGTTTCTAGTTACTGATGTTCATTCCGACATCAAAACTCATATTTTAAAACTGATCTCACATTTTTTCAGTAAACATTTTCCATTTAATGCACATTTAAGTGAAATTTTGCCCTATTCTCCCATGTTAAGAAAATCATAATTTTTTAATAACTTACGAAGTTTTTTTAATTTGAATGTTGCAAATGAATAAGGTTCATGCCAATGTCGAAAGTAATATTTTAAAACTGATCTGACTTCTCTGCGACAATTTGTTCTTGAGATATCATATGCACAGACTAACACTAATACACTAACAATCTAACAGACACCCTACAGACGGACACCATACAAATTTTGTCATTTTCGGATTCCTCACACATGAAAATGTGTAAAAAAGTAAAAAAAAAAAAAAAAAAGGGTCAAAAATTTTCCCAATTACCTAAGTTCCTCATACCTATAGTATGATGGGGAACTAAAAAATTTAAATTATATGTATTGTACTTAAGAATTTAAATTCTTTTATTTTATCAGTTATTGTCATTAAGAATGTTTATTTTGAATAAGCATACATTAAAATAAAATATAGCTTAATCTTACTAATTAACACTATTTTAATATTAGAATCAAACCAATTTGTATTTCTAAGATAAATATTAGATTAATTAGTAGTTTAATATAATTAGGTGTATTACAGCTAATATGCTAAATAACATATTATATATGTAACATTGCAATGCAAATGTATTCAGACAAAAGCCCAGAAAAACCCAAGTGGGTTGGGTTTTTCTAGAAAAACCCGGGTTTTTGCCAACCCTGTTTGCACATGCTAAAATTGGTGCTACTTTCATCCAGTGCCCCGGAGAAAAGAAAAAGAAGCCTTAGAGGAAAAGTTACAGAGGAAGGATTTTTATAGCCTTCATGCCACCTAAACACTACAGACCATAGAAAACAAAGCCTTATATACAGTAATGTATCTAATTTCTTTTGTTTGTTACATGTACGCAAACTGGTAGTAATATGCATATTATTTTGAATTAGAAACCATCTAATATTACTTTAAATAAAATATATTAATTTCGAGACATGTTTAAAATATTTGCAGAAAGTCAGATTGCAAACAGTCAAGCTGATAGACAATTAAATTGTAGTTACAGACACCTTTTAACAAAATAAAATTTTATGTGACATACCAGACTAGACTGTAAAATAATGTAAAATTAATGACTGAAAAGGTATTTTATCATTTTCCCTTTTCGTTGATTAACGAGGAATTTAGAAAGAGATTGGGCCGGGCCGGGTTTGGGCGTAAAATTTCCTCCAGGTCCGGCCCGGCTCGAGTACACACAAAAAATATTGAGTCTGAGCCCGGCCCGAGAGCAAATTGAAAAATTTGATTGACCTCGGGCTCAGGCCGAAAGCCCGGCCTGTGCAGCCCTCTAGTCTGGACAGTGAAAAGGAATTAAGAGGTGAGCAGGGCGCCCCGAGGGCCACAGGAAACCACTCTGAGTCCCGCAATAAAAAAAAGGGGGGCATACAATTTTTTTTTCTTTTTTCCTATCCAAAAAGTAATTGAAATTCAGAAAAGTTAAAGTGAAGTTAATTATAGAACATTGTCAAGAATCTCAGTGTCTAGCCAGAAACTAAATTCCGAGCTAGGTCCGTTGACCAATCAGAGGCCTACAAAAAACCCATGATCCTCACCGAAAGTTTAGAGCTAAAAAAGAGAGGATTTTGTCCTCAATCTGAGAGCCAATCAGGGGCCTGAAAATCAGCCAATAAGAGGAGACCTCAGAAACTTACACCACAAGACAATAAAATTAATAAAAATTTTAAAAATAAGACAAATAATAAAAAATAATTCAGTAATTAGGAAATTTTGATAAAAAATAATTTTAAAAAAGTAACATTTTCAATAGTAAGAAAGTTCAAAGCTCGCGACTGGCATAGTTCAGTAGACAAGCCCGATACTAGGGTTAGCCAAATCTAGATGAATGTTTTGTTCAGTCTAGGGGAAATAGAATTTTGGATGGAAATACTAAGTTAAGTGACTCCAGAAGTTATACTCCTACGCTTTTTAGAGACGGGGAGAAAATCATCCCCTCTGACTAAAATAGCCAAAGGCCTTTTTTTACTATGACTCTAGCGTCGTATCTATGAATTGAGTCTAACAGAGGATTTCCAACATTAGGAATGGATTTGTGAAATTTCAATGCAAGTTTTCGAAATTGAGCATAAATAGGTTTAATTCGGAGATCCTCGTGAATGTAATGGTGACAGGATCATTAAGAGTAAATCGCTAAAAGAAAAGTTTTTCTTTTTCTTTACTTTTAGAAAGTAAAACTGTCTTAACAAGAAATTAAAAAACCCTGAAATAGACCACCAAATAAAATTGGAGAATTTTTTATGTGGTTGGTTGCAGGAGATTTTCCTGACCATAAACCATTTCCAGAAAAAAATAAATTCTACTTTATTTTCCGATTTTCAAAAAAGACTTGGTTCATTTTGACATTTTTTTTTAAAGTGAAGTAAGTTTTGTTTTTAAATACTAAATGTTTTTAAAGTCATGAAAGGAAAAAAAAAAAATTTAAATAATTCTGGATTTTGGAATTCCAGATAATCGGTACAATATTGTGTTTTGAAATTTATTCTAAAGAGCACTTTTTTTTCATGAAATAACATTTGCTAATGTTGCAAATTCTGATGAGATTTATTCTGCTAACTAAATAAACAAAAAAATCCCCCCCCCCCAAAAAAAAAAAAATAAATAAATAAATAATCTCCAGTCTATTATCACTTTATGCTGATGCTGGTTTTGGGTCACTTCGCATGTGCTCCGTCAGACAGAATAGAATGCACAAGAAAAGGGAGAAAAGTGACATCATCGTTTTCGACTCTCCTACATTGATAGGCTGATACATCCACCATTTTCTAGCCCACAAGACCGGTTGATGATTTATTATTGATGATTTTTTGCCAGTAAATTGCATGGATAACTACAGAAAAAGGCACCGCCTGTTTATATTTTCTTCTAATCTAGAAAGAAGGAAAAAGTGGATTATAAATTGCAGATGTAACTCCTGGATACTCGGAGCAGGAGCACAAATTTGTAGCGCAAAATTTCCCTTATTTTCAACCTATTTCATTTTATTTTCAAAGTTCTTTGACAAATTTAATATGAATGTACTGTTTTCTTAAATTATTTTTTTTTTTTTTAATTCTTTTAAAATTAACTTTAAAATTACATTTCTTTTAACATGAAGGGTTGCAGTTTTGAGAATGTTGGCGATGTTCTTAAAATCGCCAACTTGTTTGTTTCGTGATAAGAAGTTCTAGCTCACATGATCTGTGTAGAACTTTAAAGGCGATGACAACGCTAATCAGATAACCTAGATTTTTCTACCGCCAACGTTTTCCCAGATGGGCTAGAAAATGGCAGACACTGTGCCAGCTCGTATCATATAGGAGCCTTAGAGCAGATGCAGCCCGCAGATAAGGACACAGACACAGCCAGTGATTAGTTTGGTTTTGAAGGAGGAAAAAAGAATCTTTCTCCCATTCTTCTAAATTCAGAGCTAATTAGCCAGGAAAATAAATTGCTTTGAAATGATTACAAGGAATTAAATAAAAGAAATTTATTGTTTTAGAATAAAGGATATTTTTGGGGAAAAAATACGGGTCCTCGTGACCCACGATTTCAAAAGTTCTGCGTTCCTTTCTTTAAAATTGGGGTCAATGGTGCACTATAGCGCACCTTACTCATATATGGTACAAAAACTGTTTTTGGGTGTGATTATGAACTTGAATTTTTGTTATATTTGTACATTTCAAAGTGCCCTGAAACCTAAAATTAAGTTTTTAGCACAGTGGCGTATCCAGATATAAATCAGGGGGCAGGGGGGCTTATAATCAACATCAGCTATCAAAGCATATATTAGATTCAATCCCGTCGTAGTGCCAACAATGCAATCATTCAAACGTCTCCATGATTGTCTCTGAAACTAGCACTGTGATTTAGGGTTTCTGTAGAAAATCCCTATAGAAACTAGGGCTGTTAGTTTTGCTTCCCGGGTAGATACTCATTCATCCCCCCCCCCTTAAAAAACCTGGGGGGAAAAGGGGAGAGATAGGTTTTTCCAATTTTCTTTCTTTTCATTCTCTTTTCTTTTCTTTTCTTTTTTTTTTTTTCTTTTAATACATATATTTAAAAAACATTTTGCTCTTGTATTCAAATAAATTTTGTCGGTAAATTAAGATTACTCAACACTAACATAATTTTATAGGATAATGGAATAATTCGTTTATTTAAAATTAAACATTTTAAAAAATTAAGCATTTACCCTCATTATTTAGAGAAACAAGATAATTAAAAAAAAAATTGTTTTCTATTTATTACACTGTGAACTACATTAAGACAAAACTTTATAAATAAATAATTAAAATGTTAACATATGTTAAAACTACCTGATACACACTGTAACAACTTGACGGGTGGTTCGTTGAGGTAATTGGGGAAAATGAACTGTTCAAATAAATCAGTACTTTTTTTTCGCAGGAAGCATGACACTTTTAATATTACTTGATAAAGTTATTTACATATATTTACATTAAGAATAATATTCTTTCCAGAATTAAACAAGATTCTTGCACTCCATAATAGTGCATAAAATAGTACAAATAAACCTGAGCTAAGAGAACGGGCAGGACACACTTCCTCCGTCTCTCCAACCAGCTCACTCTCCACTACATGGATGGATGCTTTTTTCTCCGCATCCTTCCGCGACCCCTTTAAAGGTTGCAATCACATACATTCCCCTCCATAGGAGGATACCATAAAGGTGTGGGACTCACCGGCATTACACCTCCCCTGGCACTATCTGAGAAATAAAAGGATTCTGGAGACTCCCACTCCATAATATTATTTAAAATCTAATACAACTAAATAACAGTACAGACATTAATATTCATAAGAAAACCACAATGAAGTAATGAAATTAGCAATTAAAACAATAAAATAAAATCATAAGAACCTTGTAAGAGTTCTATACATGCTTGACTAAATAAATGTCTTTGCGACTTTCATTCTCTGAAATAAACAAAATAGTTTTAAAATCACATACACAGAAAGTTTTGATTTAAAAACGTCCGTTTAAAGTTTGAATAAAGTCCAGATTGTTCATAAATAAACAATTAACTCTAAATAGTTAATCAATGTCTAAATTGGCACTTTCAATAACACAAGTTCAGACATATAAAGGCTGAAGTTCCATTTTTTTTCGGCGAAAACACAATGTTATTTCTAACGAAATTAATTTCTTGATAACAGACATATAATTGAACACTTTTAGATCCTTTGAAGGTACAGTTGACTGTTTCGAGTGATTTCTTCGATCACTGTGATATTCAGTAACATACTCGATGTATGCCAAGTCAAGTTCCAGATAATCTGTTACAATGACGTGCACAATTTTATTTCGAGCACTAGATCCTTTGAACTTGAAGAACATTGTTTTTCTTTTAACTCAAGCCCTATGTGCTTTAAATGGCATGAAGACTGAGTTAATTTCTCCTGGAGATATTTTCCAGTTTTCCTTCGAATGATTCAAAGGTGAAGTCATATTCCTCTCACCTTTGATGATTTTTAAATCGGGGGCTTTTCACTGCTGGGACAACAAATTTATCAATTCGTTGCTTTCCGTATGATCCAAATGATCAACATTAAGGGTGAATTTCACATCTTCATATTTTCCACAGGTGTGTTGTAATTATAATTTTTCCCGAATGTGTTTTCTTTCTCGAAAATTCAATTGACTGTCTGGATCAAGTCAGAAGTTCCATCAATTAGCTTGATTTCATCAGATTGTAAGCATTGTCATGCTGTTTCACCAGGACCGGTCCAGCAAGCGTATAGAATCGCCTGATCGTTCGCTTTAAAATTCCTAGAAGACGAATGTCTAATTTCGCCAGCCCAAGGTAATGATTTCAAAATACCAATTAACCAATTAAATTCCCCATTAGCCATTCCACAATCATTAACGATTACATTTGGAATCCTAGTACGCATAAAAATATCTGATAGAGCACTATAAATCATCTTGGTCATTAACGTTTTTAACGCAACTACTTCCATCCACTGCCCATGCCGATCCCTCGAACATAATTCAGTGCAAGCGATATCCCTTAAACGTACTTTGGCTTGGCTCATTCTGGGCCAAAACGAACTACCCCAAATTCTTCCTGTAGTTTCATTTTCGCATACGACCGCTTCTTGAGCTAAGTTCAATCTTTCCTCTCGCCTAGGCCGAAACATTTCTGTTTCTCCCCGTGCTTTACTACCCCTCTGATTCATCACTCCTTCGATAATGCTCATTTCTTCACTGACTTCTTCCAAATCTTTACACTGCATCTGGAATTTCAGATGTTCTGCTTTGACCCTTTCTTCGATACAAAGCTTATTTTCCCCATCGACTTCCATTGCCCCCTCCACGAAAACCGAAACCTCTCTTTCTCTGGATTCAGGAGACAATCCCCCTTCTACAAACTTGTCACGATCTCTGCTGTCTCTCTCTTTTTCATCCCTCTCTTTAAACTGCCCCTCAACGAATTCCATATCCTAGGTGGAAGCAAGCATGGGACACAGAGTTTTCCAGTCACCGCAGCAAGAATTTGTTGAGGTCCGTCAACGGATGTTGCATTCGTTTTGAGAGAAATGGGAAGTTTACATATTTTAGCTTCAATCTGTTCACCAAAAGCTGATGTGAGAATTATCTTTCCTTGCTCTTTAAGTTCTATATCTGATAGAGCCAAAGGGTTAAAAATCGCAAAATTTGTACCAGAATCTTTTATTGCTTTCACATTCCGTCCCTTAACCATTATTTCAATATGCTCTAAAGGTTCAAATGCGAGTTGGGAATTTAAGAATTCAGTTTTTATCATAGCGGTAAATATTTCGCTATTATTTTGCTCTGATTTAATATTTTCACTATTAAAACTTACACAGTCATGCTGTAAGTGGGAATTAGATCCACAAGAATAACAAGATTTGATTTTAGGTTTATAAGCATAACTCGACTGGTTTTTGGGTGTACGCAAATGAGGAGGTATGTATTTTTGCTCTCTTTCCGTATCTAACAATTCTACCGCATCGCATTGTTTTGCTATCTCTGAAAAATTTTGTTTATGTATCGACTTGCCTCTAGATGTATAAAAGTTATCTCAATCCTTGCCCAATTCTGTAGGCTTAAACCAATTGTCACCTTGCCGTATGCCTATATGCGTTTGCGTTTCCGGATCTAAAGTAGAAAATAATTTATCTGCTACTATCAAATCACGCAAGGTATCAAAATTATCGCATTTTCTTAATCTGAGATGATAATCAAATTTTGTTTTAAGGTGAGACGCGAATTGCATATGTGTCTCACCCACCTGCCTTTTAGCTCTGTTAAAGTGTTCTAAACAATTTTGGACTGTCGGTTCGAATTCTCGTAACACGAGTGTTTTTATTTTTCCGTTATCTTTTATCTCCTCATCATTAATGTAAACAAAAATGTTAGCAGATTTTTCGCGTAATAAATTTAACAAAATTTCGGCTTGTATACTTTTGTCTACATTTTTCATTTTAAATGCACGTTCCAGAGTTGTGAAGAATAAATACCATAACTCTGGTTTTGACGGACAAGGAATCGTTAATGTTTTTACTGCTCTAATTATTTTATCTAAATTATCAATATCGCTACGCTGGACAGGTTCCGACCTAGGACTAGAACTTTGAGCTCTGACGAGATCCAGTGCTCGATTGTGTTCTTCTTTGTTTTTCCTGTTTTCTACCATGGTAATAATGAATTGTGCTACGAATTCTGGCGACATTTTATATTCATCTGATTCCAGAATTCTTTCTTTAAGTTCTTTTATTTTTAAATCCGACATGGTGCTCACACCAATTTCTTCAGTGATATTAATTAGGTCTTCTTTTTTGAGACCCTTTACATTAAATATCTCAGCCATATTAGCAAAATTCTTTTGAAAAATCTTCCACAATTAGCAGATCTTTCAACGGATTATTAAACAGTCACTTTTCATACTGCTTTTCCCCCAAAACATAAGCAAGATAAGTATCTTCTTACTTCGAATCCTGTCGGGTGTGACAATGTAGGTCTTGCCGGGTTGGTTCGATGAGGTGAGAGGGGAAAAATGAGCAAATCAATCCTTTATTTTCGCAGGACGCATGACACTTTTAATATTACTTGATAAAGTTATTTACATATATTTACATTAAGACTAATATTCTTTCCAGAATTAAACAAGATTATTCAACTTCATAATAGTGCATAAAATAGTACAAATAAACCTGAGCTAAGAGAATGGGCAGGACAAAGTTCCTCTGTCTCTCCAACCAGCTCACTCTCCACTACATGGCCGGATGCTTTTTTCTATGCATCCTTCCGCGACCCCTTTAAGGGTTGCAATCACATATATTCCCCTCCATAGGGGGCTACCATAAAGGTGTGGGACTCGCCGGCATTACACACACATACACGTATCTATATACATATTATATACACATCTAAGTAGTATTTTTTATAAAATTAAAATTCAGACAGAAGCATTTTATGATGAGATGAATGTATTAATTAGGAAAATATTAAATGTTGAGCAAAGTAGTAATATTAAGACTTTTTAGTGCATACATATATTCAAATATAATGAAAATGTATTCTTGCATGTGCAGATATCAATTATTAACTTACAGTGAAAAAAATAATAATTTCCCTTCCCCCCCATCCCCCCCCCCAAAAAAAAAAAAAAAAAATTGATCACGAATTTTATTTATATTAAAAATCAAAATATAAAGAAAAATGTTATATGCACATATTATTTACATTTTTTTTTTTTTTTTTTGAAATATATATATATATATAAATGGCAAAGGGGACAGCCTACTTTTAAAAATGTTTTCGATCAACTTTCAGAACTTTTAAAAAAAGAATGAATGCATATAAACATTTTTTTTTCTTTTTTAATGTTAACTAGTATGACATTACTCTATTGTTTAAAAATATTATTTTAATGAGGGGTACTTTCTCACTCAGCATAGGATATCTCAGCTACAATTTCATTTATCCTCATAATTTTTATATTAAAAGAAACAGAACATTTGAATTAAGAATCTGAACTAAAAGGATTTAGTTATTTTAATAATATGGAGTTTAATTAATAATTAAATTTGAAATATGAAATTACCATTAAAATATGTTTCCATAATCAATTTTTTTCTTTATTAAACAGAACTTGTTATTTTTAGTTCATTTTACTTTTTATGTTAAAATGTATTGTTGAGAAAATCTTTAAGTTCATATCTCAAATACTTTTTGAATTATCATGTGCACAGTGAGAAAGCAGCCTTGAGTTAAAATAATAATAATAATAATGTGCAATAAAATAATTTCTATATTAAAGTAAACCAAAATAGTATTTTTAAGCAATAGAGTACTGTCATACTAGTTAACGTTAAAAAATATGTACATGCATTCTTTTTTTTTTTTTTTTAACTGTAAAATCTCGATTATAAGCCCCCTTTGAAAATAAGCCCCTCCCCACTTTTAGGCAATTTTGGATTTTTTGCATAATCCTAAAAATAAGCCCCCCTCTCCATTTCTTTCATTTTGAGTAAAAAATTATTTTCTGAAATCTTATGTATATTTAATGATTTTAAATAAATGTATTCTTTTAAAATATTTTTTTACCGCAAAATTTATCAACTCCCTTCTTCGCCTTCTGTTTTTACAAAATAACAAAGAGGTGGGAATGAGAACTAGGAAATAAGTATAGATCTATATTGAAATTGTAAACCTATTTTCTGATAGATGGCAGCACCAGTCTTAATTCCAGAAAATGTTCATACAGGTTTCCTCAATATTCATAAAAAAAAAAAAATGAATCTATAAGTAAACTTTTCTTTATTTACCTTTTATATACTAAAGAATAAATAGAGTTCTTTTATTTACTTATTTAATAAAGGTTACATTAAAAAAAAAGTATTAGCTTTTCTTTTAATTTAATTATTTCAATTAAAAAGATGGATGTCATATTTTTGTAAATTGTTATGTTTAACAGTAATATATAAAATGAGTTTTATGCATTTAGTATTCACCTAAATATATACCCTTATTAATTTATAAACACTAAATTAATTAATGTTTGATAACCTTTCAAGATTTGCCTTGCCTTTACTTAACCAAAATTAGTCTGATTTTTTTTTATTAGTCTTTCATATTAACCATATGAAAAAATTATTTAAAATTATCAATTTAAATTAATAATAAAATATTTTTAAATTAATAATTTAAGATTTATTTCTGTAAGTTACATTCAATTCTGGATTAGATAGTAAATATTAGTTTTATTCTCTGGTGGTAGATGGCGCCACCACAACTTTTTTAAAAAAAAAATTCTAATAAGCCTCTCTCTACTTTTTACTGGTTTTGCATTTGAAAAACGGGGGGTGTATAATCGAGATTTTACGGTAATTGTGAAAGTTCTGATTGAAAATTTCTTCATTTTAATATTTTTAAAAGTAATCTGTCCCTTTATATATATATATATATATATATATATATGTATATTTACAAATGCCATATTTAATTAATAATATTAGGGGAAAAATATATTACACTAATGCTTATTACTACAATATAAAATCTACTTTTCTATTTTTTTTTTCAAAGCAAATCTGTTAATATTTTCAGTTTCAATATTTACATCCTTATGGATGTGCAGCTAGTGCTAATCCATTTAATTTCTCTTGAGACATAGTGTTTCTTAAGTAAGTTTTTAGTCTTCTTAATGCTGAAAATGACCTCTCTGTGGATGAAACTCCAGTTGAAAAAGTCATTCCAATTAAAATAATCTTTTTAATATATGGAAACATATTGGCATCACAGTATTTCATCATGGAGGACAGACTTTCTGGTTTATCCACCTTCTTCTTCATCCATTTCATTCTCCAGATTTCGAGTTTGGTTGATAATCTAGTACAAATGATTTTTTGAGTGATTGTTTCTAATTTACTTAAAAATTCAGAAATGTTTATGATAGATTTTAACGATTTCTATTTGATTTTTTTCATTCAGAAATTTTGGCAAAATTATATTAAAATCAAACTGTATTGAATTAGCTGTTTTGAATCTAAATGTTAAGTCTTCAATAATGTTATCCAACAACGGAATAAAAATTGTTACTCTTAAGTATTCTTTTGGATCTGAAATGTTTGAATTTTCTCTATTTCTCTGTTTTTTACTGAGTCTCGGTAATGAGATTTCCATATCCAAATCATCACACAGAGATTCTACGAATTGATAAATTAATTTGAAATTATAGAATGCTTTTGATCTTTGTGACGTTAAAGTTTCGATTACTGAATCAATCAAATGTGTTGCATACTCTCTGTCCAAGGATACACTTTGTAATATTTTACTTAAATTTACAGTAAATCCAAGTAAAAATGAAAGGGAGTAAAGGCTGAAATTAAAATTAGCAATCATTAGTAAAGTTTTTAAACATTCTGCCATTGATGCAGAATCCGAATCTTGCCACTGAGCTATATCTGAAAAGGCATTCAATATATTCTTAAAAGAATCTTTAAATTTTAGTATTGCATCATGCCTGCCTACCCAACGAGTTTCACTTACTGATTTTAAACCTGTATCATTTGTTGATTTCAAGACGAAATTTCACTTTGGGGAAGATGAAAAAACGCAACAGTCTCTTTAATAATGCCAATTGCATTTTGAATTGCTTGCACATTTATACATTTGGAAATTGATAAATTTAACGTGTGATTGGTACATTGACATTTTACAGCATTTTTAAAAGTATTTTTAACACTTTCCAAAAAGGTTGAAAAGTGTTTATGACTTCGGTTTGTCTGCCTGTCTGTCTGTCCGCACTCTAACTCCCGTAAATATTTATGGAATTTCTTGAAACTGATATATGTTATTCAAATTCACTATAGGATGTTCCCTATTGAAAATGGAGTTTACACCTCTCCTGGTTTGTGTACAGGGACCCCAGTGTTTCCGCTATGGTAGGATTTTTTGCGAAATGCTAAAAGACTTATCCAAAATGCGAAAATGAAATAACATGTTTTTGCTTTTTTGCTAAAGCATCTTACTAAAGGCAAATTGAAAAAAAAAAAAAAAATCTTCGAAAATATTATAACGAATCTTTCATGGGGAAAAAAAATGCAACATTGATCAAGAAAAATCCATCGTTTCATGCATGTAAGGAAAATCAAATGCTGAACTATGCATAAGAATCGCATACAGGAAATCAATTTGAAAATAAGCATGAGGCATTCGTAAAGTGGTCTAATATGAAAGAAAGAAAAATTATAAATTGTAAACCAAAAAGCTTTCAATTGTAATAAAAAAATTTCACTTATATTACTTTTTTTTTTATTTTTTTAAGATATGTTTTTATTTTCTGATACAGTATATGCTTAATGTAGTTTTACGTGCCATAGTGATAATAATATCTCCAGAAAAATAATATAATTCGTATATAAGATGTTCATATTGCTTTAAAAAAGTTTTACGAAATAAAGCAATAATCTAAAAAGTTCAATATTTTTCATGCCTGCCAATAAATGTGTTAAAATATTTGCTTGTACTATATTCGAATTGATCTGATTACAGTGGTAAGTTTAATTATTTACTTTTTTGTTTTATATTTCAAATAAAAAAAAAAATAATAATAATAATTATCTTCTGTGTATAACACTTTAAAGATCTGATTAAAAACTTTTAAGTTTAATTTACAAATGAAAATCAAACATGTCGAGGCGTTTAGAATAATGTGTAAACTGATATTCATCTTTTTCTACTGCTTCTGGCATTTTCGCATTTTGCTAAAGCTTTTTTTTCTGATTTTAGCTTTTTTGCTAAAGAAAATTTTTACTTAACTTAAACCCTGAGGGACACCCTAAAATATTTCAAAGCATGGTGGTCTATGAGAGGCATTTCTATAAACCATATTTCCATAACCCTTACTGTGCACAAATCTTAATGAAATTGAAATATGTTATTCAAGTTCACTACCGGATGTTTCCTGTATAACTTGGAGTAAATACCACCACTGATTTGTGTACAGGGACACACAAAAGTATTTCAAAGCATTGTGTTCTATGAGAGGCATTTCTATAAACCATATTTTCATACCCTTACTGTACAAAAATCTTAATGAAATTCAAATATGTTATACAAGTTCACTATCGGATGTTCCCTGTTGAAAATGGTGTTTATACCTCTACTGATTTGTGTACAGGGACCCCCGAAAATATTTCAAAGCATTGTGTTCTATGAGAGGCATTTCTATAAACCATATTTTCATACCCTTACTGTACACAAATCTTAATGAAATTGTAATATGTTATTCAAGTTCACTATCGGCTGTTTCCTGTATAAAATGGAGTAAATACCACCTCTGATTTGTGTACAGGGACACACAAAACTATTCCAAAGCATTGCGTTTTATGAGAGATATTTCTATAAACTAAATTTTAATAACTTTGCACGAAGATTTATGAAATTGAAATGTTTTATTTATAAGCACAAAAGAAAATGCTTTGCATTGAATATAATAGCATGATTAGCATTACATTTACAGGGTGACACAAAAATATTCAGTTATATAAAGAGCTATTAATAAATATTTGCTAAAAGTGTACTTTCGTTTGCATTAAGCGTTTTTAACACTTTCTAACATTTTTAACACTTCCCAACAAGGTTAAAAAGTGTTAATGATTTCGGTTTGTTTGTCTGTCTGCCTGTCTGTCCGCGCTCTAATTCCCATAAATATTTGCGGAATTTCTTGAAACTGATATATGTTATTCAAGTTCACTATCGGATGTTCCCTTTTGAAAATGGAGTTTATACCTTTACTGGTTTGTATACAGGGACACCCGAAAGTATTTCAAAGCATTGTGTTCTATTAGAGGTATTTCTATAAATCATATTTTCATACCTTTACTGTACACATATCTTAATGAAATTCAAATATGTTATTCCAGTCCACTATCGGATGTTCCCTGTTGAAAATGGTGTTTATACCTCTACTGGTTTGTGTACAGGGGCACCCGAAAGTATTTCAAAGCATTGTGTTCTATGAGAGGTATTTCTATAAATCATATTTTCATACCTTTACTGTACACATATCTTAATGAAATTAAAATATGTTATTCAAGTTTACTATTGGATGTTTCCTGTATAAAATGGATTAAATACTAACACTGTTTTATATACAAGGACACTCAAAAGTATTCTAAAGCATTGTGTTCTATGAGAGATATTTCTATAAATCAAATTTTAATAGCTTTACTTTCCACGAAGTTTTAGGAAATTGAAATATGTTAGTTATATGCACAGAGAATGCTTTGCATAGAATATAGCATGATTAGCATTAGATTTACAGGGTGACACAACAATATTCTGTTACATTAAGAGCTATTATTAAAAATTTGCTAGAATTCTACTTTCGTTTACATTAAGCGTTTTTAACACTTTCTAACATTTTTTTAAGTGTGAATATGATATCGATTTGTGTATATGTCTGACTGTTCTTCTGTCTGTCTCTCTGTCTGTTTTTCTGTGCTCTAATTCCCGTAAATATTTATGTAATTTCTTTAAACCGATTTTATTGAAGTTCACTATCGGATGTTCCCTATTGAAAATGGAATGAATACCTCCTCTTGTTTGTGTACAGGGATACCCAAAAGTATTCAAAAGCATTGTGTTCTATGAGAGGAGTTTCTATAAACCATATTTTAATACCTTTAATATATAGAAACTAATGAAATTTTAATATGTTATTCAATTCCCTATCGGATGTTTCCTATGTAAATATAGTACATTTCTAACTGGTTCGTGTACAGGGGCACTTGAAAGTACTCCAAAGCATTGTTTTGTATGAGAGTTATTTTTATAAACCAAATTATAATAATTTTATTTTCCACAAAGCTTAATGCAATTGAAATATTTTGTTGAAATATATATGCACAGAAGAGTATGCCTTCTATGTAATATAGTATGGTTAGCATTAGATTTACAGGGCCACACAAAAATAATCAATTACATTAAGAGCTATTAATAAAAATTTGCGGCAATTGCATTTTCGTTTACATTAAGCGTTTTTAACACTTTCTAACAATTTTTAAGAGTTAATATGATTCTAATTAGTTTACCTGTCTGTCCAATTCTCTAGCATTCTATCTGTCTGTCTCCCGCCCCCAGCGTCCGTAAATATATATTAATGAAGTTCCCTGTGGAATGTTCTTTATTTAAAATGACATTATTAGGTCCTGACTTTTTTTTTACATTTAGTGTTAAATCGACTTTTTTTTTACACTTAGTGTTATAATTCTGTGGAAGAAAAGTCATAAGCATTTATCATTGAAACTAATTTTAAGAAACAATAATTTAATAGATAATTTCTACTGCACAAATTTGTGTAAAATTATATAGAAAAAAGTTTTGTGATGGCCACAATATGCTAATTGTGATTTCGAAGATACTGGTGCTAAATTAAGAGAAATTATGATTCTAAATTATTCTAATTTTCTTTAGCAATGATTGTGGTTTTCATCAAAAATTAAAGGTTGTGTAAAACTTATTTAAATTAAAGGATCCTCGTTAGAATATGATAAAATGTTTATTTGCAAACGGTATGAATTTATGGAAAGTTAATTATAATTAAAAATCGTTTAAATTACACAGACTGGCAAATTAAGAATACTGAAGATTTAAAAATGTATATACAACGTTACTCAGTAAGTTAAAAAAAATAATTAAAAAATTCAGCGGAAGCACAACACTGGACGAAATTTGTGAAAGACATATTTTTTTATGAATAAATTGTTGTAGAGACATGAGATAAGTGTCATTGAATTAGGAATTAAATCTTATTAGAAAAAATTTGTAATGACTCCATTCTGTTTTAAGAACATTTAGTAATTAACAGATGTTTAAATAAATTTAAGTAAGTGGCATAGATAAGTAAAGAAAAGGGAAATCACTGAATATTTCTTCCCAAGTTATATGCCGTTTAATGGATCGTAATGTATCTGAACTTTTTTGTGTCTCTTAAATGGGACTATACTCTATAGAACTACAAACAGGAAGCTCATAATATCAAATGTTTGTCAAATTCTTTTATGTTTTTTACAATTTAACATTATGATAAATAATTTGAGCTCATAGACCACAATGTATAAAAATTTTACTTTGTATACCGTTAGAAAAAAAAAAAAAAAAAAAAGGTGAAACTGTACGCTTTTTGTGATAATAACCTGTAACATGATTACCAATTTATATTTAATTTTAATGTAAAGTTTAGATACTAAAACACTTCCACTATTTTGAGTCTCTAGTACGCAGTCATAAAGAATTTCTTTTTGTGTCCCTGTAAATTAATTATAAGTCTTAGCCTCATAAAAATCTATATAAATTGTACGAAACGATGGTGATATATAATAACATACACACCATTTTTTTATCTCAGTCAGAAAAGGTGTTTACATACTATCACACTTCAAGTAATTTGAGCCCATTAACCATAATGATAAAAAAATATTTCTTTGTTTCCCTATAAAATAACTATAAGTCTTGCACACATCTAAATCTATAAAAATCATGTAACAGTGACTTTAAACATACAAATTAATTTTTTGCTGTATCGGATAAGGCGTTTAGAAGCTGTCACACTTTAAATAATTTGAGTCCATAGGTCATAATGGTAAAGAATTCTTCTCCATGTCCCTCTAAAAGCTCTAAGTTCTATACTCATCAAAATCTTTACAGATTGTGTAATGCTGACCTCTAACATACCTACCAACTTTTAGCTTATTTAAGATCATCGTTTAGACATTATCGTGTTCACTCATGCACATACATACAAACATACATCACCACACAAATAACAAAAATAATCTCAAGATATTTTAAAACGTACGGTGGGATCCAAAATCTCATAGTCATTTTTTTTTTTTTTTTTTTTTTTCCCCGATTACAATACTTTTCTTAAACAAAGCATGTTTAAAGTAAAAAGATTCATCTTAAAACTCATGCTTAGATTTCTTAGTTTTTTTTGCATAGATGATAGTATGTATGTTTAAAATGATCACTCTCAAACTAAACCAATTTCATTAAACATGTTATTTAATTTACTTTAATTTTTTTTTTCCAGGCAACTTTTCTCAATTTCGGAATAATAGCATTAGTCATAACTAGAAATTTTATAAGCAGAAATACATAAAAGTAAATTATTTACAATTTCAATACACATAATAATTTAGTATTTGCATAAAATTTCATGGAAAGAAAAGAACGGAAAAGAAGAGAGAGAGAGATAACCCTCGAATTGTCATATATATTAAACGCTTGACATATAAGAGTTATTAAATTCATTTTAAATTTATTACATAGCAGAACAGCAACTACTTAGTTAATACTACTATTAATGCATTAATAATAATTAAATAAATATTTTCATTTCCAAATATACTGGCGCACACACAGAATTTATTTATTTTATTAACTTTTTTTTTTTTTGGGGGGGGGGGAAGGGTCTGTTTAACTTATCTATCATTTTGTTTACCATTGTTCCCGTAGAAATCTTTTACTTATTTAAATTAGATTATAATCTGTTTTCGATTTATTCTTAAAATAATTTTTATTTTACTAGTAGTAATCAGATATTCTTCTTCTTCTTTTTTTTTTTTTTTTTTTTCCTTGGCTATACTCAGGTGAATGACCTTCACTTTATTCGAAATAATTTTAAATAATTTATATAAATATTTAATTTTTTTGAAGTAAATGAAATAACTATTTAATGATTTATTTAAAAATTGGTTAAAGCACGGGTTTCAAAGGAAATCTAAAATTAAATAAATGTATTTTAACAGAGCAGAGATATTTTGCATGACTTTTACTGATAAGCTAAATATTTTTATTTTTCATGTAAATGGAATATTTTTCATTTTATTTTTAGAATATTTTTCTTCGACATAATAATATTATTTAACTAATTATTAAATTAACATAAATTAACAAAATAAATAAGTATTACTTACCAGAAAAAGCCAATTAATTAAAGTTTATGCCATAATATCAAAGAAAAAATTTTTAGGCACGTGCAATTTTGTAACCCTTCTGACTACTCCACAATAATCTCATATCTACATGCATGATCCTCTTCCTCTTGCTTGAATGTCAAAGCAAACTTGGATGTTGGATTCTCAATGTCAAAGCAAAAAGAAATTCCAGCTATTTCAAGGTTGCAGGACTGGACTAGTATTTGCAAATGATATTCTATTGTCCAGGCCGGTATTTCTCATCAGTTACCAGAATTTCATGTGGCCTAACTACCCTTCTTAGAGAAGTCCGAGAAGCCTTGAATTAAGTTATGGTCATTTGTTGTTTACATTCTTATTTAGTATTGCAAGTCTACCAGTACCATTAAATTATAATAAATTTAAATTGTTCATCATACACTTTATATATATTTCATCAATTTGAAAAGCATATTTTACATAATTTATAGTAAACACGAAATAATATAACATTTCTATGCATTCAGATTCATCGTTTTTTTTAAATTTATAAATATATCTATTATACTGATTTAAAAATGATTAGAAGTAATGCTCTAGACTAGCAGTTATGAATGGTAGCCACTGGCGACCAAAGTTGTAAAAAATGGTTGCCACTTTTGCACTTTTGGTAGCCATTTCTAGGTAAAAGTCTACTGGCAGTGCAGAATGTAAGTAACTCGTTCTCTGTCAGTAATATTAACAAATAAAAATGTATAGAATATATATATATATGATACTTGACAAAAACAAATTATGAAATATTTATAGAATTATAGAAAAAGCAAACTTTAAACAGTTTTAGACCATAGACCCAATCTATAAAACTTCTACTTTGCATACCTATAGGGAAAAAAAAAGGGGGAGGGGGTGTAGGATTTGAAATCTTTGTCTTGCACTCAAGTAAATCTCTTCTGTTTATATTTTAATTGAATGTAGATTTTATACACTATTGTACTTGAAATAATTTGATACCGTATGTCATAATGGCGCAGAATTTTTCTTTGTGTCTCTGTAAAAGACCTATACCCTGCACCCATGAAAATCTGTAGAAATCATGTGATATTGGTCTTCAACCTACTTACCATTTTTTTTAGCTCAATCGAAAAACACATTTAGACGATATCTCACTTTAAATGGTATGAGTCCAAAGGCCATGATAATAAAGAATATTTTGTGTCCCTGTAAGAAAACTATAAGTGCTAGATTCATGAAATACAATACAGTTCGTACAATGGTGAACTGTGACATACCTAAAAACTGTCAGCTCATTTCATCAAAGCTTCTAGACATTATCGTATTCATTCAACTACGTACATAACCGTAAAAATAGCAAAAATGAACTTGGGAAACCTGGAAACATATAGCTACATCAAAATCTTAAAGTCGAATTTTAATTATTACAATGCTTTGAATTAAGTAATGTTTGTTCGAAAAGTAAAAAATTTAAATAATAACAATCCACAGTTCTGATTCGTAAATAAAAATAATAATAATAAAATCATAAATAAAATCTTTCTAACTATAGGCTTTTTTATCTCTTGCTTAGCATTCACATTTTATTTAAATGATAAGTAGGGGGACATAAAATTGAGATCCTTAATTTTTTTTTTTATTAAAGCATATTGTACATTTCTGTCAATAGAAGTTTTCAGAATCATAAATACTAAAATTTAAATTGTAATATCTGAAAATATTGAGCTCTCATCAAGAATACTGACTGCATTAGTTGGATAAACGCGAACTTGCATTTTCTGAGTTGCGACCGGCATTAAATTTAAATTTGTGTTATAATACTAAATCAAAATTGTACTACAGAAAATACATTTATAATATTAAACAGATTTTCAGAAAATTAAATATTATATTATAAAAATGCTACAAATATATATGTTTAATCCTGGGTTTTTCCCTTGGTTTTAAATTCCTGGGTTTTTTGCATCTCTATAGCTGCCTGGATTCTTCAACTCTGGCAATCATCTTGGCGATGTGATCGTCGTCTACATCATTGGGGCAAAATGGTAACATTGTGTCCAGCGTCGTTTCAGCCTCACGTCCATGAAGTAAATAAAAAGGCGTAAAACACGTCTCCTGTTTAGAGGTATTATAAACAAAGGTTACAAATGGTAGAATTTCGTCCCAATTCTTCTGCTCTGTATCCACGTATATAGACAACATGTCGGCCAAAGTTTTATTAAACCGTTTGGTCAGTCTATTTGTTTGAGGGTGATATGCTGTCGTCATACGATGATCGATATTACACAATTCGACAAGAGCGGAAACGAGCTTTGATTGGAAGACAGCTCCACGATCTGTGATAATTACTCGGGGAGCTCCATGCCTTAGGAGAATTTCTTTGAGTAAGAACTTTGCTACTTCTTCGGCTTCAGCGGTCGGTAAAGCTTTCGTTACTGCATATCTCGTTAAGTAATCCGTGCAGACTATGATCTATTTGTTCCCACGAGTAGATTTTGGAAATGTTCCTAGAAAATCGATACCAATGTGATGGAAAGGTGCCATAGCTGGAGGGATGGAAACTAAGCATCCAGGAGGTCGTTTAGCAAGAGATTTTTTCCTCTGGCATTCTCGACAGTGCATCACATATCGAACGACATATCTGTACATCCCAGGCCAGTAAAACCTTTTGCGGATCCTGTCATAAGTTTTGGCAAAACCAAGATGTCTTGCGGTGGGAGCATCATGGAAATGTCTCAGTATGTCCGCTTGTAGATGTTTGGGGATGACTGGCAGCCACATTTTTCCATCAGGGTCGAAATTCTTTCTGCATAATACTCCATCAATTAATTCAAATTCTCTTCTATCCGCGTTGGAGCAGTTATTCGAAAGAATAATTTTTGCAAGATCTGGGTCTTTCCTCTGTTCAGTCGCAAGGTTCATACTCGTAGTCACAGCTAGAAATTTCTCTGGCGTCTCAGCTTCGTCCACTGGATTTCTTGAGAGTGTGTCAGTATCCCTGTGCTTCTTACCGGTTTTATATATCACTGAGAAATCATGTTCTTGAAGTCGAAGGGCCCATCTTGCTAGTCTTCCTGAAGGATCCTTTAGACTCATAAGCCAGCATAGTGAATGATGATCAGTAAAATGTTTTCCGAATAGATACGGCCGCAATTTGTTGATACAATGGCAAGTCATTCCTGTTCTGTGGTGGGATAATTCTTTTCGGCTTTCGTCAAAGTTCTTGAGACGTAAGCTATAACTTTTTTGGCGTTGTTCTGAATTTAAACGAGGACTGCCCTAATAACATACCCACTGGCATCTGTATGAATTTCTGTAGGGGCACTTTCGTCGTACATTCTTAATACTGGATCAGAAGTGAGGGCTGACTTCAGGCTGTTAAAGGATTCGGCCTCTTCAGGACCCCAATGGAACTTCACATCACCTTTTAGAAGCAACTGCAAGGGTTCAGCGAGATAACAAAAGCCCTTAATAAATCTTCAGGAGTATGAGTAAAGTCCAAGGAAGCTTCGTATATCATGTACATTCTTTGGAGTGGGAAAATCGCTTACGGCTTTCACTTTGTCGGGATCTGAACAGACGCCATTACTAGAAACAAGATGATTCAGTATTTTTACTTCTTTGGCCGCAAATAGACACTTCTTTGGATTGAGTACAAGACCAGCTTCCTGAAGGCATTTCAAAACAAGCCTTAGTCGGGTGAGATGTTCTTCAAAAGTTTCTGAAAATACCATGATGTTGTCTAAATAACAAAGACACACAGTCCATTTTAAATGATGTAGCAAATTGTCCATCATTCTTTCGAAGGTCGCAGGTTCATTACAGAGTCTGAACGGCATGGCCTTAAACTTGTATAAGCCTTCAGGGGTTATGAATGTCGTCTTTTCTCGATCTGCTTCGTCTACTTCTATCTGCCGCTTGGCACCTTTCAAACAGTCTAGCGTATCGTCGATACGAGGTAGAGGATATACATCTTTTTTCGTGATCTTATTGAGCTTCCGATAATCTACACAAAAACGCTAGCTTCCATCTTTTTTCTTAACAAGCACCACAGGTGAAGACCAGGGACTTTCAGATGGCTGGATAATATCTTTATCAAGCATTTTCTGAACTTCCTCACGAATGACACGTCTTTCAGTCGATGATACTCAGTAGGCTTGTTGGCTGATTGGAGCATGATCACCTGTATGTATCCTGTGTTTCACATTCGTCTGTGAGGCTGTTGACTTGTCAGTCTTCTCGAAAATTCCAGAAAAGTCTCGAAGCAGTTCGGCTAGCTTGGTTATTACTAGCTTAGCAATATTATTAATCTATTAGATATGTCAAGGCATTGCAGTTATAAAATTTTAATACATAGGCATTAATCATTATCCTTCGTATCATATAAGAAGAAATATCTTTGTAAATGATTTTGTTTGTATTGACTGCAGTAAAAGTATTTATAGTAAGAGACTCTAAACATTGAAATTAATGCAACTTTCTAAAATTTTCTGGTTTCTGTGTAATCAGATGAAGTGATATTGAGAAGCATAAACATTCTTTTATCAACAATTACAGTTTGTTCGTCATTGCCATCTATGCATCTAAATTGCATTTTGCTCACCTTTCTAATGTCCGAGAAGTGAGCAAATGACGCTTTCTGTGCCCCAACTTTCACAGAAAACTTCTGATACTCGAACTGAAATTTTGTGCTTAAGTAACTTAATAAATACAGGTATTTTCTTTGACAACTCACTAGCAGATTTTTTTTTTTTTTTTAACCTTTATTTCATATGTGATCTTTTCAGATCAAACTTCTTGTATAGTGCTAGTGATCCATTTATAAAATTATGCATACACAAACAAAAATGTGTAGAAATCAGCAAACTTTGAAATTGGTGCAAAATCTTGTATATATTAAATAATAAAAAAAAAAAAAAAATAACAAAAATTACATGAGTAGTGAGTGATATTGAAAAATTCTACCTCTAAATAGGTTCTACAATTTAATAACGCAAGTTTAAAAGCAATATTGACGTTTATGCTGCCTGCATATAGAGAAAGATTGATGATCACAAGAATTTTGCAGGGAGTTTCATTACCGATCGTTAACAAATGGTAAAGGGGGAGGCAAAAAATTATATGACTAACTAAGATATATTGAATGATTTTACTTTTTCAGGATCTAGAATCTAATAAAGTAAGTTTAAAATGAACATTGACATTTATGTTGTGGAGGGAAATCACAATGCTTCTGTGGAGCATTAGCTGGGAGAGGAGTAAAACAAATATATGAGTGAGGATATTGAACAATTCTACTTCTTTATAGGCTCTGAAATCTAACTATATACATTTTAAAAGAAGATTGACATTTATGTTGCAGATGGAGAAAGATTGAAAATAACAAGGATTCCGTAAGCCATTTGATCGCAGATCATTAGTGGGGGGAATCACAAAAAATTATATGAGAGATATTGAACAATTTTACCTCTGTAAAGGCTCTAGAATTTAGTAAAGCACGTTTAAAATGAATATTGACATTTATGCTGTGGATGGAGAAAGATTGAAAATTACAACTCTTCTGTGGATCATTTGTCACCATTCGTTAGTGGGAGGGGGGGAGAGTAAAACAAATATATGAGTGAGAAATATTGGATAATTCTATTTCTTTATAGGTTCTGGAATCTAATTAAATAAGTTAAAAAAAATATTGGCATTTATGTTGCGGATGTAGAAAGATTGGGAATCAGAAGGATTCTGCGATCTGTTTGATCACCGATCATTAGCAGGAGGGGGGAGGGGGGTTGCAAAAGTTTACATGAGTGAGAGATATTGAACAATTCTTTCTCTTTATTGGTTCTAGAATCTAATAAAGTGTCTTTAAAATAAATATTGACATTTATGCTGTGGATGGAGAAAGACTGAAGATTGCTATCTTTCCTGCCAAAATTGGGAGACTTGGATTCTCTGCACAATACTGTTTTGAAAATAATCTGCAGACTAACAAAAAAAAAAAAAAAAAACTGCAACATACATCTCACATCTTGCATTTTTTTGCTCTGAGGGGGAGGGCAGTACTCCATAATGGTTATTAATGATATATTCTTCTTAGGGGCCAAAGTTCCAAATATGTTTTATTGATATAAAATACATGTTGTTAAAATTTAACTGCATGTAAATACATGTATTTACATAAAATTTTATTTAAATGTCTTGATTTGATCAAATTATGACTAAATTTTTCTGCAAAAACAGATTTTTACCTTCTGAACTAATACAACATTTTAGGACCATGTTATTAACAAAAATCAATGTAATTAAAATACAAACTTATAATTTATTTATTTTTAGGGAGCCATGATACTGCAGAAGAATTTGATCATTTGCCACCTGAAGAAGCTAAAAAGAGACTTTTACATCTTGCTGCAAAAATGGATGAAGATAAAGATGAATATGTCGATAAAATTGAATTGACAAAATGGGTTCTACGTTCTTTTAAGTAATTTTTCTTTCTGTTTTCTTCTGGTGTGTCCTTATTATTTTTTTTTCCACTTTTAGCTTATTCAATCTCAAACATTTATGAAGATTTACTTATTAGTTAGAAATGATGTTTGAATTTAAACATTATTTATTAATTAATTGCTTAAATATTTACTTTAGATGCAGCTTTGGGGAAATTTTTATGGAATTTTTGTTCTTAAAATTAAAAAAGAAATATAAAATTCTTTGAGATGAAAGGTTACATTGGTTATAATAGAAAATGTCTGAATATATACATCTGGTGCATTGCTAGTTATTGCAGCAGCTAAATAGTCCTATACTATTGTTATAGAAAAGAAAGATTATCTTTTGTACATCTTAAATAGAAACAGTCAGATGATGTTGTAAAAATTTATAGGAAAAAATATCTGGTTCCATGTTGTTTTCTATGTACACATTAAATTAACTATTTTTAAATTGAATTGAATTTTTAGCATAAATTGTTTCTCTTAAATTTTCTGTATTGAAACACTATAATTCAATTCAGTAATTGAGAAAGTCAAAATTTAAATTACTAAGATTTATTACTAAGATTATTTAAGACTTCAATCATTAGCTTTATTTATCATCGGATTTCCATTCATGCAGCAGTTTAGCAATACCTAAATTAAACTGCTTACACATCAATAAATATAAATGGCATCGTTAGTGTTTTTATGCAGGTGCTGATGATTGAGTGTGGCGTAATTTGTTACTATTAACTATCGGATGGCCTAAAATAAGTGTTTGTTTTTTTTACAATTTTTTGGGGGCAGAAGGAAAGGTGATAAAGAATGAGTGTAGCTAGTGAACTACGTAAGCGATTTTAGAAATATTGATTTTTGTGCAATTGGCAAGTGTTTGAATAAAGTTGTTAAATTTTCACCCCCCCCCCCCTCCCTCCCAAAAAAAAAAGGACAGTTATTTTTTGATAAATATTGTTTAAATTAACTAATTGAAAATCCCCTACATGGTTCACTTTGAAATTGTTAAATTTTCAAATAGAAAGATTGAAAATTGTTGAAGTTATGCTACGTGCCGTTTTGAAAAATGATATTTTGAAAAAAACGCATTTGAACTTTTGAAATGTGTTACAGACATGAACAAATGAAAAAATTCTATTTTTGAAATGTGTCTAACTATACCAAGACTTTACACTACTGACATCTATGGAGGGTTTGAAGAAGTTACAATTCAAAAAGTGGGGATTTCTCAGTGGGTATCGAGTTGGCACAGGTAGGTCATTTTGGGTTATCCGAGGCACTAGAGGATGAGATTGGAATTCCATAGAGTTTTTTTTTTTTCCAGGGATTAGACTTTTTGCCTCATATTTTAGAAGGTCCAAAGCATCTTTTAAACCAATAAAAAAAGGAAAAAATTGAAAATTCTTCCCCTTAAATTGTGATAATTCTATATAGAGCGGTCAATTCTGGTTGTTGCATTAGCGCCCCACCAAAGATGAATTGTTAGAATTATATAGATAAATTGTTAGTCTTATCTGCTGTTATGATAGTCCAACTTTAGTTAATTTGAATGAAAAAATGTTATAATTTGAATGTTCTTCAGTTAATTTACCTCGTTCAAATATGAACTTTTTAAGTATATATACATGAAGATGTCAAAGGCTATAAGTTAACATCTTTGTTTACATTACTCCCGATTTCACTTCTATACATGTTAGATACATGGAGTTTGTTTTTGAGTCTGTTGTTTGTTAACCATATGGTTGACGTCGGCTGTTTCTTCATGTCATGTTGGCGTTAGCAGGTTCTTGACTTTTTAAGTTAACATAATTTTGGGTAACGAAATTTTAAACTTACAAAAAAAAAAAAAAAATTTTTTTAAGTTTAATAATGTTAAAAGTTTGAAATTTTAAATAGTGGTGGTCACTGTTGTTTTAATTATTTGCCTGAAATATGTTGATAGCGTTTTTCATCTTTAAAATGTTATTAAGTTTTACTGAATAAAAATTATTTGTTTTTACAAAACTTTGTGATCATTTTAAACTGCCTACATTTTTAATTTAACAATTTTTAAACTAACTAATAAAATGCTATTACTGCACATTTTTACTTTGCAAACTGTTAAATGCTATTTCAGCCAACAGAAAGGTTATGGGCTTTTGTATTAAATTAACAGCCTATTGATTGTGTTTAAAAAATTAAGTTTTTTTTTTTTTTTTTTTTGGAAGGGTTTTTTTTATTTGAGAGAGAAAGAGTTTTGAAAATGACTGTTAATATATTGTCTGGAATAGAAAAACTTATTACAAACAATTTTCATTCTTGGAAGAAATATATTCGTTTTGTTTCAATTGAGAAGAACTGCTGGTCAATCATTAATGGAAGTGAAACACTACCTGAATTGACTTTATTTTTGCATCTCAGAGCTTTGTTTTCGCATTAGCCACTTGTGTGTTTATTGTATTTGATTAGTATATCGTATTATTGGAGAGAAGTATTTTTTTAAATAATTGGTTTTGTGACCATTTTCTAAATTTTATTTTTCAACTAAGCTTTCATATAGGGCTCTCATCAATGAATTGTTATGCAGTGATATGATTGGTGTATCAACAGATTAGAACTTCATGTTTGTGTCTTGGAACTTTATTATTGTTTTCATGCCAGCTGCTTGAGTGTGTTTATCATATTAGATTTTGATGTTTAACTTTTGATAAATTTGAAAGTAAAAAAAAAAAATAATAATAATAAATAGAACTTCTCTTCCCTCCCCCCCCCCCCACTTCCTTTCTTTTTTTTTGGCTAATGTTGATAATTTCAAGGACTTTTTTTTTTTTTTTAATAACACGTCATATCACCAAAAATAAAATGTTTTTAGTTTAAAAAAAAATAATATATCTATTATAGCATACTTTCTCTTATTCAATGGATCTATTCAAATTTTTCTATGGTATTGAGAAGACCCAGTATACAAAGGCTTTTTGCAAAGGAAGTTTTTGTCTATTGTTTAAGGCCAACATGGATCTCTCTCTAAATGTATTTGCCACGACATGATGATTCAACACCATGCCATACAGATAAACCAGCAAGCATTTAATGCTTGAACAATGTACTTATATTACAAATTCTTGTCTATGTACAGTTTTCAGTTTCATGTGTATATTTGTATACATATATAAATGAAAATGACTGTAACTGTAGGTATGTAACATTATTACTTTTCAGTGTCTTGATAAATAGCTCAGATTTAAATATAATTGAAGACCGGTGGAAGCAGACAGGTCACGAAATCTGGACCATTGATACAGTAACTTCATGTCTCAGTGGCAGATCCAGAACTTGACTTTTGGGGGGGGCTAAGATTTTTCAAAGTTTTATTCTAGACCAATAAAAAATTTGCAATTGCAATATTCAATTGTGAATGTCAGTGTTTTGGGGGGGGGGGGGGGGCTTCAGCCCCTAGCCCCCCCCCCCCTTAAATCCGCCACTGTCATGTCTAGTATTATGAAATAAACTTTAAACATATCCAAAAATTAATTTTATCTATGCCCAGTCATTGTACAGCCATTAAGGCTATACTAAAATGCTAGAAGCAGCAGATGTTATTGCCTTCTGTTTTACTTGTAGTAATTTAATAGCAATATTTTTTTTTATATATTCATATAGATATTGATAAAAAAACAAGTACTTTTTTACCCCCCCCCCCTTTTTTTTTTTTTTTTTTTTTTGGTAGTGGGAGTTTGCTTTATGAAATGCAATAATATGTTTTGTTTGTAGTTCCACATTATACAATTATATTCTTTTTTTATTTCACTGTTTGAAACATTTCATAATGTTTGTATACTGAGTAATTTTGTTTTTAATTGATTATTACATAAATTTCCATAACTGATTTTGTTTCACAGAATGTTAACAAAAGAAGAAGCACTGGATGAGTTTGAAGATGAAGATGTTAATGAAGATGGTAAAGTTACATGGGAAGAACATGCTGTTGAAACGTATGGTGTTCATGATGATGATAAGACTGCAATTAAAAATTTACCTGAAGAATCTCAGGTATTATATTTGTAACAAATAAATGTTCTAAATGTTGGTGTAAAATATATTAAGAAAAAGAACTTCATAAATATATTTCATGATGTTTTAAAAATACGTAAATTGTTTTTGCCATTGACTTCATAAGATTTTTTTTTTTTTTTACTGAAGACAAGGTTTATTATTGGCTCGCTTTACAGGGCAGTGTGTCCAGCTCGCACTTTAGATAAAGTAATTCTTCACCACTGCCCTTTGATTCCAATTGCATGCCCCAATTTTTAAAAATGCACCATCAAGAAATGATCAAAAAGTCCAGGATAAAACTAACAAATGATTCAAAGGAAATTTTAAGTTTAAAAATGGACCTTTAACAAAAATCACCTTTTGATTTAATTCAGAAAAGTCATCTGCAGATTAGGAATATAACTAGTATTTCATCTATGTTGAAATATCTGAAGTCAGTATCTTCCTTATTTTACCTAAAAGCTAGAAACAGAAGTAATTATCTGATGGATAAGATTTTTTGTTAATTTTGTACAGGTTGATTCAAAATTGATGTAACCAATTTCAAAGCATCAGAAATTTTTATTGAATTAAGTTATGTACAGGAAATTTTCAATGTGGTTTCCTTTAGCATAGTACACTTTAATAGAATCTTTATATTCATGGGTTCTTTTTAAATTAGATTATAACTAGCGATAAATATCTTTAAAATTAGAATCGTATTCATTATTATTTATCAACTAATTATCGAAAAGGTACTCACCCTTTCTTCTTTTCTCGGCCGACTTGAAACGTAGAGAGTTAGAACTGAGTATCGATGACACAAAATAATATTTCTGGAACTTTGGGTTTTGACATATTTAATTAAATGATGATGACGTATTTACACTGCTGAGAAATATTTACAAAAAGCATTAATTTCAAAATTATTTCGATTCGTTTGTTATTCACATATTAGTAATTCTCTCAATACTTAATATTTTGTTTTCCATTTTCTTTATCTTAACTAAACAGGGCCGTGCTTGGGGGGGGGGGGCAACCGGGGTGGACGCCCAGGGCGGCTAACAACTAGGGGCAGCTAAAAATGACAAAATTTCAGCTAAAAATTAGGTTTATTAAAATTGTTAGATTTTTTTAAAAACAGGATTGATTGGATTTGGGAATAAGGCCAATTGACTGCTGTAGGTCCTAGACCTGAAGGGGAGTGCCCTCCGTGGGGTCTTTCTAAGGGGTCCTAGCCTGTATTTACGCACGTTTCGGAGAAAACCATAGAAAACTCCAATCGGATTGGCCGACAAGCACGACTTGGGATTGAACCCGGCACCTCATGTCTATCAGCTTTGAGCGCATAACCACTCGGCCGCTGGAGGCTTATTTTTAAAACAGAGAAAAAAAAACTTGATAACTTTTCATCTGTGGCAACCTGGCAGTTTTTGGCTTTAAAGGATAGTTTTCAGAAGCAGAAGGAGGGAAATAATTTTAGTGCCTAGTATGGTGGCTAAAATCTTTTGCCTAGGAGGGCGGCTAAAATGTTTCGCCCAGGGCGGCTAAAAGTGTAAGCACGGCCCTGTAACTAAATCATAATAATAAATTTTAAGACACCGTAAAAGTGCCCTTCTTATCTAGTCTACATCTTTTTTAACACTGCACTTTTGAAAGTGCATCATTTTCTAATGAAACCAAAAGAGAATGAAAAATAAAAAAAAAAGCATTTTCACTGTCGCAACAGGTGGCGAAGTGATGGAGGAAAAATGAAATAGGGGGAAAGCACTGATGTTGCAACATCCTCCCACCTTGAGCATGGAAAGATTCTGTACATGCTCAACAAAATGTTCAAGAAAAAGGAAAACTGTTTACATTCTAAAATATTCTTAGTAAAATAATAAAAAAATAATAATGATAAACAATATAATATAAAAATAGTTCAGAAAAAATGTTCAAGTCATTTTGGACTTAATGTTTTACAGTCAGTTTATATATTTATATTAAAGTCTGGTTTGATTCACTGGTTTAATAGTTCTACCAACTCTGGAAGTCTGAATTTGACTCTTGGGTACAATTGTATCACTAAGTTCTAAAGGGCAAATCCTCTGTAGTGGTCGTAGCATTTCACCATTCATGGTTTTCAGTTTGGCAACTCGAACTTGTCCATCTTTACCAGGATAGAGTTCCACCACTTTGGCCAATGGCCACTGAATGCATTTTAAGTTGTCATTTTGCACTAAAACTAAATCTCCAATTTTAATATGGTTGTTAGGAGGTTTCTTTACATTGTTAAATTCTCGAAGAGATCCCAAATATTCAGTTCTAAATCTCTTGTGAAGATCGTCTTTTAGTTTCTGTCGGTATTCAAATCTTTTCCTCAGGTTATTTCTTTCTATAAAATCCAAGTCAGGTACTCCAGTTTCACGGAGATCTTTCAAAAACATTTCAGGTGTGAGAGGTGTTAAATCTTCAGTATCCTCAGATACATATGTAAGTGGTCATGAATTCACCATACTTTCTGTGTCGCAAATGGTGGTGTATAACTCTTCATAGTTCAAATGGGCTTTTCCTAAAATACTTTTCAACATTGATATGATAATTCGAATCAATCTCTCCCAAAATCCACCCCACCACGGAGAGGCCGGAGGGTTAAGTTTCCATTTAATTCTTTTTATAGTGGCAAATTCTTCAATCTGTGCCCAATCTACAGAATTCAATTCTTTTCTTGTCGCAATTAAGTTGGTTCCATTATCACTGTAGATGATACGTGGTCGTCCTCTACGTGAAATGAATCTTCTCAAGGTCTGTATGAAATTCTCTGTTGTTAAGGAAGTCGTCAATTCTAGGTGAATAGCTCGAAAAAACTGCACATGTATACAGAACTACCCAACATTTGCTGCCATCTTTTAAGAATAGTGGTCCAAAAAGATCTGTTCCAGTAATTTCAAAAACACCAGCTTCTCTCACTCTATCTTCAGACAGAGGTGAACTCAGCACTTCAGCAGCTTTCGAAGAGAATCTCTGACACTGGACACATCTATGCAGAATCTTTCTAATGGTCTTCCTGCATCTTATTATCCAGAATTTCTCTCGAATTGCTGACATAAGAATTTGTATTTCTGCATGATTCATTTCTGTATGTTCATTTTCAATAATTCTATAGGTTACGTTATGGTTCGCTGGCAAAACTACTGGATATCTAAAATTTTCTGAATCTTTTCGCATTGATATTCTAGTTTGAACTCTGATGACTCCCATTTCATCAACAAATGTATGCAAAGAGGATAAGTTTTTCTTAAAATTTAAATCTTGATTCTGAACAAACTTCATAATCGTAAGTTCAGCCTTTTCAATTTCTTCAACTGTTAAATTGGTCATTACTCTTGCTTCTTTAGGCTTTTTAGCATTTTCTTTAAATCTGAGTATCCATGCTGTGACCTTTAACATCTTTTTATACAAGGAACATTTCTCGTAAAAGTCTATATTTTCCGATGATACATTGGCTGCAGAAACTATTGTTTTTCTTCTCTCTGATTCTATTACATTTAAATCAGGTTCTAAAACTTCGTTAGGCAAAATTCTGAAGATTTTCTTAACCAAGAAGGTCCTTCCCACCACCGGAATTTTAAGAGAAATTCAGCAGAACAGCCCCTTGATGGCAAATCGGCAGGATTGAGCCTCCCTGGTACGTATTTCCACTTCTCTGGGTGGCTGAGGGATCTAATTTCTTGCACTCTATTTTTAACAAAAGGTGCCCAATTTTCATTTCTTTTTATCCAAAATAAAGCATTTGATGAATCTGTCCAAAAATGGGTTGGAATACTTGGCTGTCTTAAATCTGTTTTTACACTTTGTGCTAGTCTTGCTACTATGGTACAGGCAAGAAGTTCTGGCCTGGGAATGGTGACTGACTTCAATGGGGCTACCCAAGATCTGGTTTGCACAAGTTGGCAGGTAATGGAATTAAAATTTTCTGCTCTTAAAAAAATGCAAGTTGCATAGGCTGCTTTGCTTGCATCGCAGAATACATGAAGGCTCATTTCCGTATTCTCCGGATCAGGTACAAGGAATCTTGGAATAGCAACGTCATTCAACTTAAATACATTTAAATAAAAAACCTAGTTATTTACTTTGTGCGTCGTTTTAGATCTTTTGAAACCGGACACAAGGTCCTCTTCAGAAACAAACTTCTGTGCTTGAAACTTGAAACTGAGTGTTCCTCTGTTGATTTTTCAGTAGATGGATCCATGCTCCGTTTGGGGCTACTGCGCCGCTGTCCTTGCATACGTCATAATTCGTAGATATTTCGATTGATTCACAGTACATCGCATAATTATAATTTTCATAATCGACTATTTTAGTGGTTTTGTCAAAATCTATTTTAATATTTTGTTTATTGTGTGTTTTGGCCAGGGCGGTATTATATTTTTCGGTTTTTATGTCATTTTTATGTTCGTTAATCCTAGTTTTAATCTTTCTCTTAGTAACACCAATATATGAGCCGGGTTTATTGTTTTCATCTGTTAAAGGGATTTTATAAATGCCTGCGATTCCTAAAGGGGGGATAGGGTCTTTATCACTTCGGATCAATTGAAAAATATTCTTGTTTGGTTAAATTGGGATATTTACACCATATTTACTAGCAATATTTTTAATTTTGCAGGCGGCTCCGCGATCGTATGGGATGGAATAGGTAAAGTTAAGGGGTGGTTTTTGATAACTGGGGATTTGGTCAAGACTTTTAATTTTATTTTTAATTAATTTATTGACTATTTTGTCTGGGTATCCTGCTTTTCTGGTAAAGTTTTTGATTAGGTTTAGTTCATTTTCAAGATCTTCTGGTTCGTTGCAAATTAAAAAGGCACGATTGATATAAGAACGAATGGCGTTGGTTTTATAGCCGGAAAGGTGTTTTATTTTTGAAGTGAATAATTTCGTTACTATTAGTGGGTTTTCTATAGACGGTGGTTTTAAATTTATTTTTAGTGCGGGTAATTTTAATGTCTAGGAAATTAATTTGTGAGTTATTTTCTTCTTCATAGGTATATTGGATATTAGGATCGTGGCTATTGATAATATTGAGGATTTCATTAACATCAAAACTTTTTTCGACGATGGCGAAAACGTCATCAACGTAGCGATACCAATATATAACTTGGTTTTTTAAACTTTCTAAAATTTGGTCCTCTAAGTTCCTTAATTTAAACTCCACAGCGAAACCCGAAATGGGCGACCCCATTGGGACGCCTTTAATCTGTTGGAAAATTTTTCCATTGAAAGTAAAGTAATTTTCTCTTAATAAGAAATTGGTAACTGCATTTAAGGTTTGGGCTATTTTAGGGTCAGTGTAGTTTTTATTAATGGATTCGTTTACGATTTCGCAAGCCTCGTCGATGTTAATGGATGGATATAGATTTATTACATCAAAACTTATTAGACGATAGTTATCTTTATTTTCTATTTCTCTTAGCTTTTTAATAAAATCTTCGGTAGATTCTAAGGAGTGGGGCAAGGGGGGAATAATTTTTCGATAAATATTGGCCATGAATTTTTCTAAGCAGTAGGTGGGGGCTTCGTTCTTATTAACCACGGGTCTGAATTTAGTGGGGGGGGTTTATGATCTTTAAATCTGCCGAAAATTCGAGGGGTATTAGTTACTACCCCTCGTATATAGGTCTTCCTGTAGAGAAGTTACTGTGCCTGCGTTCAACCTCATGGGGAGTGATACCCATTTTTACTGCCGAGTTGTTTTGAGGTTTTCTCATCTCTGTAAAGAATTCCCTGTTCTGGCAGATGTGCGATGTGGACGCACTGTCCAAAATCCATTCTCTAGTTAATATTTCATTTGCCTGACCACTGTTTAAAAATTCAGAAACATTGCTTTCTGTTATAAATGCCCCTCCATGAGTTTGTTTAACTTTGTCTTCAATTCGTTGTTTTTTCTTACATTCTCGTATTGAATGGCCTAATTTATTACAAAATTCACATTTTACTTTAAATTTTATATTAGGTTTCAAATTTTCAGTTGCTAAACATTCTACTTTAGTTTCTTCCCTTAAGTTTCTTCTTGTATATTCCTTCAGGATTTCACTTTTAATTTTTAGAAATTTAAAATAATTTGGCTCATAGTTCTCAATTTCTCGGGCTAAATAGTCATACTCAATGGGTAAATTTTCAATTAAAGCATAACATTTATAGTCTTCTGAAATATTTTCCCCAATATCTTCTAACCTTCGACAACTATCCTCAATCCTAGCTATAAAGGTTGGCAATTCTTCCTCAGGTAATTTCTTAAGGGATTTAAACTCTTTTAAACAAGAGATTCTATATGACCTATCTGAGGTAGTTCCCCCTATACTGGTTTTCAAGATTTGCCAAATTTCAGCTGGATCATCCAAATGATTAATTTCTAAACAAATATCAGGACTACAATAAGATTTCATTAATCCACATGTTTTAGCTTTGCTTTGCTCTAGTTTAAATTTAGAAATGGGGGGTAATTTTTCTTTTTCAGTTTCACTCTCTTGAGGCCAATTTTTATTATCTATCCAAACAATTAAACCTTCACTTTCTAGTTTAATTTTTATATTTCTAGACCAAGAACAATAATTATGTCTAGTTAATAAATGCTGTGGATTTATGTTTGTAGCCATCTTAAAATTGATCTACTTCAATTAATTTTCTTAAACTAGGGAAGGGCTCTGGGCCCATAACCCTCTTGTGGGTTTATTCTTCTGTTAGTTAATAAAAAAAAACCCAAATGCAGAGTAGCAGCAATAAGCTCCTTCCCAATGTAGAAAATTTTCTGACACTGGACACGTGAGTACAAGTAAACTCATATATCTCATTAAATAAAATGACATCCTAGTTTAAAATATAGACTTACAAAAGGATGAATGAGATTGAAAAATATGTACTCACGTGCCAGTAGTCAGTAGGTGATGTTCCTGTACTTGTGTAAATTTCATAATGAAGGAAACAGTCTTGAAAACTACTCTTTTTATTAAGATTCAACTTGAATCATGCAATTTAACTTAAAAACTTTAAACATAACTTTCAAAAATAACAAAGAAAACAATTGATATTTGTTTAATTAGAGTCATTCACCTATTACGACTATAAGCCGAAAAAGAAATTTTTAGAAATGAATCGTGCATTACGCAACCGGCAGCATCCAAAAACATCGTCGAAAAGCAAAGCCTGCTGATGTGTCGTACACACCCCTTTTAAATGAACTGCGATGCTGTCTAGAAGATTCGCTGGCAGTTAAAGAAACAGTTAGCTGTACTGCCATTAATTTCATATGCAAATTATGCAATTAAAAAAAAATAGGTGAATGATTTTATATTTGTACTCAAGTGCTATTTAATTGATTAATAGTTACAAATTTTGAATAGAAATCAAATTAGATAATTGCGATCGCAAGAAACTGAGTTGAATAAAAAAATACTGCGAAAGCAGCGCCACTTGCTTGGTGGTAGCGTTTGAGTTAACTAGAAGAATGTAAACAAAGCGGCATTTTTACCTATTATAGTTATTTTACATAAAAAGGAAGTAAATTAATTTAGCACTTGAATACATTGCTAGAAATAAAGTTACTTAAATATAAAACCTCCGGAGGTAAGAAAAAAAGAAAAAGAAGTGTTTGTAATGCTGACGGGAAAAATGAGAGAATGGCGAATTTAGCCAACACTTTTATTCTGGTTTTTATCTTCCTTTTAGTAACGCCTATATATTTAAATTCTTTGTTTTCATGGGAATTTTGTAGATACCTGCAGTTACGGTAGGAGGGATCGGATCTTTATCACTTCTTATTAGTTGGTATATATTAGGATTGGGTTTAATAGGAATGTTTACGTTAAATTTACTAGCGGTATTTTTTATTTTGCTTGATGTGCCTTGGTTGTAGGGAATGGAAAAAGTGTATTTTGTGGAGGTTTTTTGGGCATTTGGAATACTGTTTAGTTGTTTTATTCGTTTTCTGTATAACTGGTTTACTAAGGTTTTGGGGTAGCCTGCGTCAATTGTTTAACTCTTTTTTTAATTCGTATTCATCAGAACAAATTAGGATGGCGCGATTAATATAACTGCGTATGGTATTGATTTTGTATCTGTAGGGTGTTTTACTTTTATTACTAATGATTTCATTGCTTGCTGTGGGCTTCCGGTAAACAGTGGTTTTGAAATTATTATTGTCTTTAATGATTTTAACGTCTAGGTAGTTAATTTCGCTATTGTTTTCGTGTTCTGCAGTGAATTTAATATTGTTGTCTAGTTGATTTAGTTGGTTTAAGATTTCATTACTATTATAATTATGTTTAATGACTGCAAACACGTCGTCCACGTAGCGGACCCAGAATTTAATTTTATTTCCTAGTTGTTTGGTTAATTTGATTTTCTATGAGTCTTAACTTATATTCAGCTATGATACCTGATATGGGGGATCCCATGGGAACGCCCATATTTTGTTTGTAGATCGTGTTATTAAATTGGAAGTAGCTTTCTTTTAGTATTAAATTATTGGTTGAGATGAGTGTATTTGCAATAGGTGTTTCATATTTTTCTTTAATTGTGTTATTAATGATTTCCGATATTTCATTTATTTCTATGGAGGGGTATAAATTAACAACATCAAAGCTTACAAGATGATCATTTTGGTGTAGGGTTACTTTATTCAATTGTTTAATAAAATCTTCGGTTGAGTATAAACTAGTATGGGAGGGGGGTAGCAGTTCGCTATATATTTTGGTCATATATTTTTCTAACGGATATGTGGGCCCTTCTTTTTTGTTTACAATTGGTCTAAATTTTGGAGGGTTTTTATGGTCTTTGTAACGCCCAAATAAACGTGGGGTATTAGGGGCAAAGTTATTTATGTACGGAGGTTTATTATTGGGCCAATTACCTTTTTTAATTAACTTTTGGACTTTGTCTATAAGTTTTTTGTTAGGGTCGGTTTGTAATTTGGTGGCATTTATCTCTCTGATAGTTTCGTGTATTTTATTTTCGTAATCGGTACGATTTAAAATGGCTATTTTGCTTGTTTTATCGGTTAGTGTACAAGTTATATTTCTATTTTTCTTAAGTTGTTTTAGGGCTTTGAGGTCGGCGCGATTGATATCAATGTTCTTGCTATTTATGTTTTTAATAATTAGATCATGTGCAACGTTACGAACGGTATTTTTGCATTCAGTCGAGGTTTTATTTATGGCGGTTTCAATTTTGGCTATGGAATCATTAACATTTATAGGTTGCTCTAGGATGAATTTGGGGCCTAATTTCAATAATGCGTCTTCCATACTTGCCAACTTTTCCGGTTTTCCCGGAAGACTTCCGGTTTTTTAACGTATCTTCCAGTCTTCCGGACAGATGATGAAATCTTCCGTTTTTAAAAAAGTCGCGGATATCGTTCGTTTTAAAAAGAAAACCCAAATGTTCTACGAAAACTCCTGATTCCTAATCTTTTTCCATCCATAACATAAATGTCAATATTCATTTCAAACTTGCTTTATGAGATTCTAGAACATGTAAAGAACTAGAATTGTTAAATATTTCTTGCTGATGTAATTATTTTTTGCCCCTCCCCCCCTCCCCTTTTCATTTATCTCCAACTAGTGATCAGCAAGCAAATGTTCTGCAGAAGTCTTTTGTTTCCTAACCTTTATCCATCAGCAACATAAATGATAATAATAATTTTAAACTTCTTTCATTAGATTCTAGAAGTAGAGTTGAAAGAGTTTAATATTTCTTAATCTGTAATGATTTTTGTATCCCCCCCCCCTTTCCCCGGATCGTGATCAATGATTAATTCTAGAAACAATAAAGCAATGGAAGTGCTCAATATTTCTCACATATGTAATTATTTTTAGACCTTTATCGCTGAATTTAATGAATCTGTTTATTTTTCCTCAATTAAATTAAATATTTGTATATCATATTTATACCAAATGTGTAAACATGGGAAAAAAATTAAGAATAATTTTTTCAGGTAGGAAAGTTTTTTCCAAATCAGTTTAGGAAAATTAATACTCAGTTGGTTTTATGCACATTTGAAACTGATAATTAGCTACTGCCACTTTTTTTTATATGTATGATTAATGCACATACACAAAAATCATATTCTATTTATTTAAAAAATTAGTTATACTTTAACTTAACTAGGTTTTTTGTCTATTGTTAAATAAATTTCTTACAGATTCTGTTTTGTAGATATTTATGTGTTGAAGAGAAATAACTTCATTTAAAACTTTTATATATTTAGTATAATCAATCTATAGTAAAACGTTATTATAGATTGCTTCTAAATATTAAAATTGTGAAACTGTATTGTTTATTACGTCAAAAAAAAAAAAAAAAAAAAAAAAAAAAATCTTCCCTTTTTTTATGAAATCTTCTGGTTTTTCAACAAAAATCTTCCCTTTTTTTATTAAAATTGGTTGGCAAGTATGGTCTTCGTGGCTGTTAGTGTTAATATTATAATCCGAGAGGTTAATATATTGTTGTTCTTTTATTTGTTTTTCTTTCAGAAAATCTCTATTAATCCATCTCTTAAGTTTTTTGTTGTGTTTTTTGATCGCGATGTTCTTTTCAACATTATTATAAATCTCATTTTTTCCTTTTAATTCATTGAAGCAGTCATTGTCCATTTCACTTTTTGTCAGGTTCTCCAATTCATTTTTTATTTTGAGATAATTATATAATTCAGATTTTTTACGTTTTACCATTTTGGAAAGGATTTTATTTTCAAAATTTTTGACATCGCGGGAAAAAAGTTGCCTAAGGGTTTTGTTGTGTACTCTAAAGCTTTTTGGAATGATTTTAAAATTTTGACAATCTTGTAGGAAGTTAATACTTTCTTTGGTTTTAATAAATTTCTTATTAATTTTCTTTAATTTTGATACGTTATTTTTATATCTGTTCATTATACTACTTAAATGAAGAATGACGCCTAACGAAATCGGGTGGTAACCACTAAAAAAACGGGTTGAGAAAGGTCAAAAAACGCGAAATCGCTAAATTAAAGTTTCCATAAAAAAATACACAAACACCCACTAACCGGGTGAACAAACGCTAGAACGCAATAATGCGATAAAAACAATAAAACACTAACCCGAAATAGAACAGTTTTAAAAAACAGGGGGGGGGGGGGGGGAATTTCAAAAGGTAAACAAAGAAAAGCCGAGAACTAACAAAATTTATCTTTTAAACTTGGACTGAGAGTTGGTTTATTTGTTGTTTATCCTCGGCTTTAGAGCTGTACTTACAGTCTTCAGATGGAGGCTTCTGCAAGAAAGCATCTGGATTTTCCCGTAGAGCTCCTTCTTGATGGCACACTTCAGAGACATTCTTGGTTGTTTCTTTGGGTGTTCTTACTGGGCAGCTTCATTTGATATTCCCGTCTCTTCCACAGCCCCAGCATTTAGTTGTTGGAGTCTTCACTTCTTTCTTACTCTCAAGAATGCATAGTCTCCAATTGATATATGCAATCACTTTCTTAATCTCTTTAAGGTCATCTTGAGAGTTGTTTACTTTCACTGCTGTGCTGTTCTGGCGATCTTTACGGGAGGCTTGTAGGGCTGCCTCAATCTTCAGTAGTATTCACATTTTTTCAAAAAAAGGGCAGGGCAGATTTATGAAAAAGGGCACTTTTTTATGAGTAAAAGGGCACATATTGATAGACGAAAGGGCACTTTCTTTACCACTCACTAAATGGATTATAAAATGTACAGTCCACAAAATAAAATAAATACAAATAAAAGGAGAACACTCTTCTATCTCATCACACACTATCTCAAAAACACAGCAGGTACCATCCTTCTTGAATTCATGTCTATTTTAACTTAATTATTTATTAAAATTGTAAGCTTAGCAGTCATTTACAGATGTAAACAAGCAAAGATGTTAAAATTTATATTTTCAACGAACACACAATTTTGACTTTATAAGTTCTAGAGAAAATTTTACCTCCGACTACAAAATTTGAAGTGTTTTGGTAATTTTCAATCTTAAACCTGGTCTCCTGGTGGCAATAGTTTTTTTAGATGTATCTCAAAATCTATTTGTCCAAAAGAGCTGAAATTTCATAAAAATTATAATTCAAATAATTAGGGCCCGGTAAAATATTTGTAGTAAAATATTTCTAATTTACAATTCAACAATTTTTACTTAAATAATTTCAAAATATTTTTGAGATAAGTTTATTTTAAAAATTTAAATAGTAAGGGGGCATCCATTAATTACGTGAGGTGTTCAGGGGGGAGGAGGGGGTCGAGCCAAATCTCACCCAATCTCATGTGTGGGAGAGAAGGGGGGGGGGGGTCTCGGCAAATATCACGTAAGTATTTTCCCACAAAAAACAGTGTAAAATTACGAGAAAATTGAATTAAATTTAAGTAAAACATGTTTCTTGACTTAGATATGGCAAAATCTGACATGATAATATTTATCGTGGCTATCCGAACGCCGCGAAGCAGCTCAGTAGATGTGATGATTTAGAAAAGATATGCTGCAGTACATGCGGTATCTACTTTGCATCCATCACAAGAGCTGCAGAGCATCGGTGTGTGGTTCACAATGCACTAGTTGTGCAAGCGCAGAAAGTGCAACCCTCACGGATTGTCACAAGTACGAGACAAGCTTCTTTGCGCAAGCAACAACGGTTTAAAGTGGCTACATCAGAGCGAAGTTAAAGGAGCAGATGATTCTACTGAAAATCACATGGATATGTTGGCTCCAATAGTCACTCTTGAGACTGTGCACGAGTCCCCATGGACTGAATTAGAATAAATATTCTTTTATTAATTTTAGTAGTTTCTATTTAAGTTTTTTATTGTTCAATTTTATTACTGTGATTCTAGAGTGTTTTGAAATAAATCCAATGCATTTACAGTAAAAGTACGAATTTTGAAAAATCTCACATGAGATTAGGGGAGAGGAGGAGGGGGTCGAGCCAAATCTCATGAAATCTCACCGGGGGGGGGGGGGTTAAAAAATCATCAAAACCGCCTCACGTAATTAATGGATGCTCCCTAATCTACAAATATTTTAAAAGTTAGTACAGGCTTTAACACGTTAATGCCTTAAGCATTGTTTCCCATAAATAATTATATTACACATAATTCTATAAAGAATAGTAGGTATCTATTTGTCTCTCTCTCTTATATGCTCGATCAGATATAGGTAAAAGTGTTTTTTTTTTTTTTTTTTTTTTTTTAAAAGTCTACATTATTATAAAAAAAAAAAAAAAAAAGCACCTACTTTTTTTGAAAAAAATAAAATAAAAATAAACTACGCAGCATGTGCAAAATAAATGTGAAATTAGCAATATTTATATTTATAGTCATAACTAATTGTTAAATATGCTATAATTTCGTCCCTAATCAATAACTCTATAGGACTGATTCCCGAAATTCCCAATGTTTTTATGATCGATCGCCGAAATGCATAATTTTTTTCAATCAATGCAATTTCTGCGGTTTTTGACGTTAAATTCTCAAATACTCAATTATTTCGTTGCTAAGAGATGAAATTTGAGCTTTTTTTCTCAAAGCTGAATACCGAAATATGAAATAGATTTGCAGTTTTTTTCCCGTTGTCAATTATTATAGTCAAAACTTACATTTAATCACAAGTAATTCCCAAATTCTGCTATTATTTTGCCATTAATTGATGAAATTTTGCGATTTGCTGAAACCTGCTATTATTTCACCCCTAATCAATGAAAATTGTGTCCTTTATAATGTTGAATCTTCAAATACTCAAATATTTCGCCACTAATCGATGAAATGTACTCTTTTTTCAAAGTTGAATCCCGAAATATGCAATAATTTTGCGGCCTAATTCAGAAATATGGGATCATTTCACTATTAACTGTCAAAAAGTTATGTTTAAACACAACTAATTACTAAAATACAATATTATTTTGGCGTTAATCGATCAGATTTGCACTCTTTTCAAAGGTGATTTCCAAAATTTGCGATGTTTTGTGGCTGATTGTTGAAACATGTAATCATATCGCCACTACTTAATAAGGTTACTTTAATCCTAATTGTTTGCTGAAATAGAATTTATCTCTATATTAATTCATCAAACCCGCGCTTTTTTGCAAAGACAATAACCGATGTTCGCAATAAATTTTCCGAAATATGGAATCAGTCATATCGATTTTTTTGAAATTTATGTAATAATAACAAACTGCTATTATAGGCTATTGTTTTCCCGCTAATTTTTAAATTATGTATGTTTTTCAAAAAAATTAATACCAAAATATGCGATTATTTCACAAATAATAAAAATTACTTTTTTTTATGCGTGATTGCAGAAATATGCGATATGAAAGTCTATCTAAATACGGGATCGTTTCTTCGATAAAATTTACTTTTAATCATTTAAATTATGTGCTGAAATAAGCCATCAATTCACTACAGAAAAATATAATATTCTTGCAGTGGATTGTCAAAATTTATCATTTTACGTCTTATTAACAAAATTTACCTTCATCACGGCTAACTGCTCAAATAAGCGATTGTTTCTCTGTTTCTCTAAATAAAGATGGGCAACTATTTTCGCAGCTATAATCGACAAAATTCGTGCTATTTCAGACAATTGATATCACAAATACATACATATATATTGAGTAAAAAATCAGCAAGATTCCTAATTCCTACCTTTTTTTGGCGTATATTTGCCAAAATATCCATAATTTTTGCGTCCGATTACCGAAATATACGCAATTTCCTCGTCCGAATATTATGAAAAAACTTCTGTCAAAGGTCTGTTTTATGTTCGCTGATTTCATTTTAAGTAAATTAGTTTTAGCGCAAAGTTGACAAAATAATAATTATAAAATGCTGATTTAGAGCAAAAAAATTTAGCTTCAGCACAAAATACGAAATGTGCAGAATATTTGAAATCCTGCATGCGAGAATTGGGTGCCGATTTTAATACTTTAACATAATTTCTGTTGTTCTTTATTTTATTATATTGTTTACGTAACAGTCATTTCTACTCTTGGATACGCAGAAAAGATTCCCAATATGCAGGCTTTGAGCAACGGCGTGAACAAAAACATGGAGAAACCGCGGCTAACGATAATTTTTTCTATCAACCACCAGAATATACAGACCGATGACACATAGATCGTGCCCAGAAGTGACTTCTTATAGAATTTTTATATCGCATTTGTTCGAAGGTATGTGAAGTCCGATTTCACATCAGATATAAATACATTTGAGGATCTATAATCCACATACCCATAATTCGTAATTGTCTATAATCCACACTCACTTTGCAAATATAAACAAAAGATTTTGCAGCAACGAAAATCCGATATTTTGTATGTATATGAGAACATATGATGTTAATTCACTTACTAAAATGAAAAAAAAAAATGAGTGTAAAATTTAATTTAGATATACATAATTAATTTTAAAAGGAAAAAAAAAATTATACTTTTATTGCCTTTATACTTTTTTAGCAAATCTGATCATCTGAATAATATTCAGTTAGTGATCAAACAAAACACACGCAAGTACAGTTTTGTAACTCCTGCCAGTAACAGCATTGCTCATTGGTTGAAAAAAATGACATCATATGCGTTGGTGGGATTGTGTATTTTCACAGATGTTTAAGGACTATTAGTGTACTTTTTAGGGTGGTATTTCAAAAATACACAAAACTATTTAAGGAAAAATTTATACCACAGTATTTTTGATAGAATGGAGTCCATTACTCCATTCTAAAAAAAATGAATTTTCAAGGTTGTTAAAAAATTTCTAAATTGATACCACAGCATTTGTTTTGAAGATAAGATCACAATGCAGTCATTAAAAACTGCATCAAACTAATCACATTGCAAGTATCTGGCTGAATACTGTTAATCACAGTCCAGAAGTTGGAGTACAGTTTTTTAATGAATTACTCATTTAAGGCTTTAAATTATATGCTTTGTTCATGTACTATTAAACACAGACATCCCCCCTCTCCCCTCCTTATTCATTACTTTTTATTTTACAGCTTTTTTTTTTTTTTTTTGTCTGATTTGTTGCTATTTCTCTCTCTTTATTTTGTAAAATTTTCTCCAATATTAAACGAAAGAGTATTGCTAGTGAATGACATCTATATTATATTTTGATTTTTCTACATTTTATTCATCATGTTTTTCCTACAATTTATTTTTATTAAGATGTATGAAAATGATATGGAGCTTTTTAAGGCTGCTGATTTGAATGGAGATGGAAGTTTAGATAAAGATGAATTCCCTGGATTTTCCCATCCTGAAGAATTTGAACACATGCATGAAGTAAGTGCTTTTTTTTTTAAGAAATGCAATATTATTCTGGCTAATATTCAGTGGAATAAGTGAGAATAAGCCACAGTATATTTATTTTCACTAAAATGAGCTTATATTTTATTGGAAGTGCTTTAATAGTATCCTGATCAGTTTTTTATTTATTAGTTAGAGATTAAAGTATATTTCTACTAAAGCATTGTCATATGCAACTAAACTTGCATTATTATTCATTGCACACAAATTTTCATTTTATAAGATTTTCATTTACTCATAAACTTACGTTTTATAAGATTTTCATACACAAAATTCCTTCTTGTTTCTATACAAATAAATTAATATAGCATCTAATTGAATATTATATTAATTTAACACAGAAATTAATAAAATAAACATAAGCTTCTGGATTGAAATGTATCATTATAGTTAATATCAGGTTTTTCCTTAAAACCTTGGGATTCAAACCTTAATTATACTTGTCAACGTAGTTGTTTAGATTCTTTTCTAAAACTCACATGAGTATGGATTATGAATTTTTAGGAAAGCCCCCAATAGAGAGCATTCCATGCAAAACTTGGACCCTCATACAGTGAATTAGCTTTAAGCTCTGCCTCTTTAAAGCCTTAAGGTGCATGATATGCTTTATAGTTTTTATCTATATTTCTTTCATATTATAAAAATGATTTGCTTCTTACTATTGTAGTGTTTTCTGGAGAATCAACTAAGTAATAGACATTTCTTTTATTCATCATTTTAAGTTGTTATTTCATTATGGAATTTAGTTTTCCTCCTCTCTTTGAACCTTTTTGTTCATAATCATAATTTTGTTTATAATGCATTGATTTCAAAATTTGAATATTTTAAAGTTTATTGGATGATTGTAAAGATTGATGTAAGATTTAAATGCACACACACACATACACTGCATTAAAAAAGTAGATGGACACTTACTTGTGATACTTTAAAGCCATTTATTTCTTTAATTAGAGATATGAGGTTCATTTCTCTAATATAATAATATTCTTGAGACATCATACATTATAATTTTTTGGATATAGATTCAATCCTTTTGAATTATGTAGTGAAAAAATTCAGGAAACAAAAATGATGCATATTTGCACTGTAATTTTTCTTAATTAAAGTAGACGGACACATCTTGTAACTCTAAAATAAAACGTTTTTAGTAAGGGGTTTGTCTCCCATTTGTTTTAATAAGTCCGTATACTCTGTTAGGCATCGAATCAATGAGATTTTGAATCTTTTTTTTTTGGCAGAAAATTTCCCAAATGTTTGTAAGAGCTTCTTTGAGCTGGTGAATTGATTCATACTGGCCTCCACTCTCATAAATTTTATGAACAAGTATAGCCCAAATGTTTTCTACAGGATTCATATTCGGACTCTTGACTGGTCAGGGTAAAACATTGAAGTTGTTCTCATGAAACCAGTTTTAATGTTATTAGCGGCGTGTATTGGTGCTCCATCTTGTTGGAAAATCCAGTTTTCTCCTCCAAGATCACATGCAAATGGCAAAAGCTCACTGCTTAGTGTTTCAATATAATCTTTGTGAGTCTGCTTCTTACTTAGTAACACTAAATTTGTCCTTCCACCATAGCCAACAGCTAGCCACACCATCATGCCACCACCACCAACATGCCGAGTAGAGTACACTTCATTTCTTTCTCCAAACTGTGCCAATAATATTGATATCCATCTGGGTCGTCTAAATTAATTTTTTTCTCATCTGAAAAAACTACAGATATCCATTCTGTAGTCCAAAATGTATGGTTTTGAGCCCACTGTAGGCGTTCTGTCACGTGGTGATGCTTCCAGCATGAATGATGTTTTCTCTTCTTATATTGAAAAAGCTCTGAGTGCTTAATGTAGTTATAAATTGTCTGAGAAGTTACATTAGTAATTCCTATGCTTATTCAAACTCTGGGAATTGATGCTCCAGTTTTTTTCAGCTCAGTAAAAATTTTTCTTTGGTCTCTAAGCGAAAGTCTCTTTTTCTTTATGCCATGGGCTTCAGGAGCACGTAGAAAATCGCTGATGCAACTTTTGCTTATTAGAAGTAGCCTAGGAATTTCTCTGACTCCTTTATTAACATTTTTCAGCGCTATAATCTGTCCTTTCTGGTAATCAGTTAGAGGAATTCCTCGTGGCATGGCGCATTCATCTCCAAGAAATTTAACTATGTAAAACCATCTTGTCAAGCACGTTAGCAATTGGCAAAATGCCAAATGTACATGTACATGCAAAACTGGTATTCCGCAAGAAACACCCACTTAGATAATTGCAGTTTTTGACCAGTGTCCGTCTACTTTTTTAAAAAAAAAAATTTGTGCAAATGTATATCTTTTCCCTTTTCTGCATTTCCCTACATTAAAATTATAAATAATTGAATATTTTTATATTTCTGTCAAAAATATGAAGATTGATAAGTAAAAAAGATTGATAAGTAAACATGTTAAAGAATTTTAATTGACATTTCCTATTAAACAAAGATGGAGTTTTAAAAAATTGTAAAGAGGTGTCTGTCTACTTTTTTTATGCAGTGTATATATATATCCTGTTATATATGTTGTTAATTAATTTGACATATATTTTTTTCATGTCAAAATAATCAAGCATTTAAAGTGTAAAATATAATAGTAAAAATTGGTATCTGTAGTGTGCATTTTTTAGTTTTTACATATTAAAACTGTACTTTTTATAGGATTTATGTTTATAAACTCCGCTCATTTATGATTTAACTGGTACTTCCTAGTTAGATGCTCTAAAATGCTCATAAATTTGAACAGTTACCCTAATTTAATGTTTAATATAATATATTACCTGTAATTTTATTTTATTTTATTTATTTATTTATTTATTTTCACACTTTTTTTTTTTTTTTTTTTTTTTTTTAAATGATTTTAATTTTGTGTGTAAAATATTTAAGGTGACATAGTTTTATACTTATTCCAATTAAATGATTTCTCTGTAATAAGATTATACATAATAATTTCCATGAGAAATATGAATTTTCTTTGATTTGTTGAATTAAATTTCATTCACTTAGGATTATAATATGCATTGTGTCTGTATTATGATATCTGCCAAAAATTTGATTAATCTGAGGACATTTTGTATGATAGCATAAATAAAATCCAGTGAAAAGAACAGGCTTTTGAGATATATCTTTTTCTCTCTTTATTTGCTAATTCTGAACATTGAACATTACATTAATTGATCTTCCCCCCCCCCCCTCTCTTTTTAAAGGTTGTATATAGACAAACCATGCAGAAAAGAGACAAAGACAATGATGGTTTTCTTAGTTTTGAAGAATTTATTGCTGATAGTTATGGAACAAGTCCAGTTCCTACAACAGAGCATTATATAATGGAAAAAGACAGGTTTGATAATGATTTGGATGCTGATGGTGATAAAAAGTTAAATAGAGAAGAAGTTATGAGTTGGGTCATTCCAAACATCATGTAATTATTTATTTTATTTATTTTTTACTTTTTTATCAAGAAATTATATTATGATTTCCTATGAAATAATTATTAAGTTTTGCTAAAAATTCATATTCAATTTGATATAATACATTCAACTGTCATTATAACAACTCAACATAATTTAATGACCTTTTGAAAAATCACAATAATTGATTTCCATTTAAGATAACATTTCACGTTCGTTATAACAACTATGAAAAGAACAAAATTCGTAATTTAATTACCCTCAAAACAGTCAGAACTTAGCAATTTCTCAATTCCATATTAACAAGGATCGGACTCTTCCCCTCTTTCAAAAATGCAGTATCCCAACCCAGCTGTTCACGTGATGAGTGTATGTAAGAAAACTTTGTTGAAGTTTCAAGGGACTTTTTATTATATGTGATTTCTGTATTAGACATGTTTGTTTGAGGTTGTCAATGTTTGTTTTTTTTTTTTACTCTGTTGTCCCTGTTTTATGTTAAATATGCCATTCTTAAAGATGAAACATTGTACTTTAGCCATTGACATTAAAAGAAAGATTTTAGAATGCATTGGTTAGAAAGATCTTCCAAAAACTGAAATTTCTAAAATATTTGGTATACCTAAAATTGCATTATTTGCAATATTAGAAATGAACATATGTTTTTTATATGTGTAAAAACATTTCGTATAGAATATGGTATGAAACTCCTTCATCATTAATTTGCAGGGCAACACAAAAGAATTACAATATATTAAGAATTAAGATTATACTAGAAAATCGCTAGAAGTGCTTTTTAAATTGTGTTGTTTGTTTAAATACTGTGCTAAATTTAAATATACTATGTGAAGTGTTTATAACTGATAGATGATATACAGGGTGACTAAAAATTTAGCAAAAAACATTCTTTTTATTTAGTGTAATTGATGGAAGTGCTTTATTAAGTTTTACCAAAAAAATATCTGATTAGGAATGCTAATTACTTATCACACTTATTGCTTGAAGTCCACTTTTCAACATTGATTTTTTACTATAATTACAGTACAAAGTCGAAAATCTGGAATCGCCAAAAATCCAGACAATTTCAGTAGCGTTAATCATCATCATCAACAACGATTTTTTTTTTTTTTTTTTTTTTTTTTTTTAAGTATAAAATATCTAAATAAAAAAAAAGAAAAAGTATTTTATTTCTTAGTAATCTTCAAAACCGGCATTTGCAAAGTCTGAAAAAGGAGGGAGAAGAAGATTATAATAATAATAATAACAATTCTTAAGCATAAATATATTAAAAACACTTTAAACACATGTAAATTTAAATTTTATTTTAAAGATGTTAAAAAAAAAAAAATTTATCCAAAGCTTTTTGCTTTAATAGTAAAGCATCATCAGGGATTTTTATTATTCGTTTCCAATGAGCAGTTTTAAATATGTTTTCTTTTCACAGTCAACAGTTAAGTCTTAATAACGTGAATGACGTGACACAAAGGCAATTTGAAGTCCGGTAGAGATTGGATCACGGAGCTAAGAAAAATAAGAGAAGCTGGAACTATTGAAATATCACACGAGGCTATTGCAGGAGAAAAACTATCATGAATTAGCAGAGATAAACTATTAACTATTTTATAATATTGTGCCAATTTATTGGCAAAATTGCAGCATCTTTGGAATTTATTGCATTTTTGCATTTAATTATATTAATGTGGTTTCCAGTGGGTTGTGGGCGTTTAAGAACTTTAAGAACAATACTAATTCTATTATTTACTAATTACTTGAAATTTAATAAAGAAAGTTAAAATATATTACAATATTTACAGGAATGCTGATGAGCATTAAAATTGATTATCCAAAGTGAATTTAACAGTTCGTCAAATTAATCATAATTCGTCACATAAATAAATCACCTAGTACTTCAATAAATACGTTGAACATGAAAATCAAAGTTTATAAACAAACACTGCGCCCGTTTAGTGTGCAGCTTCGTCAAACTCTCCGTCGAAACTCGAAAAACAAAGTTATCAAATACAGGCATTGCATCCGTCAAGTATACAAGCTCCGTCGAAACTGAATCTCATTCCTCCAACGCTCTTAGCAGCAGCCCGTTCAGGAAGTAGCGCCATCCACGTCATAAGCACGCACTTCCTTTAATATTCTGAGTACTCTGTCACATGATCAGCTAGCTAGGATTCAGCAGCCGCGGGAAGCAAGGTTAGGGGAAAAGAAAGATCTTGCTACTATATTAATAGCTTCAGAAATGTAAAGTTCTTGGATAGTAGATGGTGCTGTAATAATTTTGGCTTTATCCCATATAGGGTTAGCGTTTGCGTTGGCATAAATGAAGTCGACTAGAGTAGAATTATTTCCTTCTTTGATATTTCGTATATGTTCTTGTATTCTTTTATTTAAAGTCCTCTTAGTCTGTCCAATATAATAGAAAAGTTCTTTATTGCTTTCGATGGGAATTTGATAGACTCCTCCAGTGGGTCCATTTAAGTCGCGGTCATGAAGGGTAAATTGTTTAATAGTTATAGGAGAACTGAATGGGATAAATAAATTAAATTTGCATTGTATATAATGTTTAAAGCTATAGAATTCTTTACAGAAAGGGAGACTATTAATGTAACGAAATTTTAGAGTTGAATCTAGAGTGTGATTAATAGGTTTAATTAGCATGCGATTTTTTATTCTATTAACTAATCTTATAATACTAGATTTACTATATCCCACAGCATTACCTATTTGAATAATATTGTTGATTTGTTGTTTTTCATTAAATTTAAAAGTAGTATAATTTATAGCTCGGGTAATGTAGGAATTAAAAAAAGCATTTTTATAATTAGTAGGATGAGCTGAATCAGTCGGGATCGGTAAAGGGATAAATGTGTTTTTGGAAAAGACGTCAAACCATATAGTTGTATTATCTTCATTACGATGTATCTTAAGGTCAAGAAACAGAAGCGTACAATTGATCTCAGTTTCAAATGTAAATTTTATCGATGGAAATTGGTTGTTGAGACAATCAATTAAATTAAGTGCATTTTTTTAATAAGGCCAGGAGATAAAAATATCGTCAACATATCGTAAATATATAATAGGTTTGAGTATGGAAGTTTCAAATATGCATTTTTCTAATTCAATAAGTAATAAATCTGCTAAAATAGGACTAAGAGGGGAACCCATCGGGGCTCCAAAAGTTTGTTTATATATCACTTTATTAAACAAAAAGATATTATTAGCATTAATGAGGTCAAAAGCTTCACAAATAAATTTGAGAAAAGGGTTAAGTGATGGTGTAGCAGTACATTTATCAAGGATAATGGATTTAACTAAATCTAAAGGAATATTCGGATATAAGGAAACAACATCAAGACTGAAAAATTTATCTCTAGGGGTAAATGTAGCATTTAGAATTCTATTTTTAGCTTCCAAACCAGATTTTACAATATGCGGGTCGTTAAGTACAAATGGTTTAAGTAAATTTGCTAGAAATTTTTCTAGAAAAAATGAAGGACTATTGCATTTGGAAACAATGGGACAAAACGGGTGGTTAATTTGATGCGCAATTAAATCTATATACTTATGAATGAACTTTTGAATTTTACGAGTAAAATTTTCAATAGGATTAGTTTTAATTATAATACAGGCTAAGTCAATTATAGCTTCCAGAGCTTTATCGTGGAAATCATCTGTATTAAGGGCAATGATTTGTTTAGATTTATCAGCAAGTAATAATCTTACATTTTTGTTAGTTTTAATTTGTTTTGAAATAAAAAGATTTTAATTATTCGACCCACTATTGCTGCTAAGATGCTTATTTAATGAGAAAACTACAGAAGCCCGTACTTGATCTTGATGCTCCTTAAGAATATCTTTTATAATATTTTCAAATTTAGGGATAACGCTTACAGGATTTAGGCGAGGTTTAGGAGCAAAGTTCGAACCTTTATTGAGGTGAATTTGTAGTTGGAGGGATTGAGAAAATTTTCCAGTTTATTGAAGTCTTTAATTATTTTAGATACTGTACTTTGTAAATCCAAAAGTTTTTTAATTTTTAAATTATATTTCAAAGTCATTTGATGTTGGAATTTATCCATACTTCAAAAAATGCACTTCTTAATTTAATTGATTGTCTCAACAACCAATTTCCATCGATAAAATTTACATTTGAAACTGAGATCAATCGTACGCTTCCGTTTCTTGACCTTAAGATACATCATAACAAAGATAATACAACTATATGGTTTGACGTCTTTTCCAAAAACATATTTATCCCTTTACCGATCCCGGCTGATTCAGCTCATCCTACTAATTATAAAAATGCTTTTTTTAATTCCTACATTACCCAAGCTATAAATTATACTACTTTTAAATTTAATGAAAAACAACAAATCAACAATATTATTCAAATAGGTAATGCTGTGGGATATAGTAAATCTAGTATTATAAGATTAGTTAATAGAATAAAAAATCGCATGCTAATTAAACCTATTAATCACACTCTAGATTCAACTCTAAAATTTCGTTACACTAATAGTCTCCCTTTCTGTAAAGAATTCTATAGCTTTAAACATTATATACAACGTAAATTTAATTTATTTATCCCATTCAGTTCTCCTATAACTATTAAACAATTAACCCTTCATGACCGCGACTTAAATGAACCCACTGGAGGAGTCTATCAAATTCCCATTGAAAGCAATAAAGAACTTTTCTATTATATTGGACAGACTAAGAGGACTTTAAATAAAAGAATACAAGAACATATACGAAATATCAAAGAAGGAAATAGTTTTACTCTAGTCGACTTCATTTATGCCAACGCAAACGCTAACCCTATATGGGATAAAGCCAAAACTATTACAGCACCATCTACTATCCAAGAACTTTACATTTCCAAAGCTATTAATATAATTAAATGCAAAAATGCAATAAATTCCAAAGATGCTACAATTTTGCCAATAATTTGGCACAATATTATAAAATAGTTAATAGTTTATTTCTGCTAATTCATGATAGTTTTTTTCCTACAATAGCCTGCAAAATTTTTATGATAAACTAGTATAGAGGCCTTTTTCTGTGCGAGAGACAAGGGTGTCAAGAAAAGGAAGTGAACCATTGTTTTCAATTTCATATGTAAATTGTATGTAAGAGAATTTATTATCTGTAATACATCATCAATATTGTGCTGAAAAGTGTCTATCACAGTGAAAGTATCATCCACATAGTAGGTCCAAAATGGAAAAAATATTTTTTCAAAGAGAAAAATTTCAAAATAATGCAGGGGTGTTTGTGTTCAGGGTTTACCCCTGATTTCAGTGTTTTTACTCTAACAATCTGTATTTTCATATTTCCTATAAAGTTATTTTTTGCTTTCATTCGTTGTTCATTTGTTATCCAGGTGATATGTGAATGAAATGTAAAAGAATTGAGGGCTTCTTGCCTGAATAGTTTGAGGACTACTTGATATTTTGGGTTTTTTCTAATTTGAGGGTCTAATTTGCAGGATTTTTACCTTTGAGTCACAATCACCCCTGATAATGCATGTAAATATCAATGAGACTTGATCAGAGAAGCTTCGTGCATGTTAAAGCCTCAGCTTCAATATGCAAATGAAGCAGAAACTGACCAAGCAAACAGTCAAGGGCTCTAATAGTAGTCAGTTTAGTCCTTGACCACGAGAGAATAGAACCATAGATGATGATAGGGCAGATAATCATGATGTAGATCCAATGGATAGCTTTGGGACATAAACCCCAAGTTTTTCCAGTAGAACTCTTAAATGCCCAAAATACTTTTAGGGTCTTACGTAAGGAAACTTGACATGCTTATTCCAGTTTAATTTAGTATTAAAAAACACACCTTTGAACTTAATCTCATTTGAGAGTAACAGCTTATTTCCCAGGAAGTAGATATCAACAAGATTTAGATGTTTCCTCCTAAAAAAAGAACAAGGCTTATCTTAGATGGATCTTGGCACTGGCATACTGATATCTGTTTTAAAGTTCTTAATCTTTCTCAATCCGCTAATGAATTAAAGTAATGTTTGTCTTAAAATGAGTTTTATAAATATGACTCAATGTAAATTTTAAATTTCATTTTATTTTCTCAGTTAATTGAAGATGAATTCAGGTAATAATAATATATGCATAACATTGATTTATTGAAACATCACAATGTTAGGATGGGGATGTATCGCAATGCAAAAATTTCAACATCGCCGAATGAAATATTTGAATTGGGGGAGGGACAAATGAGTAAGTAAGAAAGTCTTTAATTATCTTTATTGAAAAGCTGTATAATGAGGCGTTAATGATTACCTTCTTCAGCAAGAGTAATAGTTTCCTGATTTTAAAAAACATTTATTACTTGCCAGCACATCTCTGACAATTAAGGTAATAACAGTTTTTTTTTTTTTTTTTTTTTTTAATAATCATTGTGTTGTCTGCTAGATATTTCTTTTCAAATAACCTAATAAAAATAAATCACATAGGTTTTATATGATCTTGTTTTATCCTGCATAAACCAGTGTACAGTTCTCTTTCTTTAGAAGCTGTCAGTTTTAAGTTTTATTGTATTTTTGTCTATGTGGGAAATTCTAAAAGTAAGTTTCCAGGATTGCTACAGTACCTGGGAAACAGGGAAAACCTGGAAAACTCAAGGAATTTGAAAATCTATTAAAAAACAGGGAAAACTCAGGGAATTTCAAAATTTATTGCAAAAACAGGGAAAATTCAGGGAATTTTGAAATTTTTTGGAAAAACATTAGAAAAGTTTTTCATAAGCAAATATTTTTTTTAATTTTAGTGCTTTATAATGAATCAAGCATGTTTTTTTTCTCCAACTATAGTAAGTTAATAAAATTAATAAACCCTAAATATGTTCAATTGACTTGTAAACATGTTAGATGAATGCTGCTTGATTGCGTGTCATCTATCTTACTTCTAAAAGAGACAGGGAAAACTCTGGGAATTTTTTCCCCTGATTTGTGTAGCAACCCTGGTTTCATTCTATAAGGAAACTTTATTGCAGACTAAAACATAGAATGGCATAATGAAATACAGATTATTGGCTATTTACTGATATAGTCACTACTAACATTGTTTCATTTTCCATACTGTAAAATTAATATCAAGACTCTTCCTGGTAAAAATCAGTGCATGGTAATTCAAAGAAATTCTTCACAGCCTGTTGCACCCCTTTATTGCTTTAAAAGTATTTCTGGTCAACTACAGGCTCCTTGCCTCAGTGAAGTGGAGGCATCCAAATTTCGTAACAAAAAAAAAAAAAAAAAAATCAAGATGTCACAGTCTCCAAGAAATGTTTGAAAGTGTTCTGGAATGCAAAGTGTGTTATTTTGATTAATTTCTTCACTTCTGGAACCACCAATGCAGCATGCTATTGCTATACATTTAAAAAACTGAAGTCCACCAGTTGGCTCAAGAGACCTTGGCTCTTGAGTCAAGGAGTTTTATTGTTGGATAATAATGTAAGGATCACAAAAGACCACATTTATCATCTAGGATGAGTAAGATTAGATTAGCCTAAAGCCCCTGAGCTTTGTGCATAAGATTTCAATCTTTCTCCTGTATTTTAATCAGTACTTTCAGGACGTCACATCTCAAACATTAAATAGGTGCAAAAGGTTGTGAAGAACTTCCCTAAATCTCTGGGCATCATTTTTTATAAGAATTGTTTCTAGAAATTGATTTTATGGCTTGACAAAGGTATTAATGTTAGGCACGACTATATGACAAAAATAGGCAAAAGTTTGTATTTTGTTATGCTATTTCTGTTTATAATAAAGCTTTCTTGTAAAAAACCATAACAAAATTTACATTCAAAACATCCTCACAGCTCTTAATGTGAAACATTATCACTCTTCATACTAATGTGCCCAATGTTTTCAAACCATGGTATTATTAATAGTATGGTGGCCACCAAATTTCAGTAAAATTCATATTCATTTTTTAATATTAAAATTGCAACAAAACAATAAAATTAAATTAGATGGACACTAACAAAATATGCTTAAAATTTACATATTCTGACAATCACATTTATCAAATTTTATCCATTTTGTTTTTACTTAAGCCCATTATAAGGCTTTTTTAAATGTTATCTTTTGCACCACCTTGTATTATTATTATGAATTAGTATTGTCTTATATATTATAAATTTATACGCTTCTATTGTATGAAAATCATTTTAATTATATGTACTTGAAATTTAATCTGTGTGAGTTGTCTACATTAAATTTTCTTTACTGTGATTGCATTTCTTATTTAATACTTCTGTAGGGAAAGTGCTGAGGATGAAGCTGATCATTTGATTGAAAGCTCTGATTCAAACAAAGATGGCAAGCTTTCTCTTGATGAAATAGTTGAACATTATGATGTTTTTGTTGGAAGTGAAGCTACAGATTTTGGAGAACAACTGCATAATTTTCATAAATTTAGTGATGAACTGTAAAATTTTCTTGCCAATTTTAGTTGTGTTTCCACAGGTGATAACTTACTGGATAATTTTTGAAAGTATGTCTCTTATGTCTGATAGCATGAGTATTTTTTTATATTTATTTTTATGAGCCAAATCAAAAAAGAAAAAAAAAAAAAAATGTCATGTCAATTTAGATGCTGCTTCCTAGTCAAGTAATACCTCTAAATTCTATTTATAGATGTAAGAGTTTGCTTTTGAATTAGTATTTAAAGAAGTTTTAATGAATTACATTATGTTATATTATAAAAATGTTTGTGAAATGTAGAGCATATTTAAAATATATTTTGTCATTTGTTTTGTTTTATGAAGATTTTATTTTTTTATATTTTTTGTGCCAAATTAAATTCATGTGAAAATTCTTTTTTAAAAAGGGCAAGAACAAAAGTACAACGACTGCTTAGTGTATATTTCTCATAAGCTGCATAGCCTCTGTTTATATTTTACTTTTAAGTTTTTTTAATGTGTTAATTATCTGGTGTTTCTACACTGTTTTTAAGTTTATTAAGGCTTGTGCCAAATTTTTTGTTTTGTTATGTTCTGCTAAGCTTTTCTAACAGTCAATACAATAATTTTATTAATTTAATTAGAACTTGTTTAGTATCCTTATTTATTTGAGGATATAATTTAAAACACATTAAAGACTCAACAGTCTCATTTAAATAAATAAATAAACAAATTTTCTTTAGTTATTTTGTTAAATATCTTTTTTAAAAAGGGGGTGGTTATTAAACTTTACTTATATATATATATATATATTTAGTTTATGGTTTTAAGTTAAGATTTGTTGTGTTATTTTATTGATTCGTTTGTTTTGCAGGCCGTTAATTAATAAATCTGGATTCTTTAAATTTGTGTATTTCATCCCCTGAATTTTTTTTTTTTTTTTTTTTTTTTTTTTTTTTTTTTCCGTTTTTCTGAATTTCTCAAAGAAATTTTTAATCTTATTGGTCATTGGTGTTTCAGTGATCTTGTATCTGTTGCTTGGCTTCTACTAAGCTTAATAGATCATCATTATTATGTATATATTTTACATTTATTATTTAGAAAGTAAATGTCAAAATACACTTTCAGCTTCACAAAAGGAAGTTTAATTGTCATTCTTAATATTCATATTGCTTTAAACCTCTCAAATATTTATGCAATGTACTGTACAAGTAGAAAATAATGTTTCTATAGCTAGTAATAATTTAAAATTGTAAATAATATCTAAAAGGGAAAAAAAATGAACAAGAAGACTAAATTGGACATAAAAGGTACTTTACACTAGCCTGCTTTGCTGGACACTATATTTAAATGATTTTTCAAAAGAATTGAATTACTGTTTATTTTTTATATCACATTAAAAAAAAAAAAAAAAAAAAATACCTACATTGAAATCACCCTAAACCTTGCTTCGGGTACCTGCTGCCTAACTCAGGTCTTTTTTTTTGCCCACACTGCATTGGGTTCAGGTTACCACTGCTTGTAGAAAGGTCTATTCTAGGTACTTCAATTTGGGTATTTATCAATGAAAGGTAGATTTGTCATTATTTACGAACTATGATTTCAAAGATGACTGTATTTCAACATCTATTAAATATTTTAGTTTTATTATTCAGTTGCAAAATTTCATTATTCACATGAAAATATATTTATTTTTTTGTCGAAAACAGATGAACTGGAAAACTTTTTTGGCAACAATTAAATTTAAAACTAATATTTAAGTGGCTAATTTCCAAACTGTTGTAAGGCAATTATTTTCATATTTTAATTAATAAAAAAAATCAAAAATCTAACAAATATAAAAAGAATCTTGAATGTTGTTTTCGAATGCTTTTTAAAATATTTTGATTAGTTAAAATATTTCATCTCTTGCAAAAGTGAAACATCTATATTTTTCTGTAAAATTTGCTTATTGATGACACATTGGTTTTTTTATAGCCATATCTCTTCAAGAATAAATATTTATTTTATGATTTTTAGGGCTCCAGTTTTTTTTTTTTTTTTTTTTTTTTTTCACTTAAATTTTTATTTTGTGCCTTTTAGTAACTAAAAGAAAGCTTTTAAAAAATCTAATCAGAATTTCTTAGGAATTGTAGACAATGAAATGTTTTCTTTTATAATTGGCATCTTATCTACAAAAAAAGTGACACATCCGCCACTGAGTATCGAACCCACGACCATCACATTAACAACTTGATGCTTTAACCGACTGAGACATTGACCAACATAAGGAATACCTCACATTTACTTTCAAATAAAAAAGCCTTGTTTTAGCATGACACGAAAACACTATGGCAAAATCCAATTTAAAAAAAAAAAACTTCTAATTCAAAGAAAACTAATCAAAAATTCGAAAATCGGGCTTCAAGGTGCATCAGGAGAGGTCATTACAAACCTCCATGCAAATTTGTGTAACTCTGTGATCAGCCGTTTTCCTAAAATGCTCCAGACATACATACACAATGACACACACACAAACATTTTATTTTATTATATGTATAGATTACAAGATAAAAGTACTATGCATAAAATTAAATATTGCTTTGTTTTTAATAAAATTTCCGTGGTTTTAAAATACTGTCTTTGCAAAACTTATTGTAACTATTACAATGTGTGTCCCTCTTTTTTTAAATGTATCAAATAAGTATTTTTATATAACTTTATATGTTTTATTTAAATAATTTCATAAATTTCCTATTTTTTATTTATCATGCAGCATTTTTTAATTGTTTGCTTTTATAATTAAAAATCTTTTAGAAAATATAACTATATCAATATTTACATTGAATATTAATTTTATTTTATTAAATATTTGATATTTTTTAATTTTTGATCTGCCTGCAATGAAGTTAGAAAACTGTGATATATAAATAAAGATTACATATTAAGTAGCTGATATTTGACTACATCAGCTGCTAATAGTTTTTCTCCCGCAGAAAAGGTGAAAAAATAAATTACTTGTGAATTATTTTATATTTTTATTATGTTTGTATCAGTTATTGTTTTAAATTAGAACTTTTTCAAACTAGGAATTTTTTATTTGAAGTTAATATATATTTGATAAGATTTAAATATCAGTGTAATAGAACTAGTATCTTGTTACAAGATATTAGTAAATTTCAAGCAGTTGAAATATCACATTGTGCATTATGAATTTTCAAACAAACTGGGTTAAGCCAAAAAGTAAAGACAAATTTTCAAGCAAGAACTGTCCAAATCATTTTGTTACTTTTTATAAATATAATTGTTTTCACAATCAACTAAAATTTAAGCTTCCTTATCTGTAAATTCATATTAAAGTAATGGTGATATGTTAGTAATGTGCAAACAAATGAATTAAGTGCACAAGGCCTGTCTTGAAATTATTTTAAGTGGAGTGAGCCAAGTTAGTGCCTAATTTTTCTTTTTATTTCAGATCTTGCTAACCTGAGCCTGTATTTTATCAACAAATTGTTATTACTAATCTGCAATAAAAGTGTTGTTACCTACAACCTGGAATAAAAGAGAACAAAATACTTTCTCATATTATGCAATATATTTGCACTTAAATATACACATCCACACTGGCACACACACTATAAAATATTGTATCAATCATACATTATGAAATATTTCACATATTTTCAGCAAAAGACATAGACATTGTAAGCGGTGAAACAGTAAAAGTCTTTTAGAGACAGATTTAAGCTTTGGTTTCCAATTGCTTTAATTTTATTTTGATGTTTTCCAAATCTAGCTTGCTACTATAGAGGCCGAGTTGGACCTTGGCTTAATATTTTAGGTCTGTTAAGTCATTGCTACACAAAGGTGTATTGTGGCCCTTAATATCAAAATAGTACATTTTGCTTTGTAAAAATATGCATTAATAGTTCAAAATATGTAAGTAAAAGGCATCTTCTCATGGAAGTGGGAAAATTACTATACGTTTTATTTTATTTATCATTATTATTGTTATTTTCTATTTTTAGTTATCTTAATTTAATAAATTTTAGAAAATGAGTATCAGCAATATTTTAAACTGTTATTATTCCAGTTTTTCTATTCTGTGTATAAGATAACACAAACAATTTATAAATCTCATTTTGCCATAAAATTGTAACTTTTAAAAATTCATAAGTTAAATTGCATTTGAATATTAGATTCTCCTTGTGGATGCAGCATTTTTATATTTGGTAAAAATTATAAAATTGATACATAATATAACCAGTGATACATTCTTTCATGCTTCTACTTAAATTTTAGGTGTGATTTTAAGGTATTAGAAATGCAGTAAATAAAACCATGTTTCTTAAATTACTAAGAAAATAAACTTTATAATGCAAAATAATGAATTTAAATATATTTTAAACTCTTACATTAGTGATCTCATTTTTTTTTTTCTTTTTCCTGGTGTCTGTATCTAAAAATGCTTACTATTTAGCATATTTAAGTGTGATAGAATGCCATCCATTTTATTTTGATCGAGTAACCTGCTATCCTTCTGAAATATGGTTGATCACTAAAGTAAAAAAAAAAAATTGTTAAGTTATATGTGTGTGTATATATTTTTCTTGTTTTGTTGTATTTTGTATATTCAATGTGTGATTAAAGTTAGACAGAATATGAGATGTATTATGAAAATATTTTCATGGATTTTCTATATTTTTACACCTTCCTTTATAACAGAATGCTCATTTCTAATGTGACAAATAGCTAATTTAAAACCATTAGTCTAAAATGCGTACTTCCTATCAAAAATAAATTAATAAATAAAGAGGTAAAAATATATTTATTATTATTATTATTTTAACCCATATTGGACCACTCATTAAATGAATCATAGGAAAAATGTATTTTTTTTAAAAACATGGTCAGTATAAGATACTTACACATATAAAAAAGAAAAATTTTAACAATTTTTTAAAATATAGACTGTCCTATAAATAGGACATCGGTCCGATACACAACAAAGAGTCAAAAATGTTGACTTACCTTACAAAAAATTTTATTTTGTTTGTTAGTTCGAAAAACAGTCTCTGCACAGTCCAAAAGTGCACATTTTGCAAATTGTAAATATTTTTACGAATGGAAGTCCAAAAAAAAAAAATTTCTACATATTACAACATTGCACATGTTGCAAATTGTAACAGGTTTTTTATTGCATGATTTCAGTTGACATCGTCTTTGACGACCATTTGAATTTTTCACTAGCACATGCTCACTATTTAGCAGAAGAAGTTCTTTATTATTCTGCAGCATACCTCTTTGTCTAATGTTGTTTCTCAGAACTGATTCTCCAAGGTAACTTATTGTTACGGACCTGCGAAATGTTAATATATCTTGTGCATCATCAGGAAAAAAATAGTTTTGAGATTTTCCAGGCTGCGATGAGGGTGGTCTCAAAGCAATTCACGAAAAGTGGCCGGTACCATTTTTTTCCAAGAATAGAACAAAAGTAATTTTCCATATGACTGTCGAATAGGTCTGCTCCATTTTTATATTTATTGTAAGAAGTAATACAAAATGGTACATCAACATCCTTTATGGCACCTTTCACACGACGTTGTACTTTGCCGTTCACTTTTGTAGCTTCGAAATTTGTTAGTAATGAAACTACACGGTTATCATTCCAGCGTACAGCGGCAATTTTGTTAGCTTCGTCAAACAATGCATCAGATGTTCCTCTCTTAGTTTTTGCTAATGACTTCAAAGATATTAGAAGGCATTTTGCCATTCGGTTTTCTCGAACAGTTCCAGTGGCACAAAAACCCTTCTATTGCAAACGAACCATTAACCCATGTGAAGTGAAAAAGTTATCCATATATATATCCCGTGAAACTTAGGATTTTTCACAACAGTGAGCAAAGTTTCCACGACACGTTGAGAAAGTGGCTCCTTACACTTTTCAACAGCACCTTGATAGGGAATAATGTTAAAGGGATATCCATTATAAGATGTCAACATCCATAACTTGTATCCAAATTTTACAGGTTTATTTTTCATGTACATCTTACAGCCATGTCTGCCAAACCATTCTTTCATCGATTGTTAGGTTTTCTGAAAAAATTCTAAATTGTTGCAGTGCAATATTCAATTTTTCTAAAAGTGGATGTATTTTGTGATAACGATCCTCTTTGTTGATTTGCCGAATTATCATTCAAATGTAGGTATCTTTTTACGTCACTGTATATTTTCCTGGACAGAGCTGTACTCACCAAAGTTGTGCCAGTGTCAGGAGCGTTTTCCCAATACATTTTTTCACGTGGTAAAATGTGATAACCACTGCAAAACAGGATGCCTATAAAGTTTTTTATATCACTTTCGTTCACATTCAAAGAATGCTCATTCTTCTGCGCTGCATATCTATTAGTCTCCGTAACTGTATGCGATATCATATCATTAGCCATCATATGAAAAAGTTCAACGGGAGTTTTTCCAGATATCTGATCTATAATGTGCTGATTATCCTCAGAAGGAAAAGAACACGTTGAAAGCGAAAATCCCGGTTCCCTTTTTTTCCATATAGGTGGTTTTATATGTTCTTTGTTAGTTTCTTCACAGATTTTCGAGAAAATTTCTATAGTTCCAGCAGTATTTAGAATTTCAGGATCCCCATTTGTCTTTATTTTATTACAATTTGTGATAGAATCGTCTATTTCTTAGTCACTGACCGCGTCAGGTTCCGGCGGAATAATGATCATTTCAGGATCATCTAATTCTTCATCAGATAAAGAATTCATATATTCAAGAGCTTCCTCAGCTGTTTTAAATTTTTTGGCCATTTTACAACGTTAAAAATCACCAGACAAACTCCCAACTACAAAATAAATGAGCAACTGAAGTAATGGAAATATACGAAAGTTCTAAAACCAAGTTTAACATGCGTATATGTAACATAATAAACAAAAGAACCAGTTTGGTGAAGCGAACTGATACAAAGGAATTCGAGAACATTTCACCCTTCAATTGCAACACGTCCCCCCACAACGTGAAAAGATTGTTCCCCGAATTCAAGGAAAGCTGTTTAGAAATGCGAATAATTTGAGAAACAGGTGTGTATCGGACCGTTGTCCTATTTATAAGCCAGTTACAAAAACAGCATCAAATGCCTGTAATATTTATTTTTCTTATGGATCCTTTTACATTTTTGAACAGCACTGATGAACTACTAAAAATTGCATATGGTCGATTCTGGAAAAAAAAAAATTATTTTATTATTTTTGAACGGTTAAAATTATGACATTTTTCAGGGGTGACTTTAAAGTAAATTTTCCAAATTAATATTTTTTGCAAATTCTATTTTTCACAGTAATTTAATTAATTTAGTCTATTTCTAAAAATTTATGTCAAGTTTTTTGCAAATTTTAAATGTTTCTTTTACATTACTGACATTTAATTCAACTGTCCTATAAATAGGACGGCGGTCCAATATGGGTTAATAAAAGTTTAGTGAGGCAAAAAGTTTTTAATTCTTTTATTATTAAAACCAAATAACTTTTTAAGTTAAATGATGTATTTTGTGAGAAAATAGTGAAGATGTACTAACTTATTTTAGAAAAAAAAAGGGGGGGGAGGGGGAGATTATTTTAATAAAGCTGTTGAAATTCATATTTTCTTAATTTAAATCATAAAATGTACTCCCTAGTAAGTACAAATGTAATTTGTATTTAAAGAAAGGGGAAAAGAAAATGCTCAGCATGCATTAAACAATAGTAAATGTTTAAACATTTTATTTAAAGTTTATTTAAAATCAAGACTGTGAAACTCAAAGCATTGAAAATCATTGTACAATGTACTCAAAGTGATTTTCTGTACTTAAAATGTAAAATAAGTAATTTATGTTTTTTCTGAAGTAAAAATATTGAAACTACTATTAATATGGTTAATAGTCCTGTAAACATAGAACAATTATTCATACATATAAATACCCCCCCCCCCCCACTCCCAAATCTAAGAAATTAGTGTATATTAAAAAACTTTCTAAAATAGTCTTAAATCTCTTGATAACAATAATAAATTTTTGAGAGGTTGATGTGAAGTTTTAAGGCCGATTATCTGCATTAGGCATCAAGGCCTTTACAGAGAAGTGATACTCTGTATATACAGTTTTTCAAGGGATCCTAATATAAATTTTAGAATTCTTGTATCAACATAACCATAAGCTTAGTCATGCTTGTGGTTTTGTCTGAAGCTTTATATTCATGAAGCTTCTGACAAAACCACAAAATATTCTGAATGTTTAAACTGACAGACATGACTTTGACTCCAATCTTGCACCTGCTTGAGGAGATCTCAAAGCTGTCAAATAAATACCAAATGTGCTAGGGAGAAAAGTATAACTGTAATACAAACTATAAATCCATTATAACTAGACAACCAATAGGAATTTATACCAGTCATAGACTCCAACTTGGCCCTTTCAAAAAATGGCTCAACTTAAAATCACGATTTTTTTAGTTACACCTCTTTGTTACGAGAGCATCAATATAATATAAAGAAATTTAAAAAAAGTTTTGCTGAAATGTTTAACCCTCTGACCACCTTTGAAAAGGGCAGAATTGTAATGTTTTCACTGCACAGTTTTTAAAATATACTGAAATAATGCTTGTTTCAACTTGAGATTAAAAATATAACTATGCACGATTGTTATCTTTATGATTATTATTTAAAACCTTCAAACTTGAAAAACAAGTTAAAAATTTATAATACAGTTGAACCTCATTAATGGGAATCTCAAGAGGAACAAAAAAATTGTTCATGTTATCAGTAGTTCATGCTGTCAGTAACTAATCTTCATATAACTACACTAATCTTCATTTTGACGGGGATTGTGGAAATGTTCATGTTAAAAGTAATTCATGTTAAGCGTGTTCATGGTAACGAAGTTCAACTGTAACATAATTTTATATTATAAGTGTAATGTGGAAGCAGTGGTGGCTCGTGAACCGAAAATAGGTGAAGAGTTAAAAAATAATACTGAAGTATTTTTAATGCATAATTTTTATTAAGCTGGGTCTTAATTAAAATTAACTAAAAATACTTATTTAAATGTAAATTTATATTCTATAAATGAATACAGTGTAAAATACAGTGTGCCTTTTCACCTATTTTCGGTGCACGAGCCGCCACTGTGTAGAAGAAAGAACAGCTCAGTGACTGGATATATCCGTCAGTGGTGGTCAGATGGTTAGGGAAAAAATTAAGTTTTTTCTATCTAGAAGTATACATCTCACTAATAGTTTAAAAGTTAGTCAATAGTCTTCATTAGAAATGACTCTGTATAACAAAAAAAGAATCTTGTTTTATACATTAAATAAGTTATACTAAATACACTTTTATTTTGAACAATTTTTTTTCCCCTACATCTATGAATTAAAATTGTTTCAGTATTAAATATTAACTAGGCTTTATAAATGTCAGAATAAGAAAATTCCAAGTATATGTTGCTTTATTTTATAAATTATTACTAAACCTGTTACACATTTTTATCTTTTATTATTTAGTCAAATTTATTTATATATTATATATTGAGATTATATTATAGTCTTGTGATTGGCTTCCAATAATGTTATTTCCAGTGATTTATACTGTGGATTCTCTGATATCATGGAATTGTTACTGCTTATAATTTCTCATGTACGCACTGTTCAGATGTCAATTTTCTTACATTTATAACATTTTATCATGTCTGTCATTCAGTGTTATATGTGATGAATAATTTTTATGAATAATAAAGTATTTATGTATGCAGAATTATTATTATTATTTTTAACATGTGATGGGCTGTTTTTTTCTTAAGAATTAATAATATAAAGTAGTTGTTATATATATTATTTATTTTCTTACAATTTTTAATATTGACTGACAAACTATGAAACACTGTTTAAACAAAATTAATTCTTAACCAATGAAATCATATGGAGGTTGTCCACGTGTTCCATGTCCTGTCACAGCAAACACAGCTCCTGCTTTTGGAGTTCTTTCCTTTTCCTCTTCAGTTAGATCAGCTGATGCAGATGTAACATACAAAATATCAAAGTGTGGTCCACCAAAACAGCATGAAGTTATATTTCTAGCTGGCATATCAACTTTTCTGATTACAGTCTCTGCATAATACAAAATGATGTTCATATAATTAGTGTCATAGATATACACATCTTATAGATATATGCTATATCTATATATCTTATTTTACTATTAGTTTCAGTTTCCGATATAAATAAACTCATTAGTAATGGTATCCTTGATGAAAAATCCTATATTTCTTAACAAGGACATAATTAAATGTTTTGCCAATTAATGTTTTCATTGCCTGTGAGATTATTATTTATTTTTTTATTTTTATTATTATTTTTTGTTTTAAACAGCTCAGCATAGAAAACTGTTATTTCTGTGTTATAAATTTGTACAATTTTTTTTTTTTATTTGTGTTGATGCATTCCTGGCTTTAAACTAAAATTAGCTGTAAAAATTACATAGATATTTTTATTTGGATTAACCTCTTCTAATCAAATAATAACATGATATTTGCATACATATAGATCAGGGACATTATCTGCAGGGGGGCTAAGATGGCTTGCGAAGGGGGGGGGGGGAAACTGACTTCCTAGTTTATGTCAATGGCTAGAAAATGAAAACTTATTTGATTTCAAAGTATCTGAGGGGAAGTTTAAATTCCATAGACCCCCTTTGGCTGTACCCTTATTATATATCCCCAAATACCTTTTCAGAGACCAGTGAGTTTTTAACAGGATAGTTATATGTATAGTACCATCTCAATGGTATGCTTTTTGCATTAAAATATCTTAAATTTCAAATGATGCTGCTTTTGAATTTTTTTCAACAACTAGCAGATTTAATTTATTTATTTATTTATTTTTCTAAGGGGAAGTGGTATCTCTCTCTCTCATTCTTAAGTACATTTTTATTTTCTAAAAAAAGAAAAGGAAAAGTATATGTACTAAATGATCATAAGTAAAGTATTATGTTATGTTCTTTACCTTTCTTAAGCCTTAAATGCCTGATTTTTTAAAATCAATCTTAAAATGTTTTTTGGCTTTCATTTCTTAAATAAATCATAGGAAAAATACTTTTAAAAATCATATATTGTTTCGCGTATGGTTTACAACTGAAAAGCAATTTTTCGCCAATCGGTAACATTAATCTTTAATTGGAATAATAATTTTCCTTGATAAAATTCGAAATATTGAGTACATGCTTTTACCATGTAATAATTTTTACCTCTAGTGTTGCCTCTATATGATGAAAACTGATTTAATAATACTACCAGTATGTAATTTATTGGCAACATTAGGCACTAGAGCTTCAATATTATTCTAATAGTATTTTAGAGAACAAAATTGGAACTTTGAAGTACATCAAATGCTTGTGGATGTTTATAATGACAATGTGCCAGCTGATAAATCATGTAGAGAAGGGTTTCAATGTTTCAAGTATCGTGATTTCAGCATTGAAAATAAGTCTTGCTTTAGACATCCAAAAAATTAAAAGACAAAAGAACTGGAGGTATTACTCAATGAAAATCTGAGTCAAATGCAAGAGGCACTTGCAAAATTACTTGGAGTCATTCATCAAGCAGTTTCTGTACAATTGCAGTCCAAGAACAGAAAACAAAATGCAGGGCAATTGGATGCCTTATGAACTGAAACTGAGAGACACTTAAAGGTGACTTGTCATTTGCGAGCAGCTGATTCAAAGGCAACAAAAGAAAGGGTGTTTTACATCAGATTTCAACTAGGGATAAGAAGTAGTTATTCTATGATAATTCAATCAATGTCATCGACCTTAATATCAACACAAAAAACAAATATTCATTGATTGAAGGTCATATTTCGAATCTGGTGGGACCAAAAGGATGTTGTATAGTATGAGCTGCTGCAACCTAGCTATTCTAATACAGGCAGTCTGTATAGGCTACAATTGATTAGTTTGGGCCATGCATTGCAAAAAAAAAAAAAAATGGTCCAAATACAAGCAAAGATATGACAAAATTATTCTCCATGACAATGCTCAGCCTCATGTTGCAAAATCCATAAAATTATTTCAAAATTCATAAAATATATTTGGAAATGCTCAAGTTGGATATTTTACTGCACCCACTGTATTATCTCCAGCCATTACTCCTTCTGACCAATGGTTTTTCCAATAGATGCAGCAGGATTTGGCAAGTCACTGGTTCACTTCTCTCCCAGAAATCAAAAATTGGCTTCTAATTTGGATCACCTCAAAAGGCAAAACATATTTTAATATGGAATTCAAAACTTGCCTGAGAGGTAGGGAAAAGTAGTAGCCAGCAATGGACAATACTTTGATTAATCTGTTCATTCATTTTGTTCTGAAATAAATCCATTTTTGACCACAAAAGAATGGACCATAGTAATTTGTACTTGTTTGTAATTGTTTGTATAAATATCAGTATAGTCCTGGTGAGAAGCGAAAATAGCTTGAAATGCAGTAAAGTCCGTGTTGGATTTCTCAAAACCATTAAATAGGTGAAAGTCGCCTTGAAGTTCAAAAGAATGATATTTAAAAGTGACAAAAGATGCTGATATCAATATAAGAATTGTTTGTAAAAGAGAAATTCTACAAAAGATAATGATAATGACCACAAGGAAGTGAAGTGTATGATGAGGATGCACTGTATGTGATAATAAAACTCTAAGGAGAGTTGTTATCTAATAACCACTGACAAAGGCTCTGCACAGTCACCATATAAACTGAAGATTTTGAGATGTGCTAAAGGCACCACAACAAATTCTTAGTCCTGTGGGGTGCATTGTGTTAAGTTTCTGTGAGTAAAATATACAAGTTGAGCCATAAATCTGACATACATAGTCTTAACTTAGAAAAGATAGCTGTTTGATAATTTTTCTAAAAATTAGGTATAATCTGCATCTCAAGAAATGTTTGAAAGAACTTTTAAAATAGTTAAATCTTTTATCACAGTGTCTTTAAATGTAAAATATATGTTCAAAAATAAAACCTAGAAGTACACAGTGTCAACAACTGAAATTGGACTGTGGTTCAAAGGAATCTTTGGGCCAGGATCATGATCATATTTGTGACAAAATTGTGTACCAAGTTCTGTCAGCTGAAATGCTGTTGATAGCAAATTGCAATTTTCATTCAATAAATGGTAATGTAATTTCCCTGGCTTGAAATCAGCAGACTGCTCTGGACATTTTGGGACAATAGCTTTAAACTATCCTTTTTTTTAAAGAGAAAAGTATAATACTCAAGACACTGTCTTTAGCATACCCTCCTCCTGAAAATGAATACAGTAGAATCTCATACAACACGTTCCCACAAAACACGATTTCGTATAACGCGACGAAAAATCTGTGACTTGTTCATACAACGTGATAAAGAGTCATATAACGCGTAAGATGAAGGAAGCACGTGACATCTTTTCTACTTTCAACCTGTTCAAGGTTACTTACTTTTTCACTGCAGATAAGGATTGCTCTGTTACTATGCCAACACTCAATGCTTTTGGTCTCATTGCAGAATGAAATCGTCTGCTCAATGTATATCTCCTATAACGTGATTTCCTATTACGCGGAATGTATCCCCTGCATTATACGAGAGTCTACTGTATAGTGAATACAGTTCAAATACAGGTGGATCACTCAGCACATACATCTGACCATAGCCTCCTAAACTAGATGCCTTCCACATGGCTTGGAAACTTCACAACAGTTCAAGTGGTAGACAGTGCCATCTGGTACTGATTGCGTGACATTTTTATTCAACTGTCACCAAAAATTTTAAGAAGTGATATATATATAATCAATGTTTCTTTGATTCTATTTGCCTTTTATGTGTATCAAATCCCACTTTTAAAAATTTTTGGTGGCTGTTGAATAAAAAAGTCGTGCAATCTGTACCAGGTGGTGCTGTCTATTGCTTGAACTGTTGCCAAGTTTCCGAGCCATGCAGAAGGCATCTAGTTTAGGAGGCTGTGATCTGACTCTAGAGTAGACCCTTTCTTATGTTCCTTAGTTAAATTGGCATTGTTGACATTTACATATCCAGTGAGACATTCAAGTTCTGATGGAATGATGAAATAAGGAAAAGAATTGTCTGATATAATAAATCACATTTTATCTTACATGACATTGATGTTAAAATCAAAGCACTCTGTCTTCTGTATGATTAATGCTCTATTCATATATTGTGCATCTTATGCACTACCTACCAATAAGTATTTGGACACTTTCGAATTTAAATGTTTTGCCAAATATCTAGAAAAATTCATTAGGAATCATCTTGAAACTTTGGGAGTATAAAGAAAATGTCAATACATCATATATTACAGCAAAAGTTTTGTACTGAAGGGGAAAAGGGGACCAGTAAAAAATTAAAGAAAAATCAAAATGTTTTGCATCACCCTGCAAATAAAATGTTTGAAATGTGTTTTGGCTGTAGCATGCGATTATGAGGATTTTTCTCATCTGTATAAATTTTTATGAGGCTATCACGTGTATTCATGGAAGTGTAACGGTTTCTTTAAAACATTTCAAAAAATATTATCACTTTTTTAAATGTAACACATAGGGTATTAGACCCAGTGGAAAGCCATTTTTAGAAAAATTGGCATACTACATTAGACACAGCATGCTGTAATCAAAATGCAAAAATGTTAAATATCTTACAAAATACGAGCATTTTTACTAAATATTTTTTAACTACACATGAGCTAGCTTTTGAAAATTTTCATTTGTATAATTTAATAGCCAAAAGTATGGAGCAATTTATATGAAAACCTCAAACAAATATTGTATAAATTCAAAAAGTTATGAGAGGTAGAATGAACAGAATTTCAGTTCTTCTTTAAAAAAAGGAAGATGATAGGGGCTTTACTCTTCTAAAATTCTTTTTCTAAGTATAGACTTACACAAACTCACACACAGAAAAAAAAAGCTGGATATAGAGACAGCAAGGGTGAAAATTAAAGAAAAATACTTTTGTAATAATTAAATAATGATAAATAATTGATTGAGGAAACAGTTGGAGTAGTTTGATACCGGTTGTATGATATGTGTTTTTTCTGCATTATTTATTTAAATATAAAATTTTCAATTTGTTCCCAGAAAATATATGGAAGTCAGTGTTCTATTTTGCCATTTTAGATAACTTATACAGAAGAATAATAACATGAACATAAAAAATAATTTACATAAAACTATTTATATGAAAAGCTGCAAAAAGAAAATAATATTAATAATAATTTTTAAACAAAATGAAATAAAAAGCATTTCTGATGTAAATATTCCATTAGAAAAATAGTTAAATTATATATTAAAGTAAAATAGATTGTAACAAATAATAATAATGAAGAAGAAGAAGGACGTCGGGTTTTACATAGAAATATTTTTTTATTTGTATACTAAGCCACTATAAATTTCTATTTTTTAAAACACTTAGAGAAGAGTATGTTATATTTTTCAATATCAGTGATTTTTAACAACTTTAAATTCTTATATTTGTGGAATTTTAATTCCTCTCATAATCAAAAAAGAAAAGTTCATATTGTTTTCTAAAGGTAATATGAAAGTTTTAATTTTGGTGTAAAAAAAAAAAAAATGACTGAATTATACAAGTGACAATGAGTTAAAGTATGCTTTTTATATCATCAGGGTGGCTAGCAGTCAGGGAAAATCAAAGAATCAGGGAAAAGTCAGGGAATTTAGTAAATCTGGAAAAGTCAGGGAATTTTAACAAATTTTGTAAAATAAGCTATATTAATCATTAAATTATTAACGATATTTTAAATCACTAAATTTTTTTGCTAGTGTCGTGAAATTTTCATCGAAAATAAACGTGAGAGTCAGGGAAAAATGGAGGAAAATCTCGAAAAATAGTCAGGGAAAAGTCAGGGAATTTGAAAAGGTTTAAATGCTAGCCACCCTGATCATGATAAAAGAATAAATGAAAATGTATTGAAACTGAACTCGGAGGAATTGGAAAACTTATAAAGTATGATTTGGTAAACACAGGGTAAATAAATTTTCATTATAGTGTTATCATCCAGCTGTTATTTTCACAGTCATTTATAGAAAAGTCATACTTCCAAACTCACAAATATTTTAAATAATGTAAGTTTTGATGATATGTTTCACAAGAAAAGAAGCATTCATTTTCAGTTAAAATCAACAGAACTATTTAATTTAAAAACTTCTATTTTTTACAGATGTTTATGGCTTCGTTAATTAAAAATATTTTTTTATTTACTGTAAAACAGGGTTACTTGAATCCAAAACGATAAAATGATTAAAGTTACTCCTGGCACTTGTTTGTAGAAGAAATAGACATAATTCTCAGTTTTTTTTTTTTTTTTTTTTTTTTTTTTTGAGGGGGGGGGGCAAGCATTCTACAGGCTCTGTCTTAATCCACATGGTATTACGAGTTACCACCAGATTTCAATGAAGGATATGCTAATGTAATGCTAGGTAAACCATGTTTCATGTTTACCATCTTTTGTATTCTATGAGCAGATAATTCCTTTTTTGAATCAAAGAAGTGCTAATTTTATTTGTCAAATAGTACTTTATGCGATTTTGATGTAAATTTTTACCTATTAATTACCATTAAAATTATTTTCAACAAAATATATACTGGTAGCCTAAAATAAAATAGGGTTTCTTGTACCCACCATTGACTTGGGTCCAAGTAGACCTTACATATTTATATCTTTCATATCTATATAGTACTGCAGTAATTTAAAAGCAGTATTAAAAAAAGACTGGATATATCTCCTAGACAGGTAGAAATTACTGTATATTTTCATATATAAAACAAGTTCGTTTTTTCTACAAAAATTGGCCAAAAATTAAAAACCGGTATATAAGCTGACTCTCCTAGTTTAGTTTTAGAAAAAGTTCCAAAATTTCTTGGTAAGTTTAAAGAGTAATAAGCTAAAATATTGAAATTGTGAGATATTTGGCAATTCATCACAAAAGTTTTATCTTTCAAAGAGGTGAAAAATATTAATCTTGATTTTGTAACAAATTCTTTCATTGCACATCTTAGTAAGCACCATGATTTTGTAAAGACTCGGCTGTATAAAGAGAAAAAACTGAAAGTTTCTGCTGAAGCAGAAAAGGTTAAATATCAAAACAATCAAAGAAGAATGCAGTAAAAGAAAAATTTCCTCATGAGAAAAGCAACAAGGAAAAAAAAAAAAGTCAATGTTATAAGAGGCTGACGATTTCAGCCTCCAATTGTCTGGAGGAAAAAAAAATAGAAAAACTAGTAGTTTAAGAAAGCACATGTGAGAAAAACAAAGCCATTGTAGTGAATAGAAAAAGAGTCAAAGATAAGTCAAAAAATAGCTACATTTTTCATAAAGATTTCTTCATTTTTAAATATTTAAAAAATCTTGCTAATGTTCTTTCTCATTGTTTCTTACATTCAGTGTTAGAAATTTTTTTCTTTGCACTCTTTATCTCTGTTACTTAAAATTTTGTTTTCTAATAACAATAATCTCTTATTAGTTTTATAAATATGCATGTATTATTTTTTACTTCTTCTTTCCGTATTATTATTATTATTATTATTTTTTTTTTTTTTTTTTCTTTGTAATGGCTTCATTTTTCTTATTCACACTTTCTTGTGTTAATGATTTTTTGATTTTAAATCAATTTAAACCTAAATGGCATATCCTCATTCATAACACATTTAGACGTCGTAAACATAAAATAACAGACACATCTAAAAGACATAAAAAATTATAAGATGCTGTTAAAAATCTTTCTATTAGCCATCAAAAAGAACATTTCCATATGATGCCAAAAGATTGATAATTTTGATATGTCTATAACAAGTCATAGTTGTCTAAAAGATGTCTAATGGAGAATTGTGTAATACATATCTATTTATTTACTGTTATTAATATATCTAAAAGACATTCTGAAATTTATACATGTCATCGTCTATCTTATGCGTGGTTATATCTCACTTTTCATGATTTTAGAGATATAAGTCCATGTGAGGTACACAAAATTTTTTTAACAAAACAGCTCCTAAATGTTAAGAAATAGAGCTATGATTGTTCATGGAATTTATTCAGGACCCTGTATTGTACTGATTTCATGGGCGGCATATCTTAAAATAAGAATTTTTGAGAGATGACTATTTGTGTATCAAACTATCTAATTCAATGCTAAACTGACATATAGACAAAATGTACTATCTGAAAAGCATGTACTTGTACAACAATAACAGATGTAATCCTATTTATATAGTAGTTTAAGATATTTTAGTTATAAAAAGAATTATTCATACTGTTATGATGATTATATAAAACTTGTAATAATCTAAAGTGTTTTCTTTTAAACTATCTAAGTTTTAAATTCAATATCTTGTCTTCTAAAAAAAAAAATAATAATAGCATCAGATCTTTTTATTTTTATTTCTTTCCATTTTTTCTGTTATCTTTTCAAATTCCGGCAAAACTTTCTCATTCCTTTCTTAACTTAGTAACATCTGTTGTTCAAAAGTTAGGTGGAACATGACATGTGCAACTTTTCGTCCTTGAGTTAACCGGTCATGTACAGGTTAGCTTTCAGGGTGGGATGAGCATTTGGTCATGAGAGAGATACTTCGGTCTAGCCTGCTTACGCGTTTAGGGTGAGAATCAACCGAAGGGTCTCTGTCGCTGATTGACTGCTCTGTTTCATTCACAAAGTTTGTCTTGATCGTTTGGCAACAAAGTGATGGTGTCAGTTCCTGGGCACGAAAATTAGTTAATTGAGGCATGGTGATTGACTGAAGACCGATGGTGTAAGAAAAAGTGTTTGTCAAAAAAAGGGCCTCGTGCTCCCTCTTAAGTGGCTTGTTTAGGGATGGTATTGTTTTTAATTTTGAATTTAAAAAAGAAATTGTGCTGATTTTATAGGAATAAGCAATGGAATAACCTTGCTCTGCACACTGGTAGATGTGAATGTGTGCCTATAATAAAAATCACAGAAGTATATTTTAGACATGCCAAACATACAAGTTATTAGAAGTGTTTTTATGACATTTATGATATTCAGTGGATATACTATGTTTACCTTGGATAAAAAAAAAAATTCTTGAAAGCTTGTTTTGAATTGTTCAGCTGGCAAACTTTCGAGCTAACTTTTTGCAATATTCCTTTCATTGATATCGCACGTTAACTGGTATACAAAAGAAAAAAAAAACATTATACTACTTTGAAGATTTTTGAATTTAAGATATAAAAATTTCGACATGGTAATGTTGATATATTTGTCGGATCTACAGTTTGTGAGGTTATGATTTTCAAGTATGGAGTTCGGCCGAGTACTGGTGATGCCTTGTTGCCTAGTAGCTGACCCTCTAGATTGCATATACGTTCCTTTATTGAACCAGTTGAAGTCTGGATTTTATGCCAGAACTGTTACCAGGCAGCCTCCAGAAGCCCTCATCAACCCTATTCTCGGAGAAAATAATCTCAGTAACCCTTCTTCTTTGAAATTTTTATTATTTAGTTAAATAAATTTATTTTAACAAAATAAGAACTCACAACTTGTTAATATGTGACATACCCTTTTATCTTTTTATTTATTGAGGTTTATAAAATATATATAAATTTAACAAACTGAAGCTGGTAGAGTATCAAGATAAATAATGGACAATTTTTTATCTGCTGACTGAATCTACCTTTTTGGACACTATGAAATGAATGCTATTCTGCAGTTATTTTTTTAAATGTCAGAGAGGAAAAGACTTTACAAAAAAATAATGTAAATAAAATGAAGATAAATTTTAATGTAGTAACAATATTACAATTAATTTTGAGTGAGTTAAGCAAATGCTGTTTGTCTCAGTTTTCTATTTTTTGTGTTTTCATTTTGTGTTAGTTAATTAATAGATCTTCTAAATTGTTACAAATTTGTGTTATAATGATCTTTGAACTGTAAGAGGTACCTTTACTTTTTTTATGCAAGAGGAAAAAGATTAAAAATTTTGAAATATTTAAAATTGTCATCTATGTATGTTCTTTATTTTATTATTAGTAGTTCCTTTTAATATTTGTTGTATTTGGGGTGTGCTTAGTTATGAAGTGTCTGAAAAGGTTTACATTTTTGAGGACACAACTGTAAATTTTGATGAACTTAGGGATAATGTGACTAGTAATTATGTAGTATGCATCTCTTTAAGTGAGAGATGAAGAGTTTTCCTGAGTGAGTGATCTACTAATTTAACGTTTAATTTATCTAATCCTTTTCAAATGTTACAGCTGGGTCCAGTGTTTAATTATAATAATGATTTTTCTTTGGGAGGGAGGAAACTGCTTTATATTTTTATTTGTTTTTTGTTTTATTATTTACATAAATATTTGGCTTCTCAACCATAGATGTGATTTTTCCGCCAATTGGCGAAAATCCGCCAATTCGCTTCGCAAAACTAAAATTCCACTAATTGCCTTGATAAAATGAAAATTCCGCTTTGAAATTTCCTTCCATATTCAAAATTTCACGCCCGGATTTATGCCGCTCTCGTCCCGCGATTTTCTTTCATTCTTCCTTCTCTCAGTGAGAGAGAGCACTTCATTCTCTTCCATCGGCTGTGACGCATGCGTGCTACGCACCTTCTCTCCCCGTGCTGGCCACGCCTTTTCGTCGGCTCCCCGCACCGCTGTTTTCTTTTTCTACTCCAGGAAGCGTCCGATCTGATCTGTGCGTAATTTGAAATTTCAGCGGTCTCATCATGCTTCTGTTAGGGTTAACTCGGTAAGATCTCGTCGTTCGTAAATAAATAGCAGTGTTACGTTTTCATTATGTCTATCATCGAAAATTGTGATACAGTACAAAGCTGAAAATACTGAATCGTCGGGACCGCGGCGATTCCGGATTTTTGGTCATGCCTAAAAATTATAATATTTTGGTTAAGTACTTGGATAATATGCAAATTCAAGTAAAGAAAAAACATATAACGATTTTTAAATATATTCTGTAATATATTTTTTATTAACTTTAACAAAAAATAAATAAAAGTTAAATTTGAAAAAAAAAAAAAGATTTATTGAAATATTTGCATAGAAAAATGAGTACAAGTTACAATAAAAGAAAATATATAAGGAAAACACACCGTTTTTAAAATATTTCCGCGATTTTTTTTTTTTTTTTAGTAATTCAGATTTTTTAATTAAAAGTTTGAGTATAATTGAAATTATAATAGAATATAGCTCTCAATTAGATAAACATTTATCTAATTGAGAGCTAAATTCTATCATATTTCTATCTAAATTCTATCATATTAATTTCTAATAAAGAATTGTTACTAGTATTATAATCTTCTTTCTCCTCTTTCAGACTTTGCAAATGCCGGTTTTGAAGATTAATAAGAAATAAAATACTTTGGTTCTTAATTTAGATACATTTATACTAAAAAAAAAAAAAAAAATAGCTGTTGATGATGATGATTAACGCCGCCGAAATTGTCTGGATTTTCGGCTTCGTACTGTACTGTGAAAGTGCGTGATATAGACAATACCGTTAAAAATAAATTCCGCTGGGGAAAAAAAGGAACAAAGGCAAAAGTTTAAATCTTTGATCCAAAGAAACATTTAAAAATTATATCAAGATTTGTTTAAAATTAAATTATTATAAATATTTAAAATTACTTTAATTTACACTAACAGGGAAATAGAGCTTGATAACCGCACAAGCCCCATGATATATTTGAGGGACAAAAATATTTTACTAATGGTTAAAATATATTTTCAAAATCTTTCTTTTTTTCTCCTAACTCAACTGTGTTTCACTTATGCATAGCTGCCAACTCTCCCGAAAAATTCGGGAGGCTCCCGAATTTTGAGGCAATCTCCCGAACTCCCGAAAAACATTAATATCTCCCGAAATTTTCAAAATTTTCGTCACGCGCCGCGCCCATCCCCCCCCCCCCCTCTTCTCTTCACCGTGCTGACGTTTTAAGCATTTGATTTTTGCCGCAAATTCGCGGAAATACGCATTTTTTTTTTTTTTTTTTTGTCTAATTCGGGTAATTCCGCGGATTTATATCTTCCATTTTAAAAAAAGTCGCGGATATCGTTCGTTTTATAAAAAGAAACCCCATGGACCAATCAGCGATCGAATGTTCTACAAAAGCTCCCAATTCCCAATCTTCCTCCATCCACAACATAAATGTCAATATTCATTTCAAACTTGCTTTATGAGATTCTAGAACCTATAAAGAATTAGAATTGTTAAATATTTCTTGCTCATGTAGTTATTTTTTACCCCCCCCCCCCCTTTATTTTCAACTAACAATCTGCAATCAAATGTTCTGCAGAAGTCTTTTGTCTCCCAATCTTTATCCATCTGCAACATAAATGAATTTTAAACTTGCTTTCTTAGATTCTAGAAGTAGAATTGAAAAAGTATAATATTTCTTACTCTGTAATTATTTTTTTTTTTTTTATCCCCCTCCACTTTCCCCCATCTCCGGATAGTGATCAATTCTAAAAACAATAAAGCAATGGAGGTGCTCAATATTTCTCATGTATGTAATTATTTTTAGACTTTATTGCTGAAGTTAATGAAGCTATATATTTTTCCTCAATTAAATATTTATATTTCATATCCATCCCATATGTGTAAATATGGGGTGGGGGGGGGATGAAGACTAGATTTTTTAGTTAGTGTATGTATATATATAAATTCCGTATAGTTAGAATTTAACATAATCAAGTAGTATTTTAAATTCAGTATGTTTTGTTTATTTTTTCTCATATTATTTGCAATGAGAAGCAAGCCTCTGGATACTGCAAAATTTCCCTTTTATTTGCTCCTTCTCTTTCCCACAATTACTGTGCTATTAATGTTCTATTTATTGCATAAACTATGTTGCATACAAAATCTCCCTAATTTTGATTCTCAAAAGGTTGGCAACTATGCTTATATGAATAATATTTTAAAATAAAATCTGTGGTTAAGCTGATTAAAGGTAATTTTAGTTGTCTTTGGAGCCTAAAACAAAATCAGATATTTATTTATTTTTTTTTATCAAATAAAATTTGTTGGTCTGCTTTTTCGCTTATCAAAACATATGGTATGTTATGGCAGGCTTTTATTGGGGGGGGGGGGGGGGGTAGTCTGATTCTTAAATATTTTCAGCCAATTTACTGGCTGAGTAATCACATGTATGCTCAACTTATGGTAGTTTATGTTGGGTTAGAAAGTACAATTTCAATGAAGTAAATTTTAATATTTGTTTACAGAAACTGCCATAAGAGTTTTCTTTCGGTTTCTACAGTAGAGCAAAATGCATTGACCACCAGTGAGCTTTGACTCCTTTTTAAATATTTATTATCTGGGTTAGTTTAAATGGGAGTTTTAAAATATAATGCAATGTACTGTTTTTTGTAAACTTTGTAGGTTAGTAAATCTAAAAATTTATTGATAGCAAAATGGGTTAAGAACTTTAACATAACCAAACCAATCAGTGCACAATAATACATTTTTAACATGAAACTTTTTACCTCGAGTTTTAAGATGCTTGTAATTTTAGAAATTAAAAATTAAAAAATTTGATTAATTAAAGATATATTATATTCTAACAGATTTAAATCAATACTATGTCCTTATAAATATATATTTAGTAAGTGCTTCACAGATGCTATGGTTATTCTTATCTCTTTATTTAAAATATGAAAAAATTGAAAATAAATAAAACATATGAAATGTTTCTCACTTGTCCTTGGATTCATGTGCAAGACACAGCTTCCACCATAGCAGGCTACCCAAAGATTCCCTTCTATATCTATAGTCATTCCATCAGGAACACCATTATTTTCAAATTCTTTGTCTTCAAAGTCAAAAAGAATTCTTTGATTGCCTGTCAATAAGAAATTCAACAGTAAAGTTGTAATAGAATATTTTAAAACCACATCGTATTTCCATGTGTATAATCCACAAGTTTGCTGAATGAGATTCACATCAGAAATTTCAAGTAACAAGCAAAGCTATTTTTAAATAATATTTTGTCTCTCACAAATATATCCTTGTCCGTAAATTAAATTTTCTGGTATAATACGTATTTATCTGACCTATAAATCATGCACAGAAAAATATGGTATATAACAATTTCATGTATTGATAATTGCATTATTAGAAGATTTTGAAGCACTAATTAATATTTGATTTTTAAGAGAGACCATAATAAGTTCTTCAATCCAGATTTCCCTCCCCCCCCCCCGCCTCCCCTCAAAAATGTCACTTAACATGTTCATCCATTCAGTTCTTCAATTATAACACAATCTTTTTCTACATTAAACACTGCATAGGATCATTATCACAAATGTGATAGATTACCACTTCTGCCCACCTTTAATAAATCTGTATTATTGTTTTATAATGATTGGAAATAAAAAATGGTAGTGTATGGTTTAGATGGTTGTATGAAAGTATATGGTATTAGAAATAATTGTGTAATCCTTTCATTTACTGTAATTTTTTAGAATTAAATTTGTTATTTTTAATCTCTTTTACATTCATATTTTTTTAATGATAATTACTCATATTAAATAAATAAATGCATGTAGACAGGGCGCGAAATTTCTGCTCACCAGCTCGCCATTGGCGAGTGGAAATTTTACTGTGGTGAGTAAAATTTCTGTCTAAATGTAGATAGAATTCTTACAATATACGGAGGTACTAAAAAAATATATCGCCTCAAAAACATAAAATCATGCTAATCTTAGGTAAGGTGACCAGGGACAGTCTTTTTTTCCCAACGCTCTGCCATCTTAAACGAAAAAACATTACAGGACTAAAAAGTCCTCTTTTTTATTTTATTTTATTTTATTTTTGTCTTCTGTCCTGTTTTTCAAATGAAAAGAATTTACTCCTTAATTTCAAAATTTTCACAAAACTGGGAAGCTCAGTCGGCTGTTGGCTGTATCGAACAGTGAACACTAATTTTTTCTAACAATTTTCTAATAAACTTGTCAAAGCATATTATGGTTTATGTTTATGCAGATTCTTTGAATCACAAAGAAATAAAAGTATTATCTATATCTGTATGGTTTTTTGATCCAGAACACAGAATCGCTATTGAAATTGTCATGAAATCATTAAGAAGGTGGGGCTCCGGTTGATACGCAGTGGGTTGACATGTGTTCTCACGTTTACATGAATAATATTCCTCATAAAAATAGGTCCACTAGTGACCGAGAGGCGCTGGATTCAATAACCAGTTGCGCTCGTTGGCTTAGCCATTCAGAGTTTTCCGTGATTTTCTCTGAAACTAGTGTAAATGTGGGCTAGGATCTCTTAGTCCTCACCACAGAGGACTTTTCCTACTCCGGCCTAGATCCATAGTGCAGACAATTGGCCTTAATGATAACACTACCACCACCTCACAAAAATATGCAAAAGTTAGTGAAATTCCTTTTATGTCCTCCAGGCAAAAACGCTCCCACAAAGCAACTGTTTTCTTCAATGAACGAAATGTAGACATGTGAAAAAATTCCCTTTATATTACTACTTAAAAAACTTATTAACTACTAAGACTAATTTCGGTTATACTTGTGAGAACTTTTATAAAATGTTGACAAAGAATGACTGTTCGTTAAAACAAATAGCTTCATCTGCCGAATATTAATTTTATTTTTTCATTTGCCATTTTTCTTTTTCTTTTATGAATATGATTTTTTTTTTTTTTTTTTTTAATGTATATCAATTTTTGTTATATGAAAAACACTGCATGAAAGTACCACAAAAAATGTTTTTGTCTATAGCAAAAATTAATATTTAAAAAAAATAAAAATAAATAAAAAATCTATGTTGTCCAGTGACACCTATAAAAATTAGGGGTTTTCCTCTCGTATCCGTATGCTATTAATTTAAATTAAGGTGCACTAATCCAAATTCATCACTTAAGATAAAAATGTTTCCACTACTTATATAAAGTAGCTTTTGAAACTGTTTTTATAATCATTTTCATTCAAATTTGTGACCTCTGATATGACCTCTTTTCCAAAATTGAATGTCTTCTATTTTCTTATAAAATAAAAGACATTGCGTAATTTCTCCTCTTTTTCTAATAAAAAATTCTGGTCACCTTATATGTAAAAAATAGAGTAAGTTAATCATATTTTATGGTAACTTTTTTCTTCAGCTAGTGTATTCTAAGTTGAAATTTCGGGCCCTGATATAGATATATTACTTTTGTTAAATTGAATAAAGATAATAAGCACATGTAAATATGATAAGTTTTTGGTTGTCATTTTTTACTTTTATAAGATAATAAATTTATATACTCCATTATGTATATATATTTTATGTGAATGACTGAAATTATATCTTTGTAAGATATTAAGGGGTCTTATACCTATTAAAATGTCGTGGGACATGTAAAAAGTGAGTCTGTTTCGACTAATGATAACTGCTTAAATTCATATTATAATTAAATAAAAATTTGTATGGTGTTAAAAGATTATTCTAGGAATTAGAAAATTATATAACTAACGGTCTTAATTAATTAAAATAAAAAATGCAGCACAATTAATTTTTCATTTTGTTTTTTCAAAGTTTTCAATGTATAATCCTAAAATTTTGCCTGAATAGTATATTAATATATTATCTATACAATGAATTAATATCTTTAAGATAATTAAATATTTTCATTAAATTTAATAATTTAAATTTATGGCATTTTTACATTTTTCAATTCTGCATGATGTTTTTAAATACTTTATTCAATAGAATGTCTATATAATTAATTCATTCTGTAAAATGCAGTTCTAGGAACATTTTAATGCAAGTTACAGGCTAATATATAAATACTGAGTCAAGTTATCTTACGGATTGTGAAGTAACATTGAAATTTAAAACAAAAATTAATTGTGCTGCATTTTTTATTGTAATTAATTAAGACTTAATTATATAATTTTCTAAATCCTGGAATAATCCTTTAACACAATACAAATTTTTATTTAATTATAATATGAATTTAAGCAGTTATCATTGGTCCAAACAGATTTATTTTTCACATGTCCCACGACATTTTAAAAGGTATTATAAGACCCCTTAATATATTTTATTATTTATATTTTTTCTGTTAAAATAAAATTTCTAGTCACCTAGCAATTTTGATATAGTCGTACTTTGTTGAATTATTATTATTTTAATATTTTATTAATTATAAAATATAAATAATTATTTTTAATTAGTAATAATAAACTGTAAATGTAAGACAAAAAATAAATTAATATTTATATAGATCTAATATTTCTGATAATACTGTATATTTCCACTAATAAGATGATAGTTAAATCATAAAAAAGTTCTTAAACTTCCAGGAGATATATACAAAACAAATTGAGATTAAAATCCTGCAAATTCCGCACACTCATCATCAAAGGAAAAATAGCTCCTTAAGTACATACACTATCTACCAATAAATATTTGGACACTTTCGAATTTAGACATTTTGTTAAATATCTAGAAAAGTTCCTTAGGAATCATCTTGAAACTTTGATAATGTAAAGAACATGTTATACCTCGTATTTTTCAGCAAAAGTTTTTTCTGAAAAGAAAAAGGGGACCAAAAAATTAAACAAAAATCAAAATGTTTTGGATCATCCTGTAAAAAGTAATGCTTTAACCCTTTGCAGCGCAAGGTAATTCGGATCATTTAAATTATACTGCCACCGGAAATCACAAACAAAATTAAATTAAAAGAAATTTTTAATTTTAAGTTTTAAAAAAACCCGGCCTTTTCTGCTACGTTATAAACATAAATTTTTGCTAAAAACTTTCTGGGATGAATTTTTGCAGCTGGAGGTCTTTTCACACTTATACCACTGCGCGTTAAAGGGTTAAATGTGTTTTGGCTGTAGCATGTGATTAAGAGGATTTTTCTCATTATCTGTATAAAATTTTTATAAGGCTACCATATATATTCATTGAGATATAACAGTTTCTTTAAAAAACTGCAAAAAGCATTTCCACTGTTTTTAATTGTAACACGTAGGGTATTAGACCCAGTGCAAAGCCATTTTTAGGAAATATGGCATACTAAATTAAACACAGCAGTCAGAATGCAAAAATGTTAAATATCTTATGAAATACGAGCACTTTAACTAAATAATTTTTAACTATGCTTGCGCAAGCTTTATAAAAATTTCATTTGCATAATTTAACAGCTAAAGAAAAGTATTGAGCAACTTATATGAAAACCGAAACAAATATGTAAATTCAAAACGTTACCAGAGATAGAATGAACAGAATTTAAGTTTTTCTCGAAAAAAAGAAAGATGTTAGGAGGTTTTATCAATATTTATTTACAATCAGCGAAAACACTGTATTACCATTGGGCATTCATTGAATCAAGATAAAAATATGAGTAAACCCCCCTATAGTTTAGCTTTTATTTTGAGAGAACTGAAATTCTGTTCATTCTTTTTCTTGTAACTTTTTGAATTTATATGATATTTGTTTGGGTTTTTCATATAAGTTGCTCAATACCTTTGGCTATTAAATTATGCAAATGAAATTTTTATAAAGCTTGCACATGCATAGTTAAAAATTATTTAGTAAAAGTGCTCGTATTTCATAAGATAGTTAACATTTTTGCATTTTGATTGTTGTATGCTATGTCTAATTTAGTATACCATATTTCCTAAAAATGGCTTTGCACTGGGTCTAATACCCTACGCGTTATAATTAAAAAAGTGTAAATTCTTTTGGCAATTTTTTAAAGAAACCACTATATCTCCATGAATATATGTGGAAGCCCCATAAAATTTTATAGAAATAATGGGAAAAATCTTAATCACATGCTACAGCCAAAAAGCATTACTTTTTACAGGATGATCCAAAATATTTTGATTTTTTGTTTAATTTTTTACTGCTCCCCTTTTTCTTTTCAGGACACAACTTTTGCTGAAAGATATGAGGTATGTATAACATGTTCTTTACACTACCAAAGTTTCAAGACAATTCCTAAAGAACTTTTCTAGATATTTAACAAAGTGTCTAAATTCGGAAGTGTCTAAATACTTATTGGTAGATAGTGTATTTGCTTTTGTTGTTGAGAAGCTTGCCAATACTGTACCTAACAAGTGGAATTTCTTTTTCATCAGCACAATCCCATATCATCCTCAATACCACCACTAACATTAACAAATCCCAATGATTTTAAAAGATTTTTTGGTGATCTTTTTTTTTTCCTTTTCATTTTTTCCTATGATTTCATCACGAAATCAGATAGCTCATCAAGTGACACAGCCTCATAATTTCCTTTTGTATAAGACTATTGGTTACCAATCAGCCAGTTATTCTATTGTTCATGCATGTGATCTTTAAATAGTTTTTTCAGAGAGATGTCTAAATGTTGTAGCACCAAACTTAAATTAAGCAGTATAATAGCAATCTTAGTATTGTTTCCTGCTAAGCAATTTTTGATGTTCTCAGTTATATTACTTCAAAACCGTTATCCACACTAACAAATTGCACTAATTTCACAGAGCTCTTGGTCGCCTCTGTCACACGGGCGTAGAAAAAGGACAGACTCAAATCCCCCACCATTGGTTACTATGAAATTTCCTTTCATTGCCAAATAAAAGAATTAAACCAAAATGTAAGTCTTATAAAAGTTCATAATTAGTGATATTTTGTAATTAATACTAATAATTAGTGAATATTAATTAAAGTTTTATTATAATTTAATTTAAATTTCTGCACCCCTTCCACAATTTTTGAATTGCTACGTCCCTGCATCACACATTTTCTATCTACAGTTTCATATCACTCTCGTCCATCCACCATTTATCATGCAGTCAGCCTGTTTATGGTTTGGGGTCATCTTATAGGACCAATATATGTGAAGACTATAAAACTTAGATGAAAATTTATACTACCTCATCTTAGCTGCGGAAATGTGCAGTAAATCTTTTTTTTTTTTTTCTTTTTTTGATGTCATATTTATTATTACTAAATATTCTAAGGTGCAATAAATTTCCATCACATGATAATTATTAAACAAATAAATAAATAAACATCTCTTACTTCAATATTCTTTAAATTTCTATATTTCTTTTAATAATCAACAGATGAAGCCACAATTGCTCTTTCAAATCATAAAGCTTGTCCATGGAGTCAGAATTTATGCTTTAATTTTATTATAATTTAGATTATTATCATTCAATAATTTAATATATATATATATATATATATTTACTTTCATAAATTTGTATTTATCTTTTAATTTAAAATCTCAATTCACCCAATTAATACAGTATAGAAATATTTCCTTTATAATTTTTCTTAAAAAAAACTTAACTTTTCAGTAGTTTACCTATACTCATATTAAGATTCTATGATATTAATTTGCCTTTTCACTTGAAATTTTATGTATTTTACAAAAAATATATTTACTTTAACTTGTTTTTTATTTTTATTTTTTTACTATATATGTCTTAATTCAAATGATTCATTCTATATATGCATTGTTTTCTATCCATATAGTTAATAATATTTCCATGCGACTTTTAATACTTTCTTTTATCATTTTATTTTCTCCATTGCAAATAGTCAAAAGCTGATTTTTCAAATTTCATATCTAATGCTACATATGAAACTATTTGTCTTTTTTCCTACATACAGAGATGTCTCCTGGTAAAAATTCTGGATAGAATATGTTTTGGAAATTCTTTTTTGGAATGTGTTTTTATCTTATTCCTTGAACCTTAGTTTACTTGATTATTTTTTAATTTATTTATTGGCTGTATGTGTTAAGTTTTTGCTTCAAGTATTAGACAAGTTCTTTGGGCATGATTCTTTGAAACTTTATCCTTGATTTGAATTGTTAATTATTTCAACCATATATATTATATATATATACAATTAACAGAATAAAGAATAAAATTTTGTTTTTATTTCAATGTGTATATTAACTAACTTACTTGCAGATCCTTCTTCCAAATTATAATCGAAAGCAAATATCTTTTTTCCTTCAGAATCATTATAATACAAAGTATCGTTATTTAATGACCAAGCTAATCCATTCGATAATGTTATGTTGTCGGCATAGGATATGAAATTGTATGAAGAATCCATTTTAAACAAGTGACCTTTTCCAACCTCTCCTTCAATTAAAGTACCTGTTCAAAAATACATACTTATTAACACATACTTTATTTATGAACATACTTTTTTTTTACTAGTTTTATATATTTAAATTCAATCAAATGCAATATTTTCCCCTTGGCGGTTTTTCTTATCAAATCAGAATAAATTTAAGACATAATTAAATATATAATAATCAAATGTTAAGTCATCAGACTAAGAAATAATCAAAATTAAGCATAACTGAAATATACATTGCTCCTATTCGCTAAAATTAGTCAAAATACAAATAGAATATTTTACCCTCAACTCTTATTTTTTATTAAAATAGAACAAGAAATCACCAAAACATCATTACATATGTAACCGAAACTTAACATAAAATTAAATATACATTATTTAAATTGGTCGAAATACACTACCTACCAATAAGTATTTGGACACTTTTTCCTGAGAAGGAAAAGGGGACCAGTTAAAAATTAAAGAAAAATAAAAATGTTTTGCATCACCCTGTAAACAGTAATGCTTGAAATGCATTTTGGATGTAGCATGTGATTATAAGGATTCTTCTAATTATCTGTACAAATTTTTATGAGGCTACCATATATATTCATGGAGATATAACTGTTTCTTTAAAAAATTGCCACTTTTTTAATTATAACACATAAAATGTTAGACCCAGTACAAAGCCATTTTTTGGAAACTTGGCAAACTACAGTAGACACAGCATAGAGCATGCTGCAATCAGAATGCAAAAATGTTAAATATCTTACAAAATATGAGAACTTTTACTAAATAATTTTTAGCTATGCATGCGCCAGCTTTATAAACATTTCATTTGCATAATTTAATAGCCAAAAGTACTGAGCTACGTATGTGAAAACCCCAAACAAATATCATGTGAATTCAAACAGTTATGAGTTATAGAATGAACAGAACTTCAGTTCCTCTCAAAATAAAAGCTAAACTATAAGGGGGTTTACTCACATTTTTATTTTGATTCAATCAATGCCCAATGGTAATACAGCATTCGCTGATTGTAAATAAATATTGATAAAGCCCCTATCAACTTCCTTTTATTTGGAAAGGCGCTAAAATTCTGTTCATTCTACAACTCATAACTGTTTGAATTTACATGATATTTGTTTGGGGTTTTCATATAAGTAGCTCAATAGTTTTGCCTATTATTATGTAAATGAAATTTTTATAAAGCTTGCACATGCTTAGTTAAAAATTATTTTGTAAAAATGCTCATATTGCATAAGATATTTAACATTTTTGCATTCTGATTGCTGTATGCTCTATGCTGTGTCTATTGTAGTATGCCAAGTTTCCAAAAATGGTTTTGTACTGTGTCTAATATCCTACATGTCATAATTAAAAAAGTGGCAATATTTTTTCAATGAAACCTTTATATCTCCATGAATATATGTGGTAGCCTCATAAAAATTTATACAGATAATTAGAAGAATCCTCATAATCACATACTACAGCCAAAACGCTCTTCAAGCATTACTTTTTACAGGGTGATGCAAAACATTTTTATTTTTCTTTAATTTTTTACTGGTCCCTTTTTCCCCTTCAGGAAAAAACTTTTGCTGAAATATACGAGGTATAAGATATTCTTTATAGTTCCAAAGTTTCAAAGTGATTCCTAAGCAATTTTTCTAGATATTTGACAAAACGTCTAAATTCGAATGTGTCCAAATACTTATTGGTAGATAATTTTTACTGCCCTATCAGATTGATCAAAATATACAGCAATTTTCTAAAATATAGCAGAAAGTATAAAGAAAAAGCTTGATTTTCAAATTAACATTCATATCAATCAGGACCAGTTTGAGGGCAATTTACTGCTAGGAATGGGATTTTTCATCTTTTATGTAGATTTCTTTAATTTCTGTATTAAGTACATTTAACAAAGTATGTATTTTCAATTTCATATATATATTTTTGCTACATCATGTAATGAAATAAGGCTTCACTATGTCCATGTTAGCTAAAACAATCAGTCTATTTTTATATAGATTAAAGAGAAAATAAATTATATCTATGATATTAATCTTTTGTCATCCTGGTATTTTATTTTAATGTTCATTTTTCATATAAAGTTTCAGCATTTTTGCCCTTTTGTCAATCATCCCTGATTGCTGATGCCTGTTAATGATAGGGCACTCCTTCCCCTTAGAATACCCTTCTGTAAAATTAATCTATTTCATTGCATACAAGGCATATTTTACATCGTAAAGTTTTTTCTGCTAAGCCTTTATGGGCAAATAAATACATTTTGTGATATTAAACAAATATCTGTTTACTTAGATATAATTATCCCTTGTTAATTGGTTAAAAAAAAAAAAAAAAAAAAAAAACTCAATCGTACTTCTTTATTTTGAAGTTATTTCATTGGAAATAGATCTGGGATGGTAGAAACTGACGGGAGTAAGACCATGTTGGTCATTCTATTATCAGTGATATTGGGAGCTTTAAGTGCAGCGGCGGCTCGTGAATGATGGAATAACTTCGAAATATCTAGACAAAGTACATAGAATAGACTTTATTCGTCTTGTTGGCTGATTCGTTTACAGTCGGCAGTAAAAGTATCCGAGCACAAGCCAATAATTCCGATATCAAAAAAGTATACTTAATACTGTTTTGTTAAATAAATCCTTGTTGAATCATATTCTTAGACTGACTAAGAACATGACTCGACAAGGATTTATTTAACGAAACAGTATTAAGTGTATTTTTTTTGGACAGGGATTGCTCGCATACTTTTGCTGTCGACTGTATTTCAAATTCAAGAATCAACGTAAATTTGTGGACAGCCAATCAGAAGAAAAAGCTTTCCATGCTATCGGACTGTTTTTAGTCACTAGTCTGCACTAAGCTAAAATGTTACGATCTGGAGCTCCATGCTAGTCTGCAGCCCTCCCAAAACGTGACTCACGAGCCGTCACTATTTAAGTTTAATCGAGTGCACTTAAAGCACCCAATTGCAGCGGCAAATGAAAATTGTCTTGTTTCAGGCAGTGATAAGTATAGGAATTGCTTGGCATTCCTGTTTTAGGTGGCGATATAGGTGTCAGCATATTAGGGCTGGATGGGGCACCTTCTGTTTGAAAATTGTATCCAGAAAAATTTAATATTATTACTGATGCTTTAAAATAGCTTCAATGATTATCTAACTTTCCACATTAAATTTATATCACAGAATCAATTAGAGCCAAACTAACTCAACTTACGTTCTGAGGTTTCCTCTATATTTTTTATTAGTTCTTTAAATTATGTGAAAATATTAATAAATTGCAATAAGCTGAAAATAAAGGTCAAAAGTTATATTTCAAAAGTTAATTTCATAATTACTGTTCTTTCTAAATAAATGAGAGTTGTAAATTCCGAAATTGGTCGTGTGCAGGCCCTGATTACCCAATAGGCACGAGAAACATGTGCTTCCCCTGGAAAATTTTGAAAAGGCCCCAAATTAAACAAAAAATGGACCCCGAATTGTAAGTTTGTGGTCTGAAAGCATTGTCTGATTATAAAACGTCACAGTCCTACGTGACTGCACAATTATCATTTCTAGATTATATAGGATATATGCTAAGGAATCTTTTACACATTTATTTATAATGGAATAATTTCATATATTGTGGTGAATATAGGCTTTCACCCAGTTTATATCTTGGTACAAAAATCAAGTGAATTTGCTTATCTATATTTTAAGCGAATTTACTTGTTCTGAATTCCAGGTAACTACAAAATTTTATGAAAAATTTATAAATTTTTCAAGATGTTTGTATGAGTCTTTTGACCAAGAAGTCAGTGGGGGCCCCCAAATGGATTTGTGCTTCCCCTTAATTGTAAGGTTAATCGGGCCCTGGTCGTGTGTATCAAATCGGAACCTAAAATTATATTAATGAGAGCAATAGTATAAAATATTTTTCAAATATGAAAATTTCTAATTAAAATTGAAAGAAAGTTTATAAAAAATCGGAAGATAGTCACTTTTCAAAGAATGAAATACAGTTTTAGTATAGCATATTTTAGTAAATCATTTTAAAAATTAAGATTTAAGGAAAATTCATTAAGAAAAAAAAAAAAAAAAAAAATGTGGAAAGATAGAAAAATTGCCATCGGATAGCAATTGATTATAATGAAATTTAAAGCACTTGTTTTTAGAGAAGATTAAAAAAGATTTTTTAAAAACCGAACATGTGGGAATCTTTTGAATATAAATCAGAATTCTAGAATACTTGGAAACGTTCACTAATATATAGATCAAAAACCTTTTTATTTATATCAGAAAGATGAATTTTGTAAAATGATTAAAATGAAATTTTCTTAACAATATTAAGATAACACCTATTGCAATGTTTTCTTTCGATTTAATCCCATAAATCATTATACAATAAATAAGCCATTAATATATTTATAAAACATAAAAACATGTCTTAATTGTACTAATTAAAGTAATTATAATAACATGCTTAAAAGGAAAAGGGAAAAATTAAGTCAAATGGAAGTGGTATCGTTTTTAGCTTCCAAATGCATTAAAATATTGAATGTTGTTTTCTCATTCCCTTTTCTCTAGCACAGTACACAACCTTATCAGTCTATGGGGGGGAAAAAAAATCGAAAATATCTTGATCTTGGCTTTAATTCCTTGAATATTGATCTCAGTTACGTAAAAAATATGCAGAATTTTATAAAACTAATTAAAAATTTCAAGGAATTGAAATGCAAGAATTACAAAATTTAAATTTTTGTGCTGCTCTAAATGAAAAAAAAAAAAATTCCAAATAGTGAAAATTTCCTCGTACACAAGTAAATGTATCTATAAAATTTGAGCATTGTATCATAAAAAGTCCAAGAGATATACAGCACACGCTAAAAAAAAAAAAAAAAAAAAAAACACATTTTTCAATGTCTCTGCGTAAGTTCGCCGAATGATGAAACCATACCGAGAAAACGCTTTTCGAAGATCGTACTCAAATTATGAAGAAAAACAATAATAAATTAAATTTTTCTCTCTCTCTCTCTATATATATATATTATATATATGCATGGTGTGCCAAAAAGACTGAAATGTGCTTTAACCCGATCAGGTTATCGCTTTTTTCGGCACCTTGTCAGTTTATCATGGGTCTTCTATTAATAACTTTTGAACAAATTGAGATATTTGAAAAATTCAGATTGCATAATAAAATTTAAAAATCGTATTTTTACGGAAAAAATCATGGACACGATGGATAGGTATTTCTTCCATATGTGGACTCTTAGGTTTGAGACAGAAGAAAAATGGGTCGGGTCTCCAACGACCCACGATAACTTGATCGGGTTAATTCTGTATCTGTTTGAGATAAATGGACAATATAAATTGCAAAAGTGTTCAAAATAAGGTATGCGAAATAAGACTATATTAAGAAAAAAGGCTACCTGTTAATTTTCAGAAAGTTGTATTTTTTTAAATTTTTATATCTCCTTCCTATACAAATTCCGTTTATTAGAAAAGTTTTATTTTCTATATAACAAGGCCATTAGAAAAGTCCGCATAACTCTGCCTCTAAACCCACTGAAGTATGATACTACAAAAAAATTGACTTGTGTCATTTTTCCGTATCACTTAAAGGCAAATATAGAGGCCATATGCAAATTGATGAAGAAAATTTTTAAACGGAAAACACTATAATATGTCTGAAGAAAATACCAGATGCACTTAAAGGCAGATTTACTTTTTTCTCTTCCTATATAATCCAGCGGATTTCTGTCGCTTCGTGCTGTAAAGGTATCTCAATCAAAAAGGAAGTTTTTTGAATTCCACTCTGCGTGCCACATCTTAGTGAGTAATTAAAATAAATAAATAAATATCTTATTTCATTACGTAAACTCAGGATTTTAATTTTCAATCTTGAAAGAAAATACTTAAATTTATATTTGGAAAAAAAAAAAAAAAAATCGAAAAATTCTATTTCTAATTAAGATATAGCCTTGTAACAAAAATTCCATATGATTAGATGGGAAGAAAGAAAAAGTGAATCTGTCATGTGCAGCCTTAATAGACAGATAAACCATAGCCTCCTAAACTAGATGCATTCCACGTGGTTCGGAAACTTGGCGGTAGAACCACCTGGTATACATTGCGCGACTTTTTTATTCAACAGCCACCAAAAATTTTTAGAAGTTTGGATTTGATATGCATAAAAGGCGAATAGAATTGAAGAAACATCGATTATATATATCATATATCACTTCTTAAAATTATTGGTGACAGTTGAATAAAAAAGAACGCAATCTGTACTAGGTGGCTCTGTCTACCGTTTGAACTGTTGCCAAGTTTACGAGCCACGCGGAAGGCATCTAGTTTAGGAGGCTGTGAATAAAGAATGGTCTTTGTTATTGTTTGAGTTGCACTATGAAAAAGTAGTACTGAGAATAAATACAGTACCTGACATAAGCGAAGGCACACTTTCGAATCTAGAGGTTTTTATCAAATATCTAAAGAGATATTTTATGAATCCTTTTGAAACGTTAGGGGTTTATAAAACATGTTTTGCCACATATATTCCAGCAAAATTTTGTTCTGAAAACTAAAAGGGGATCAGTCACAAATTAACCAAAAAATATAATCTTTGGGATCACCCAGTAAAAATAATGTTTGAAATGAGTTGTAGCTGTATTATATGATTATCAGCGTTCTTTTAACTATATATATATATATATAAATTTATATGGGAATTGCACTTATATTAACGGAGATATAAAGGTTTCTTTAATAACATCCACTTTTTTTTTTTTTTTTTTTTTTTTTTTTTTTTTTTGTTGTTTCTTTTTCATAGCATGCAGCGTTTTCAAACCAAAGCAATGCTACTTTAAGAAAACTTTACATACAACATTAGACACAACATAACACAATCATAAAAATATTGATTATTTCATGAAATATGAGTGTTTATAACATAATTTTTAATTGCGCATGCGCAAAATTTAGCATGATTTATTAGCCAAATGTATAGACTAACTCTAAAAATATCCCCAAGCAAATATCGTTAAAACTCAGAAAGATATCATCGATAGAAAAGTCGATTTTCAAGTACTTCCAAAAACATGCAAAACGCTAAGGAAGTTTTACCCATATTTTCATTTTGAATCGATGAACAGACATGGACATAAGTGAAGGTACTCTATGCATTTTCTCAAAAAATGGTGAAAATATTTGAAAATCATTTTTTTTTTTTTACTCCTTTATCTACGCACCCCAGTTCTACTTTCTAATAAGATGGTGCTAGTGTATAAAATGTATAGCGGAATAATTTTGGTGGAAACCGACTTTTCCCGATAGCGGAAAGTTTCCGCATCAAATTCTTTCCAATGGGTTGGTGTTAGACCTCCCTGGATCGCGAATCTGCTCTAATCACAGAAAAATGGTTTTAATGTAAATATTATCAATATCATAGTTTTTATCTTTTTTATAATATGTCACAGATGTACATTTCTATTTTCGTGTTCGGTTCTTATGCGCAGTGAATTGAGTAAAGCTCACACAATTTTAAAGATACAGGTATGCAGTTTATTGTACTGATGTTTGCAATAAAAATAAAAACTTTCTGATTAATCAAATTTGTGTAGAGCTGCCGTATAAAAATTTAAATAGTGTAATTTTTTGAAAATTACGGAAATACATTTTTATTAACGCAGTCTTATTTTGTACCTTGTTTTGAACACTTTTGCAATTTACATTGCACACTTATCTCTAATCGGTAAAGAATTAAACTGCGTTTCAATCTTTTTGGGACATATATTTACATTTTAATTTGTGACTAATTCGTCAACAGCTTCGTTTAAACATATCTCTAAAACTTTTTGTTATACAATGCTGAATCTTTGTTTATCAGCTAATTACGCTATGGAGCACATTTTTCTCACTGGAATTTTTTCCCCTTGGGGATCCTATAAAAAGTTTATTATTATTATTATTATTATTATTATTTTAATTCAATGCCTTAAACGTTTAACCGATTTTATGAAATCGTATACTTTTTTCTACGCTACTATATAATTTGTTGTGTATTTTTAAGTTCAAAGAATTAAACACGAGATTAAGATTTTTCAAAACCTCTTTTTCCATGCTTGGAAAAAATAAATGAATTTGTAAAATAAATTCAAATTCATAATCTTACCTGTCCATAATCGGCCTCTTGCATCGCATTTCCCATCATTGAAACGGGCTGAAGAGTTAGGTTCAACCGTCCCAAGTAGTTGAGTTTGTCCAGTTCCGAAGTTAAGTTTATGTACTTCTTTTCTCTGAGTTATCAGCAGTTGGTTACTGTTTCCTCGATAAGGGATCACAAAAGTAGTGAGTTTATCTGTGAAACGAATTCAATTTTAATAAAGAAAGAAATAACAATACTTTACACTTTTACATATAATATACTTTTCCAGTGTTAAAATAAATAAGTCAATATAAGGTAGATGAGCCAAATGTGGCTAGTGTTCCGTAGCTCACCCCCCTAAAATGGTTTAATTTAATTTTCAATCACAAAATGGCACTACTACATTGTAAATCATGTATCTCTAGGGTGTATGACTGAATTTGAAGTAATAGAAATTAGATTATCTTGATCGACCGCCATTGTATGCAGTGAGTCACTTTAGAGGAGTAAACGTTCTAATTTCTAAGTAAGAAGATACTTTAATCTACATGGGTTTAAATTCTTAGGACTTTAAGTTATGATACGTTTTCTGAAAGCTTATCTCTTTCTCTTTAACCACGTTAACTTCCTTTCTAATAAATTTATAAGATTGACAGTATAATATCGTGCAAATGGCAACCATATGCATGTTCTCAAGGCAGCCTGGATGTCGGGCCACTTTGAGTACAGTCAAAACCAAACTATCTTTGCCCATTAGGTAAGAAAGACAAAATAATGGATATGCAATTGTGTCACCAGTGCTTGAGATATGTGCAGGAAGAGTGTCGGGGACTTACTAAAATAAACTGAAAATTTAATCTGCACTTTTTGCATCGAAACCGATTAAAAAGGTATTATTCGACAAATGTTTATTGTGATTTTTCCCCCCTTGTAATTTACTATCAGTTGAAAACTTCTGGATGCGAAAATAGTTTGTAGTGTATTTTCTTTTCACATTTTAAAATTGGTTTTAATATATGGGACACCTTTGGAAAACTATGCGCCAAAGATGGCCCACAAGCTACAATTTTGAAATTATATTATAAAAATAACTAAATTACATTTTACAAAGAAAATTATTGTTGATATGTGTAACAGATAAGCGTATCATTTTAGAAAATAAAATTCAGCCACTTACACTTAACCAGAGAATTATAAACAATTTTTTACAAAGCTTAACTATGGCCAACTTTGGCTCACCTGCCTTATATAAAAGGAAATGCTTATGTGTTTGTCTGATAAAGACTAAAAAATTACTGAATCAATTTATGCGCGGTTCTTTACAAAATGATTAGCGTTGCGCAGAGAAGGTTTAATGCTATTAAAATTCTCAATCTGACGAGTAGAAACAAAAGTTTGGAAACTAAATGTTTTTGAAAAACGGCTTCTTTCAAGCCACCATTTTCTTATTTTCATTCCTTTGCTTATCTTTCATCCTACTAGACAATATTTTGAAAATTTTCCAGCGGTTTCATTGACTTCTTTATCATTTTAGCGTCTTCTTTTAAGCCACCACTTTGTTTCTCCTACCCCCTTCCTTCACCTAACTTTATACTATTAGCCTTATCTATCCGAAATGTTGTCGAACAGTACCTTAGTACACATTATCACAGTAACGACTTCTTTCAAGCCGTCAATTTATTTCTTTCATCCCCTGTGTCTGTGCCACAGTGGCGGGTTTAGGCTGCATGGAACCCTTGGCGCAGAATATTTGCGGAGCCTTCTATGACAGAAATTATTCGAGGGATATATTGCATACTTCGGTACTGACGAGATTTTTTTCACGCTTATCGACACATCTCGTCACAATATTGACCATGTCTTACAAACTATAAACTCTATAGACAGTAATATCCAATTCACATATGAAATAGAAAATAATGACTCACTTCCATTCCTTGATACCCTTGTCTCTCGCACCTAAGGTGGCTTTTCTACCACCGTCTCTCCTAAAAATTTTGCAGTTTCTCTATCTCCCTATGCGCGTTCATGTCATCCACCTAACCAAAAACGGCAGCTTTCTGTACTTTCTATAACCGTGCCCTTAATATTTCTTTTGATTCTGCTTTATTAAGGTCTGAAATCAAATATCTGAAAATCACAGTAATTGACAGACGTTATATCCCTTCCATTATAGATAAAGCTATCTAAAAATTACATCTTCCTCGTACTTCGTCTATTAAATCAGTCTCTTCTAATATCAGTATTATTTTACCCTATTTTCCTAAATCCAGTCATGCCATAGCTAAAATTCTCAAACAATATGATTTTAAAATAACTTTTTCGCCTTCCAATAAACACCTTTTCTCATTTTAAAAGATCCTATAGATATGTATAATTCTAGGGGCATGTATAGTATTTCCTTCCCTGCCAATGTGGTTTATCATACATTAGTCAAACTAAACACAGTCTTAAATTCTGTCAAAAAGAACACATTAGTTACATCCGTAAGCAAGAAACCAATAAATTGGCTATTTCTAAGCATTGCTGGGAGGAAAACCATAATTTTAAATTTGATTCAGCGAAAATAATTTGCAGGCCTAAATCCACAACTTGATTTCTTTGAAGCATTTTACATCTATAAAAATCTTTAAAATATATTGTTAATTGTGATTTCGCTGTACCCCACTTGTCTGATAGTTGGAAATTTTACATTCAGTCCACATTTTCTTAATTTCTTCTACATTTTTCACTACTAGTGTTTCTTAAATTCCTATTGGTCAATCCCCAAACATTCCACTTACTTCTATTGGTTGATCAGAATTCAATTCCTTTCCTATATATAAGAGCACATCTCTCTTATTTCTTTATGCCCTGAAGACGGTACGCTAAACGCTACCGAAACAGCTGTCTGCTTTCCAATTTTTTCTATTTGGCATTCTAAACGTTGCAGTTTGTGTTGTTTTAATAATCAATTCTATTTTGACGAAGTGCGCAAAATTTCAAAAAGATCGGTACATTAGATTTTGAGAAATCATGTACACCGCTTTCCTGAAGGTCTCCGAAAAACAGGACAAACTGACTGAATTTTCCAAAATTTTAAATGAAATTTTTATAAAATATTGTTTAAATGTTGCTTTTCAGATGTTAAAATTTTTGAAGAAAACTTTTTTATTTATTTTTCATGAGAGAGAGAGAGAGAGAGAGAGAGAGAGCGAGTCTCTGGTCACCAAAATCCATGTAAATATGTGGCGAAATTTATTTATAGAATTACTTATTACCTATGGGTATTTTTAAATTTCGTTTTCAAATTCACAACTGTTAAATTAGTACCAGTTTCCAAAAATTGAATTTTTTAAATTTAAATTTTTCATTTTACAGTTAAAAATGAGAAAAATAAACTTAGGTAATTTTTCACATTTCAAACTCAAAATTCAAATTTTAAAAAGTAATTTTTTCGAAAACGAGCACTAATTTAACGGTTATGTATTTTTAGAATGTGAAAACGGAATTTAAACGTAACAATTAGGTAATGTGTAACTCTATAAACAATTTTACCCATAGAATTAACATGAGCTTTGGCTGATCTTGATAATTTGTGATGTACCCCCATAAGGCTGCACACCAGTCAGATTTACACTTTTTTTTTTCCTCCTTACTCTGTGGGATTTTTGTTTCTTCGCTAAAAAATTAAGTTTTTCGAATCTGCTATTTTTATTTATTTATTTTTATTTATTTTTATTTTTTTCCCCTTCTCTTTGATCTTGTCACCTTTTATATTAATGAGCAATTTTTTAAAAAATATATTTAAATATTCTGGAACAGTTTTCAAAGAGTAATATTCAGAGAACACAATCTGAAAAACTTTTACTTTTGAATGAGATATCATTATCCCTTTCCGCCCCAGGCCGTACGATCATGCGGGTTAGACATCCACTTACATTTTTGCATCTGAAACAGTAGTATGTAATAAAAATCAGGAAATGAACGATCGAGGTAATTGCAGAAAGTGTAAAGTATAATTTTTAATCAACAGATGTCGGTTATAATCCATATTTTTCTTTCAGTTTGTAAAAACAGAATAATGTAATGTTTTAAGGTAAAAATGTTTCGGGTCGGAAAGGGTTATAACAGAGAGAGAGGGAGAAAGAGTGAATCTGACTGATTGTGCAGGCTTAATATCCTATAAAATATTTGAATAACTTTGCGGGGCCCTCTAAAACAGTCAGTTACTCTAATCATATTTTATTATACAGGAAAAACGGTATTATAAATTTTAATAATGTATATTAATTGCATTAAATTGTAGGCAGTTAAATGCTGTTTAAATTAGCTTTTAAAATGTACATGTCTCTCTCATAAACTGAAATGCGGACTTGAATAACATGTGACGGTTTCTAGGAATTCTAAAAATATACAAGTAGATTAGAGCATGGACAGACAAAGAGATGAATCTAAGTCATAATCACTTTTAAACTTTTTTGAAAGTGTTAAAAATGCATAACTCAATATTAAAAATGCATTTGCTCTTTAGAGATTTTTTCCTTGTTAAAATATTGTTACTTGTTTCGAAGGGAAACTTTGTAAAATGGAAAAATTAGCGGTTCGTTAAATAGAGATTTGAGAGTACCTAAGGTAGAAATTTTGAGATGTTTCAAATTTTCTTGCAAGAACTATTATATATATGTGTACATTACGAAAAGACGAAAGCATGGGGGATCTCGAAGAACCAAGATGCAGAATCTTATAGAAATGTTTTTTAAAAGAATTCGTCAATATCTTTAAAACGAAATGGTTGAACCATAGACCTATGATAATTTGATACAAAGTTAAAAGTGAAAAGATGGAATTCCTCAGATGTCGTATGTAGGGCACAAAATTGATTGTCCTTCTAGATTTAGTATTATACTTCTTTGTGATAAAAAACCTCTTCGTTATTCATGAAAAATAATTTTAATAAATAATATGTTTTAAAAAATAATTTGTGCTGTGTGAATCTGTACAGGAAAATTTTGAAGTAAGTTTTTTGATGGTCACAACATACTGGTTTATGGTTTGGGCTTATTTATGCAGGGTCTTTATTATGTTTTGTCTTTAAAAGTAAATCTATAAAAATAGATCTTGGGAATTTTTTTTTTTTTTTTTTTTTTTTTTTTTTCCCGTTATGTGTATTTAACCCTTTAGCGTCAGCAATTTTTCAACATATCTGTTTAATGATTCATAAAATTAAAACTGTGCACAGTACAAGTGTGAAAATTTAATAGTGTATACTACTACAGATATTTATTAATCTTAGTCTTTTAACATATATAAAATCAAAATTTAGTCACACCAACTATTCACTCTGACTATGCAAAACGAGAAAATACTTTTATAACCCTTTATATACCGCATTATGAAACAGACAAAAAATGTATCTGAAAGAATCAAAAAAATGTATCAAGAAATGTATATTTCTTTAGTTCATTTTTTAAAGATATATGCAATAAAAACTATGCATATCACCTTATCATAGTAATTAATGAGGATTTCGTGAGATGGTACTTTAGTGCATCACTCGTACATAGAGGTGAAAGAAGATATTTGGACCTTAAAAGAACGTAGAAAAGTATTTACTTCTTATGTTCTTAATTTTTTTCTAAGGTTGGTGGGGGATTCTTGAAATAATATAGGAATTAATTATAACACACGTGAAGATCATGAAATACACACTTCTCCACAATACATCATGAAGATGTCCATAGGATGTCCCCAGACGTCATTTTCATCCATAGGATATTTTGAGGATGTCATTTGGAAAAGATGTGTTGTTAAGGAAAATGCCTAACAAAAACAGCGACAACATACTTTTAAAGTCCTTTCTGGGACAAAAACGGCTACATGTAGTGTCTAGTGCCTTGTAATGAGATTCAAGTGAGGCATTTGTATTCTACTCTTATAAACATCTTTCATATATCTTCCATAAATTCGATTTTATACGCTTTTTAAACAAATGGTACTTTAACCCTTTCATTCCCAATTTTTTCCCTCTATAAAACAATAAATCTTATATTTAGTCATAAATTTATTTCAAAGGTAATATATATAAATATTTTTTTTTTTTAATAGGAGTAATAGCAGAGTACAAATTAATATGACGAACAAAGCAACTGAGAGGTGTTTATTTATGTTTAATATAACCACTGATGCCATTAAAAATCATAACTTTTCAATAAATAAAAATATCAAAATTTTGGAAAAAATACATATTGTAATTAATTAAAATACAAATTATAAACATTAAAAAATAAAATAAAAAATATTTCAAACAGTTAATTTACTTAACTTTTATATCCCAAATTACCTTATTTTGGGGGAAATAATATGAAACTTTTTTATTATATTTCTTTGCTGCATGAGAAACATCTCATATTAAATTTAGCTTAAACTACAGCTTAACTACAGGGAAAGCTTAAACTATAGGGACTTTGAAGTTTCAATGAAGTCCTGTAGTAAATTTAGGCTATATTGAGGATTTTTTTTTTTTTTTTTTTTTTTTTTTTTTTGATGGGATTTTAAAGTCCCGGTGGGATACAAAGGGTTAAAGTACCATCGGTACTGATAAACGGTTAAAGTGTCATCACGGAGATAAAATGCGTTTGAAATTAAACGATTTAATGCAGTTGGAAAAGGTTTTATAATCTTTGCAAACCGCATAATTTTTCTTTCATTCACCTCTCTTTCTCTTTCTCACTCTTTTTCTTTTCTTCTTTAAATTTCAATTCTTACTTTAAAATATTTTCTTTGTAACAAGAAACATTTTTTCCCCCTTCATTGAAAATCAACAAATTTAAGCAAAATTTAAATTGATTTGTAGATTTTTAGGCTTTAACTTTCCTTCAAAGGAAACTGTTGGCTTTCTATTATCTATTCTATAGAAATGTTGTTCATATCATATTATTAATATCACTTTGTTCCTATTATTTATATGTTATTTCTTAGTACATTTTTATAGAGTAAAAATTTTTTTAAAAATGCGGGGAAAAAATCATTGTAATTTTACATTTACCACGTTGAAGAAACGAATTGAATTTATAATACCTATTTTAACAATTCTTGCCTTCATTTATTCGGTTGAATTTTTTACTTTCTTCTATATTCAAAAGAAGAAAGTGTTGGATTCGTAAAAATTTTCGACCTCGGGTTTTTGATGGATTTACACGATTTGGGAGCTTTAGAACATGATTGGACCATTTTTTGAAAATGTCTGTCTGTGTGTGTGTGTGGGAGAGAGATAATTTTGTAGCGACTGTATCTCAGGTACTACTGCACAGAATTTCATACAAATTGGTGTGTAGTTACACATTGATATAAATTAGTGCCTATCGCAACTTTTGGTAAAAATTGTCCAACAGTGTGCGTTGGCATCCCGTTTTTTCTAAATTTTTAACATGGTGGTATAAGGCAAAATTTTGTATAAATGTGCATAAACAGAATTATTTTTTAATAATCATTATGGAATTAAAAAAATTATTTGTAATAAAGATAGTCAACTGGGAAAAAAATTGTGTATGTAAGAGCCTCACCTCCCCTCCTTGGGGGGAAGTCCCCCCTCGAGGGGAGTAAATTTTCATGATGGGTATCTTTCAAAAGAGCTCGTCAATACCTTTAAAACGAATGGTTGAACCGTAGATCTGCGATAATTTAGAACAAAGTTAGCAATTTTTTTCATTTTTTTCATTTTTAACATTTTTTTTTATGTAATATTGAGAATACAGTTGACTTTTTTTGGATATTTATTGTTATACTACTTCTCTAATATAGAAATCGTCTGCATTATCATGGAATATATATTTTTTAAATACTAATTTGAATAAATTATTTTTACTGAGTGAATTTGTATGGAAAAATATAGAAGAAAGTCATGTGGTGGCCACAACATACTAATTTTTCTTCAAATAAATTTCTCCATTTTTCCCCCAAAAAACGCATTAGAAATTTCGCTAGTTGAATAATTAAAACAATATTGTCTGGTTAACTATTATATTTTTTCCGTAAATTTTGAAATATGTTTAAAAGAGAACTGTATGAAAAGTCTGTAACAAAAAATCGAGCATCAGAAAGTTGTACCTAGTGTAAGTTCTTAAAAGTGGCGAAATAATTATAAACGGGGGGGAAAAAAATCAACAATATTTTTTTTTTTTTCTTTAAAGCTAAGGTAGTTCATTGCTTTTTTTTTTTTTTAATAGTTTTAGAACGCTTTTTAAAATTTATTTTATTTTATTTTTTTTTTTTTTTTACATAAACGATTGAGAAATGTCTTCTCTCTCTCTCTCTCCTTCTCAAAGGGCTTTGACATTTTTAAAGAGACTGTTGATCAGGCCCCGATCATGACAGATTGGAGCCCTGGGCAAAGCTAAATTGGGGGCCGGGGCCCCCTCGAAACCATCGCAACATCATTTATATACGATCAGTTTTATGTACAATGCATAAACAATATTTTCGAGGTTAGATATTTAAAAATGTTATTTTTTATTTATTTATTTATTTTTTACATTTTTAATTACTATTTATGTTATGCAGCTATACATAAAATTGAATATGGAATATATTTGTTCTGCTGATCCTTTCATGATATCCTGTCTGACAGGTGACAATAAAAAAAGCACTGTATAATATGTTTAATTGACACTAAACATGGACCGGATACATAAATTTAGTAATAGATTTTCCAGCTTTGGATTATCATTCTTTTGCAATGTTTTTCACACTAGGATTAATTACAGCAGGATTTACTGATTATAATGAATTTAGAATTACTACGAGCTCCGTGTCTGAACCGGGACACGAACATGCATATATTGATTCAAAGCTCACTATTTAGGTCCACTAGATGAGCCAGCAGAAATAGAAAAAACAAAATATATTTTAAATGAAAATTCTGTTTTCGAGTAAGATTAGTACTTTTCAAAGAAAAATTTCATATACGTAAATATATATGTGAAATATATATTTACGTATATTTATTTTATTGAAATGAAAGGGAATATTTTGCATTTTAATATTATGGCTTTTGGGGAGCCCTTGGGCAAAGTCCCGACTTTCCCGTGCGATAATATGGGCCTTCTGTTGATGAATAACTTTAATAATTTTAATTTTGTAAGATGGAAATTAAAAAAAGAAAGAATAACTTTTCTTTTCCTTTGTGAAATTTGTAAAACCAGAAATATACAAAGTTTTCATTCATCATTATCATTCAACTAAAGTATCTCGAAGCATTTTACTACAAATATGCAGTTATTTAATACTGATCACCAGGTTATGATTATTGACAATATATTGATATATTATTGATATATTTAAATACTAAGCATTAAAAAAAATGAGATAAAAAGAGAGGTGTGTTATCTAGCTTACTTAAATGCACTACTTCAGAGAAACCAGTCTCAGGATTCAATCTACATACATCTCCAACAAACGCATCGACATAATACAACTTTTGAGTGTTCACATCCCAGTGTGGTCCTTCACCAAGGTGCGATAATCGCTGGGATACTGCTCGGATCTCCATGTTGTAACTAAACAAAGTACTTTTTGCAGTCCAGCTGAATGATATAAGAAAGTTTAGATCACGTGGTATTGCGACGTTGATAAGATCACTTTGGTCATGTTATCTCCGGTGTTGTTCAACTTGTTCAGATGATTTCTGACTGCAAAAGGTTATCCGGGAAGGAAAGAGAAATAGCAACAGTCTTGCGATACGAAAATATCGGAAATCGTATTGCGAGGGTCAACACTTCAAAACTCACTAATTCTCGAAATATTTTACATTCACAACAATATTTTTATCGATAAAAACTTGACAAATTCGTACATATTTATATTCACAAAACAGTGTTTATTTGTAAATAGATGAAAAACTGATATTACTCTCATAGAAATTCTAAGAAATCAAACATTATTTTCCGGTATACATATATAATTAATTAAGTATTTTTTATAAAACTGTATGGAAGTTGGTGTTTTTAAAGTGATTGCTCGTGCTTAAGAAATTTGAATAATAGATCAATAAGTACGCACTGACTTTAATAAATGTTAATAATTATTAGTTATAAAAATACTTCAATAATAATAATAACATTGTATGATTATTTTGCGCAATAAATGAGAATATATGATGAGTTCAGTTCATGAATGTAGATGTAGAAAAGGACACATGTTTGTAAATATGTCAAAGATTCGCATTTTGTGTGATCAGAAAAAATATTCTTGAGTAGGAAAATTCCTCAACCAAATAGTAAAATAAATAAATAAATAAAATTTTGTACCCTTTTTAATGCAACTTTTGAGTTTATAATATACGTTTAATATCGATATTTTAGGAATTAAAACTTAGGTCAAGATTTCACTAACACACTGAAATTCTAAGAAATGTGCATTATCAAGTAAAATAATGTTGTTTTACTAAAATCATGGTGGTGGGGGGACAGAATTTATGATGTACAAGCTAAGCAAAATACTAAAAAAAATGATATTGTGACACAGTATATGACACGGTTGAAATCACATTTATGTTAATTAAATGAGGTGGGATACAAGTAAAATATCCACTATGCATAAAAATTGTTTTTATTGACACTCTAACAAATTGCTTTGAAGCCATGAATTAAAAATGCGTTGCCGCTTTGGTGTTGTGCTCGTGCTTGTTTTTTTTTTTGTTGTTGTTTTTTCCTTGTTGTACAATCGGCAGCAAAAGTATCCGAGCACTAGCAAAAATTCCTATATAAAAATAGTACACTTAATACAGTTTTGTTAAATAAACCTTGTTGAATCCTGTTCTTAATCAGCCTATGAACATAATTCAACAAGGATTTATTTAACAAAACAGTACTGAGTATACTTTTTTACATAAGAATTTTCGCTAGAGCTCGGATACTTTTGCTGCCGATTGTAGGTTCGTGTTACTATATCGAGCGAAGAAATTTTTGGGAGTTCTTGCAATATATGGTGTTTGCTTCGATTTTTTTTTTTTTTAATTACTTTTTAACACCAATTTTTTTATGCATTTTACTTCTAAGCATTATACATATTAAGACAGTTCCAATCTATGCCATACAGTCAGCAGCAAAAGTATCCGAGTACTAGCAATAATCCCTGTCTAAAAAAATGTACCCTTAATACTGCATTGTTAAATAAATCCTTATAGAATCCTGTTCTTAGTCAGTCTAAGAACATGATTCGACAAGGATTTATTTAACAAAACAGTTTTAAGTGCACTTTTTTTATATCGGAATTATTGGTTAGTGCTCGGATACTTTTGCTGTCGACTGCACATAAATCACAAGATATGGTTCTCACAAGAAGTCATGGAAAATATATATACAGTCGAACAACATGATTCGACAAGGATTTATTCAACAAAACAGTTTTAAGTGCACTTTTTTTATATCGGAATTATTGGTTAGTGCTCGGATACTTTTGCTGTCGACTGCACATAAATCACAAGATATGGTTCTCACAAGAAGTCATGGAAAATATATATACAGTCGAACAACATGATTCGACAAGGATTTATTCAACAAAACAATATTAAGTGTCCTTTTTTTATACAGGAATTTTTGCTAACGCTCGAATGATTTTGCTGCCGACTGTACCTTGAAAATGGTACAGTCGGTAACAAAAGTGTCCGAACACTAGCAAAAATTCCTATGTAAAGAAAGTAAACTTTATACAGTTTTGTTAAATAAATCCTTGTCGAATCCTGTTCTTAGTCAGTCTAAGAACAGGATTCGATAAGGATTTATTTAACAGAACCGTATGAAGTGTACTTTTCTTACATAGGAATTTTTGCTAGTGTTCGGACACTTTTGTTACCGACTGTATTGCAGCAGGAAAATCTTCAAAATAATTCTCATATTATCTTATTTACTTTAGTTTATTCTTCATTTGATATGCTATTTCTGCTTATATGTTTGATTTTTGTCCTTGTTACGCATAGTTTTCAGTTCTTATATACAGTCGGCAGCAAAAGTATCCGAGCACTAGCAGAAATTCGTCGAATCCTGTACTTAGTCTAAGAACATGATTCGACAAGGATTTATTTAACAAAACAGCATTAAGTGTACTTTTTTTATACAGGAATTTTTTCTAGAGCTCGGATACTTTTGCTGCCGACTGTATATATTTATATAATGTAGTATAAGAGAAACATTTATCTATGTCAATTTTATCCAAGAGATTTATATAAATATAACCATGAATACTAAAAATAAAGATGAATTAGACACTACAATACTTACGCAGTAATGAAAACTGAAACCCTCTGACGTCAATAAGGAAATATAATAGAGCTATTAACGTCAATGATAAAGAATATTCATTAAACTGCACTGAAAAGAAATAATAATAATAATAATAAAATAATAATGACAGAGCAGAAATGTTACTAATTTAAAAGTGGTTAAAATTGTGTCAAATTTGAGTATGTCACAGACTCAAAATAGCTCCGAAGCACAAATATACTCAAATTTAAAACTCCCAGGTTCTTATAACTGAGTATATATTAACATATTCAAAAATTGGCATCGACCATCGTGAATCCCAATATCCCAAACATAGATTCTCAATGGTGTATTCTTCCGCAAACCAGTACAAAACTGCCACGAAATATAGTTCTGGAGATTTGAGGGAATAAATTTTATGTTTAATAGAATTTCTACAAATTTAATTAGAAAGAGTTTAAAGAACTTCTTTTAGTTCAGCATATTTAGTATAATAAATTATGAAGTAAACCGATATCAATTTGAAAACATGCGATATTACATAAATGAGACAAGCATATTTTCTTTTTTGAAAGAATATTACTTATTTCGAAATGAGTACACTGAGAAAAAAAATATACCGCTTTCATCTAGAACGAATAGGTGGTTCTTTTCTAAATCCATAAACTAGAAATATAGACTTCCGAGCTATGAGTATAAGGCACGCCAATAGACTGAGAAAAAATTCTATAACTGACATCTAGAATCTAAATTGTGGCTCTATAAAAAATAGTTCCATGTCATCCTTATAAATTTCTTGTAAAATTTCTTCTAGTCCCCTTCGAAAGCGAATTCTAGAGACCTCTATTAGAATTCTTGAGCGTTTGCCTATACTATCGAGGACAAATCTATTTGAAAATATCTCCAAATAAATGTGAATACAAGAGGCGGGTTTCAGCATCTATAATCTTGGTTTATAACCCAATTATAGAAAATCAAGCGAGAATTTCTCGTAATACAAAAGATTCAGAATATTGTTTCACCATCTAAAAATGTGTAGATTAGAAATTCTCGACCATTTCGTCTATTCAGTTTATTGGTGTGCCTTATGCGCATAGCTCGGAAATCTATATTTCTAGTTTAAGGATTTAGAAAATGACCATTTATTCATTCTAGATGAAGGCGGTATATTTTTTTTCTCGGTGTATGTCCATTTACTCACTTTTAAGCACTTTACATACAAGCATTTTACGTACATTTTTTACAGTGTGAAACCTTTAATAAATAAAATGAACATAAACAAATTTAATATAAGATGAGAAAATGCTCAAAAATAAAAGAATTTCGCTTCAGGGAACGCACATCCTTCATAGAGCAGAGAATCGGAAGATTTCGAAGACTATAGAGCTGTTTTAAGCCTGTAGATTAATCCAATAATCTACAGTATAACGTCCCGATCTTGCGACAGAACCCAAGAAATAAAGACAAATAAATGAACAAAATTCAAAGCTAAACAATTACAGAAAGCTAAAAACGTGCTTAACTTGCTTCCACATGTTTAAATGCATTGAATTAACATAATAAGTTGAGTTGCAATCAGTAATTAGTTAAGTTAATATATATATACAGTCATTTGCAAAAGTTTAAGACTAGTAGCCAATTTTCAGTATTTTAACACATTGCATGATTTACGCAGATTATTGCGTCATCTCATGTGCTGATTGCATCAGACGCATTCTACTGCTACAAATAAAGGTGGCCGGCACGTTTATCGCTAGTTGTTTATTGGATTTTGTCGTAGACACTGCTGTTGTATAATTATTGTAATGGGTAAAAAACTTTCACTTACTGTTACAAAAAGGTCAGTCTTAAAGGTGGTCTTAAACTTTTGCAAATGACTGTAGTATATATGTGTGAGCGTGTGTGTAGTGTAGTATCGTCCCTTTTGAACGGTATTCATCAAAATATAATGGATGTAAATTTGTGTTGCAGCTAAATATAAAAAAAATCTATTGTGTAACAACCACACGACTTCCATTACCCACTATTACATGTATTATATACATTTTTGGAAATAATGTGGTTAGAAGATATAAAATTGACCTAACAAATTAGACATCTAACAATTTTCCTTCAATACAACTGTTACATGTGTAAAGACATATAAAACAGAATTTACATAGCTAGTTTAGAAAAAAAAAAAATTGGTAAAGCTGTTTTTTGAAACACTCATTTAAGAGATTTAAAACTGACCTACCAGTTCAGGATAGGTAATATGACTGTTAATTTTCCTGTAATAACCCCGTAATATATGAGAAAAAGGATACATGAAAAGGGGTTTATATAGCAATTTTCAAGAAAATCGTTAGACCCATTTTTTAGATACCACCAAAACTTGGCAAACGCAATTACTGACCGGAAAACAACAGTTACATACGAAAGGATATCTAAGAGAAAGTTAATATGGCGAGTTTGAAAAAAATCCGTACAGCCATTTTTAAAGGAACGCACTTGTGAGGCCTCAAGTTGGCCTACTTATACTGGACGCCTATTAATTTTCATGGATTGACTATTATATACGAAATGACATCTAATAGGGTGTTCATATAGCAACTTTGAATAAAATCGTTAGAGCTGTTTTTGAGATACGGACTTAACTTCCGGTTTCATATATCCCCCTTCTGTTTTTCCAATTTTCACCAAAAGTTTAAAAAATCATGTGTACACCAGACCTAGCTCAATTCTGAAGTTTCGTCGTTCTATCATCATTAGTTTCGGAGATATGATAGTCAGAACATTCTCCACACACATACAGTCGATAACAAAAGTGTCCGAACACTAGCAAAAATTCCTATGCAAAAAAAGTACACTTCATACTGTTTTGTTAAATAATTCCTTGTCGAATCTTGTTCTTACACTGACTAAGAACAAGATTCGACAAGGATTTATTTAACAAAACCGTATGAAGTGTACTTTTTTTACATAGGAATTTTTGCTAGTGTTCGGACACTTTTGTTACTGACTGTACACACGTACACACATACTGACCAATTGGCAAAAACTATTTTTTCGAGCTCAGGAGACCTTAAAACATGTAAATCAGCTGAAAACTCGATACGGAATTTTTGGACCGAATGCAACACTTCCATTACCTACGATAGTAGTAATGGAAGTAAAAATGTCTGGAGTTACAATAACCACTACCCCCAATCTGATTCGAAACATTTAGTTAATCCTAATTTGATATTTAATTTTCTTGAGATATTTTTTTTAAATTTTAGTTTGCCTTATTTGACCATGTTAAGAAAATCGTAAATTTTGAGTAACCTGCGAAGTTTTCAAATGGTGAGGTTTATTACAGTATCATAAATCACATTTAAAAGCTGTCTGACACCTTTAGGATGAAAATATTCCTCGTAATGGACGTTTTTGCGAAAGTTCGCCGTATTCTGCAATCTTAAGAAAATCGCAAATTTCGAATAATTTATAAAAATTTTTAAGTCCATAGTCAATGACGTTCATTCCAGCATCATAAATGATGTTTTAAAGTTGGTCTAATATCTTTACTTTTTTTTTTTTTTTTTTTAATGGCCGTTTAGGCAAAAATATACCTTATTCTCCCATGTTAGAATATCGACATTTTTTAATAAGTTACGACGTTTTCAAATCAGAACGTTACAAAGGAATAGAATTCTTGCCAATGATATTTCAAAAGTAGTCTGACTTCTTTCCGTTAATTTATTCTTCAGTTATCGTGTACACAGAATAACACACTAACGTACTAACGCACTGACAAACTGACACCCTAAAGATTGACACCATATCGATTATGGAATTTTCGAATTTATTACACTTAGAAAACGTGTAAAAAAAAAAAAAAAAAACGGAAGTCAGAACATGAATATTTAAATTTTTCATAGTATCGTGGGGAACTAATATTCGTTGCAACTAAATAAATACTATTTATTTTATTTATTTATTTCGAAACGTTAATTTATATTTTTAGCAGTGTTTAATTATGAATATATGTACAGTCGGCTGCAAAATTATTCGAGCACTAGCAATAATCCTTGCCAAAAAAAAGTACACTTAATACAGCTTTGTTAAATAAATCCTTGTCGAGTCATGTTCTTAATCAGTCTAAGAACATGATTCGACAAGGATTTACTTAGCAAAACAGTCTTTCGTGTACTTTTTAAATATAGGAATTATTGGCTAGTGCTCGAATAATTGTGCAGCCGACTGTAGTCGAACTATTCAAAAGAGAGATAACTAAGAGATGTTCTTCTTAGCTTCATGATTCAATACCACACAGTAATCCCCATTAAAACTACATTCCATTTACCTTCGGATGACCATATGAAAATTTTAAAATTACTTAATAATATATAAGAATTGCAGCTATAGGGAAAAGGAAAAAAGAAAAGAAAACAAGATCGAAAAATCTTGCGGTACGCACTGATTATTAACACTTTTCAACTGTACGTACTTGTTGTATAACTTTCAATGTTCTTTGCCTACATTATCACATAACGGATAGACAGAAGGACTGGAAGGCATACGAATAGACTAATTGCATTTATGAACACTCCACCCGCAGACAGACAGATACACAAATTGAAATCATAATTACAATTTAAAAACATTTAGAAATTGATAAAAACGATTAATATAAATGAAAATGCAATTCCACCAAATTTCCAATAATAGCCTTAGTGTAACTGAATATTTTTGTGTGGCCCTGTAAATTTAATGTTAATCCTACTGTATTCTATGGAAAGCATTCTTTTATGCATATGAATAACATATTTTAATTTCATTAAGATTTGTGCAAAGTAATGTCATTAAAATTTGGTTTATAAAAATACCCTCATAGAGCGCAATGCTTTGAAGTACTTTCGGGTGTCTCTGTATACAAACCAGTGATGGTATTTATTCCGTTTTCAATGGGGAGCATCCAATAGTGAACTTGAATAGCATATTTCAATTTCATTAAGATTTGTGTAAAGTAAAGGTATTAAAATATGGTTTATAGAAATACCTCACACGGAACACAATGCTTTGGAATACTTTCAGGTGTCCTCGTCCCTGTACACAAACCAGAAGAGGTATTCACTCCATTTTCAATAGAGAACATCCGATAGTGAACTTGAATAACATATCAGTTTCAAGAAATTCCATAAATATTTACGGGAGTTAGAGCACGGACAGACGGACAAACAAACCAAAGTCATTAACAGTTTTCAGTCTTGTTGGAAAGCGTTAGAAAAGGAAAATGCAATATAGTTGCAATAAAATACATTAAAAATAAAATGAAGATTATTATTAAGAATTTGAACACAAAATATTGAATTTAACTTAATTAATGATTTTGATTAATGAATTCATAGCATATTGTTTTGTTGTTGTTATGATAATAACATAGTTTTAAAAAACAAATCTTACCACATTTCTGGGTAGTTACTTTTTTTTTTTTTTTTTTTTTTTTTTTTGTAATCGAACAGGTGGGGTCATTTAGAGAACCATAATCGAAAGATAATTTTTTATGCATTTATCATTATTATTATTATTTTTTATTTTATTTTATTTATTTTTTTATTTATTTTTCAGGGGAAGCGATAACTTCAGAATTCGTAATATACTAATGTAAAACTCAGCGGCGTGTTGTGTTGTAGTATTTAAGGCTGATTGTCTGCTCTTGGAAACTAGGGCTGGGGGCCTTTCTTCCTCAGAAAGACCCCCCTTCTTGGGGGTCTTTCTGAGGAAGTCATGATCCGTATTCATGAACCACGAAAAACTCGGAATGCCTAAGCTGACGAGCGTGACCTGTGTTCGAACCTGCCACCTACCGTCTACCAGATTTGAACGCAGAACCTTTCGGCTGCTGTTGAAGCGTAAAGCTATAAAAATACTGAAGCACTACATACTTTTTAGAAATATTTGGCAGAAACTGGCGTTAGATATATTTATGTCACCACTCGGTCATCCAAAGGTTAAACCTGTTCAAATTTTATTCATGCATCTATTTCCTTGAAGTACAGTCGAGCACATATGCAAGATAAGTAGAAAAACAGATGATCAGAACACCGGAACTCTTAATATAGCCCCAAAAAAATACACCCAGTTTATCTATAGAAACTTCTTTGCTCGGATTCCCTTAATATTTTTATTGAAAAACAAAATGAAAGAGTTAACATCAAAGTGGTCAATGACCCATAGCACTTTTCAGTCAAAAGAAGGAGAAAAGATGTAGATTGAAGAATTATATTGTTAGTTACATGTTAGTTACTTAAAATTTTAAATTTGTTAATAATTGCTGTATACTATTTACTCAAACAATTATTAAACTTGTGTATTTTTTCTCCTTCAATTTTGAATAGCATTTAACTAAAGACTCGGTCAAAACATTACCATGAAAATCATTGCCCATCAAAAGATCGCCTTGTCAAAAGCATCGCGAAGTAAAAATTTTTACTATTAAATAGACTAAATGTTTTAGAATGGAATTTTCTGAACTCTTTCCGTTCAGTTGGAAACTAAGCTTGTATAAATTTGAAATAAATGTTTGATTGATTTATGATTTGGTGTCAAGGCAAAACAATTAATAACACCCCCTTTCGTTCTTATTCTTGACAGCTGAATTTGCGTAGATTCATATATGTTTTAAATATAATAATATTGATTGCCAGAGTTTAATTCCCGTAAAACATTTCCACGTGAGGAATAAATTGGAATTAAAAAAAAAAAAAAAAAAAGTTAATAAATATAACAGAAATTCAATTTTTTTTTTTTTTTTTTTTTTTTTTTTTTCTGAATCGCTTCATTTCTCTGTTTGTTGTCAAAATTTTAATTCATGATTATGCATCTTAGATTTTCAGCTCAAATGATCTCATGATTTTTTTTTCTTTTTATTTATTTATTTATTGTGCATGTGTGTGCCTGAATATGGAGAAAGACACATTGTTGATATTATTAATTATTTAAGACGAATTACTGATAATTTCTAACTGCAATTCTAATTGTACACTTTGAAATGATGTGGGCATTGTGTACAAAATTTGTGTGTGCATCTACATTTAATATAGGTATATATGTATTTATTTTATTTTATTTATTTTTGAAAAAAGAAGTTGCTCTTCTTGCTAATTTTACTTCAATTTGTCATAGAAAAATAACAAATAACATTTATTGCTCGATAATATATTAGTTTTCCATAATCTATATATGTTTTCATTTATTTACTTATTTCAATTTTCAAAAACATTATACATTAATTTTAATATTTATAATTTAACATATATATATATTTTAATTCAACGTTTAAAATTATTTATAAAAAACCGTATTTTATATTAGCTAGTTGAAAAACTTCGGAATTTTAAATATTTACATATTTGATATTGTAATGGTATATTTTCACTAATATTTTATTTTAATACAGCTAAATATTAAGTTTACTTTCTTTTATGAACGTACAAGCTGTGAACCTAAACAAAAGCCCATCAAATTTTACAAATTTAAAAGTCTGCCTTATAAATAATTAATTAAAATTTTACACTCTAGAAACACGTATACATTTTCTTTTCTTTCTGCCTTATAGTACATTTAATATAGGTTTTGAAACGTGCTCGTTTTATTTAATAACAGTGTATATTACTATTATTATTATTATTACTATTTATAAACAGTTTTGAGTTATTTACAGAAACAATTATATAAATATTTAGCGACACTTGCAATGTAATTCTACTGTAAATCCGAAAAGTATGTTATTTTGAATGTCATATAACGGTTTGTAATCCTTTGATTCAGAATTAATATATGTTTGTTATTTCTTTTAAGTGAACGGTATGCATATGTGAAATATTTTTTTGCGGTGTACATTTTAAATTTAAATGTATAAATATACGAAAATTTTCCTTTTGAAGTAGGCCCCCACATGGTGGCGATAATGGAAACAGATTTTTCTAACTACATCAATAGAGTTTTTATTTATTTATCTATTTATTATTATTATTTTCAGTTCTTATTACTTGGCATAAGTACATGAATTTTATCACTCTGCCAAGATTTTTTTTTTCCCTGATAACAATTAACAAGCACGCACACACACACACACACACACACACACACACACACACACACACACAGAAAAAAAAAAGATTATGTGATAGTTTAAAAAAATAGTGTTAAATTCAGGGTTTATCCACTGACGGGGAGGGGATACTTTTCAAATTTTGTTCATAATTTTGTCTCTCACTTCGTGTCAAGTCCTCTACCATAATTTTTATAATAGTGTTAAAATGATATTTTTTGTAATTTCATATTTATATATTATTTACTAGATAGATTTAAAAAATATTTCTTTTGTTAAAATAAATTCAAATTATCCAAGTCAGTTTTTGCTGCCCATTTTTCTTTCTTTCTTTTTTCTTTTTTTTTTCTTTTTTTTTTTTTTTTTTTTTTTTTAATTATTATTTTTTAGTAAAAGAAAAATAAACCTGTATCTAATTTTTATCATCATTACTATAACATAGTCAGCTTTTCCATTTAAAAAATTTTAATTTAATAATAAGGAGAAGATGTTTAATTTTGTAAAATTAGAAAAGGACACATTTTTTTCCGCTATATTCATAATTCTAAAGATTCACGTTAAAAGAAATTTCATTGTTTAATTTTTTTTTTTTTAATGCTAGAAACATTAAATATAACCTGCTTTATTTTATGCACAGTTCAAAATAAGATTTCAATTTATGCTTGAATTTTCTTTTCTTTTTTTCCCCTCTGGGATAATATGTAAGCAAAATGTGAAAAAGTGCCTAGGGATTATTTTACCATACTTATCAACATTTTAAACTTTTAAATCACATTTATCATCACTATTTTTTAGCAAAATTTGTGATATTATTTTTCTACGATTAAGTAAAGTGAAAATTGTTGTAGAAAGTTTTTAGTATAAAGTCTCCCGCCGAAAACGGGAGACTTAACAACTGTGCTTTACTCCTATGGTGAGGACACCCAGCAAAACCTGGGATGGTGGCCAACACGAGGGCAAGTATTGGCAACCAATAGTAACAGCTGCTGGCCCGTTGGTGGCAAAAGTTAAGGTGCCGAAGGGAATATGTTACGCCGGCCATCAGGTGGCCACATTTGACCGATCCACTGCTGGCAGCCTGCTGTACGGTCGGAATAAGTTAGTGGGCCCCTGATGGGTCATTGCTGGCAGCTAGCTGTTGGTTGAAAATAGGTTGTGGGCCACTGTTGGCAACCGACATTAGGTTAGAAATTGTAAGTGGACCAGTGTTGGGCCACCTGATGGCAAACATAATTTTTCCATGTTGTTGCTGGCAGCCTACAGAGGGCCAGCTGTGGCAAACATAAAAATTTATATTACTGCAGACAGTCTTAATTGGCTCTTTATATTTTCCCATTAATGGGCCAGCAGTGGTTTTGTTATAACTGGGTGATTCTACGGAAAACAGGACAATTATGTCCGGCACGTGACAGCTATAATTTCATTAAAAAAATTATAATTAAAAAATACAATGGAAAAAAATTTGTGGTTAAAAAATCATATAAACTTATATGAATTTTTAAGCACAAAATTTTTTCATTGTATTTTTTAATTATAACTTTTTAATGAAATTATAGCTGTCACGTGTCGGGCATGAAATTATATCCGTCATGTGGCGGCTATAATTTTATTAAAAAAATATATAATTAAAAAATACAATGGGAAAAAAATGTGCTTAAAAAATCAATTTTTTCATTGTAATTTTTAATTATAATTCATTTAATGAAATTATAACTGTCACGTGCCGGACATAATTGTCGTGTTTTCCGTGGAATCACCCAGCTAGTATATTTGTTTTATTGGTGATACCTCTAGTTTTATTAGGGCATTTTTTTTTCTTTTTCTTTCTTCCTTTCTTTTTTTTTTTTCTCTTTTTTTCTGATGAGGCAGCAGCAAGTTTTTTCTATGCATCCAATATTTAATTTGATTTTGTACCTATTCATTTTTAAATACTATGTACAAGTATTTGATTCAGAAACTGTGGTTATAAATTCAGGATTTCTAGTACAGCATATAGGAAATATTCAGTTGATCCATTTTTCCTTAAATGCAACTTTATGATAAGTTTAATTTTTTTGTTTTCAGTGCAAATATTTCTTAATATTATTATTAATTTTTTATTTATTTATTTATTTTTATTTTTTATTTTTGGAATGAAGGAGATTATCTTTTCTTTTAAAGTGCTGAAATTTCAATACGTTTAACTTTGTTAAGTTATTTGATATAAATAAATGTAACTTTACAAGTGAAAATTATAAAATATTGAAACAGAAAGTGTTATATTCTAGTATGTAATAAAGAGATCATTGTAAAAAACACCATTAAAGAAAACAAAAAAATTGACAACAATTGTTTCTGGTCGAAATAGCACAAAAACCCTTCATCAGACGAAACAAAGTGGGCATAAGTGTAGCAAAAGTAATTTGCTGCATTCGTTCTTATTGTTAAACTGACGAGGGGATGTGATATTAGTTCAGTCGCTAAAAGAATTGATGCAATTATTTTGCAATTAGTATGTTTATTCACAAAGTTTTCTGTTTATTACTATCAGGCTTTGTCCGCTTTTCTGTACCTACAATTAAATAAATTAAAAAAAAAAAAATGAAAGAAATTGAATAAATAATTAAACATTTTGTATATTATTTTAAAATTAACAACTAAAGCAAATTCTACTAAAATTACAGAAAACCAAGTTTCGATTCTCCGCTGCATCTGGTAGCGTTTCCGTTTTTCGCGCAATGTTCGAACCCAGCCCCCAGTGCCTTCGACAGAGTCTTATCAGAGAGGTTCAGTTTGTGTATTTATCGGTAGACAGATGGTGCTACTATTACTTAAGAACTACAGTTTTACTATATGTCAGCATCTATTAAACATTTTAGTTTTGATCAGAGAATTTAATTACACGAAACAGTTTTCCTTACCTTCACTCTGTTATATTAATTTTATACTTAAAATAAATTTATAATATGATTAATATAATTAAAATATTTAATAATATTAATATAATATAATTATTCCATATTTATGTGTTCATTTCTCAAAAATTCTATCAACAATTCGCCGAATATAGTATTAATCCTTTCCGGTGCAGTGTTCCCGCTGATGGAACACGTAATTTTAATTCTCAAGTTCAAAAACTCATCCCGGAAATTTTTTAACAAAAATTTAGATTTGTAAAATGGCAGAAAAGGCCCTTTTTTAAAAAATAAAAATTTTTAATTTCTTTTATTTTAATTTTGTTCGTGAATTCCGGTGGCAGTATAATTTAAATGATCCGATTTACTTTGCACCGCAAAGGATTAAGATACATGTCATTGCGCTACTTCAATCCTATCAGGCAATTATGTTTTTGAAGCGCTTAATATCACTCCCAATTTTTAATATTTTATTTTGATTTGGTTACTTTAAAAATAAATAGTAAGGCATATTTTCAAATGTATGAAAGAGCAATACTTCGCTATTTATAACTAATCATTTCGACATTAAAAACTTTTTTTTTGTTATTTTATTTATTTATTTATTTATTTATTTATTTATTTATTGTAATTTTGTAAATTAAATTTTCAAAGTTCTTTATTTACTTTTTCCAACATCTGTTCTTCATTGCTATAATAATTATATGTTTTAAAATCTCTCTCCCTCCCCTCCCCCTTTGTCTCTCTCTCTTATTTTAGATAAGGTTTTATTTATTTATTTTTTTTATTCAATTTTATTAAGGGGGAACAACACAGTAGAAGCTTTGTAAAATACATTTTTTTAAAATGAATTTTGCAATGATTGAGATAAATAAAACATTATATATTTTTTTTGTCGTATTCTACTTACCTTAATCTTCATTTTAAAATGTAAAAATTACAAAAATCAAAAAAGATATTTTTAATATAACACAATCTTTGAAACTGTGTTTTGCAATTATCGATAATTGGCTGTATGCATAACTTGAGTAAAAAGAATGCGAAACTGAATCTGTTTAGATTTTTTTAAACTATATAAATATAGTTTTCGTTGCACGTAGGTTTTTTTGAAAATTTGAATTTTTCACAAAATGGCGAAGTGTTTAAAAAAAACTCAAAAAATATTCAAAAAAAGGAGTACATATTCTTGGATTACTGAAAAACTATAAATCAAATCAAAAAACCCCTACGTGCAACGAAAACTAAACATACTGTGAACACGGTGTCAAAATTTGAAGCAAATCGGTAAAAAATTACAGTAGTTAGAGCGACAGCCGTTTTGAAAAACTTGGTTTCGAGTAAAACACGTTTAAAGTTTTATGAAAAATCATTCGTTTATAATTTATAAAATGCTTAATTTATTATTCGGTATCCAATGGAATTATCAACTTTAACATTGCAATCAGATGCTTTTATCTTTTTTGCTGAAGTACTTGTATAATCTTTTTTTTTTTGTTTCATGGCGATTAAAAGGTCGTTTCCGTTTCTTCCCATCTCTATTTCGTCTTTTATAATCATGTTTTGTTGATTTTCTATCCATATGTGTGATTAATTATATTTTTTGTATATATATTTTTATATATTTAGTTATATACAAACTACTTATATAAAAAATCCTTTTTTAAAAATCAGAACTGTCAAATGAACACATCACTATGTATTAAAACACATCAACACTTTATTGTTTAAATAATTAACGAATTAATTTAGTTAAAACGTAAAACAGTTAAAATGATGTTACTCTACTATAACGTTTCGATAAAAGTGAGCAAATGTAACAATTAATCGCGCGAACAAGTTCACTCGCTCGTACATGTTGAAGCGCGTCACGAGTCGCATGGCGCGCTTTACGTATTACGCTGTAACTTCTACATTTTAACGAAAATCAATTTAATATTTTGGCATTATAATCTTAAAAGTATAAGCTATCAAAAAATACAATAAATTTTTTTTTCATTTTTCGAAAATTTTACTGTGTTGTTCCCCCTTAAAATAATAAATTATGTTTGAAAGATTTTAGATAACATTTAGTAAAATGACAGGAGAATTAGAATTGAAGGATGAAGAATGTAAGTAAACATTATATTAGGAAAAAATACACCAGTCGTTTCTACTCAAAATAACATATCGTCAGGAAAAGATACGTTGACTACAAGTTCAGCATATCATCAACGAAATGTAGTAGTGTGAAAACAGTATTTCAGCAAATTCTTGAAGACGACAACTGAGTTTAAAACTATGTTTGTCATACAGCGAAGATTAGAGATAGAAGTTTGTTTAAAATGCAAGAATTTCAATTTTTAAAAAGTATCGTTCTTTCTGTCATTTTGTTAATGTCAAAATTCCTATGTTCATATATGCTTTTTAATATGCAAAAAATAGAATAAATGGATGTATAAGAATATGTTAGGCTACAAAATTTCTTTTCAAAAGTGGGGTTTCCCGGTTATCAAGAAAATTATTAGAAAATAAAATTTGAATAATTTCGACAACAGTAAAATAAATTCAGACAACCGGACTCACATTAAAATAATAATAATAATAATAATAATAATAATAATAATAATCTGCAAGATTTTATCAGTTATTACTACACATATTTTACTCATTATTATTATTATTTTAAATAAAGTGGCCAGAAAACATAAAAATTGCTTTATAAATTTACGCATCTAATAATTTTCCTGTTAAAGCAAACTTATACATACGTTAATAGAAAGATATTAAACTTCTTCACACGACATAAATTTTAAGTCAGCACAATCGGTTTCGAAAGGACGTAGCCTTTCTTCATCAGGTGCAAACATGTGCTACTGCCTTGGAGGCAAAAGCAAGACATTGCTTTTGCCCCCAAGGGTTAGGCAGTTTTAGGTTTGCAGTCTTGCTTTTGCCTCCAAGGCAGTAGCACGTGTTTGCACCTGATGAAGAAAGGCTACGTCCTTTCGAAACCGGTTGTGCTGACTTGAAATGTATGTCGTGTGAAGAAGTTTTAATATCTTTCTATTGATTGTACGTCAGTTTTTGAATTTAGTTTTGGTTATACAAACGTCGTCAAGATATGACAAAGAAAGTTTACATAGCGAATTACGAAAAAAAAAAAAAAAATCTTTCGAGCAGTTTTTTGAAACACTCATTTCCAAGATTTGTAATTGCTTCCACCTAATAAGAACTCTTGGCAATTTTCCTGTGGTAAGCAAGTAGTACATGCTAAAGTGCAAGTAAAAAGAGATTTATGTAGCAAATTTGAAAAAAGTTAGAGCCGTGTTTGAGGAATCAGCTGTCGGTCCCACAGTCAATTTTCATCAAAACTTAGTAAACTCATCTGTTCACCGTGAACTAACAATTACACACGAAATAATATTTTAAAATGAATTAATATAGCGAATTTGAAGAAAATCTATAAAGCTGTTTTTAAAAGAAAGCACTTGTGATACATAAAATTTACATATTTTTATAGGAGATTTATCGATTTCCCTGAACTAACACATACAAAAGGACACCCGAAACAAAGTTTCTATAACTTTGAAAGAAATCGCCAGTTTTTGAGATATAGCCAATTCCAAATTTCCAGTTTTCAACAAAAGTTGGAAAAAATCATCTGTACACTATACCTGTCTTAATTCAGAAGTTCGTCGTTCTTTATTAGTTTTGTAGATATAAAAGTGAGAAAATTTCCAAAAACATAGTATACACAGTACAGACATACAAACGCGCAGATCAATTGCCAAAAACTACTTTTCTGACTCAGGAGATTTTAAAATAAATAAATCAGGTGAAAACTCGATATCAAAATTTTTGACCGAATACAATGCTTCCATTACCTACGGTATTCGGATTATGGAAATTAATAATAATAATAATAATAATTAGTTGACACAAATCCTAGCATAATTTCAGATAGATATCATTATTTTACTGAAAAATTTGTTTAATAGCGTACTTCAAATAATTTGAATCTATAAGCTTTTAATAAATAAATAAATATACTTCTTTATAGTAGAAACAGAAGTTGCACTCCATGAATCTTTATACAATTCATGCGATGATGACATATATTACACCTATAAACTTTTAGCTGTATATTTACAATAATTTTCATTTAAAAATAATTGATGAATTGACTTTTTTTCCCCTACCTTTTCCCTCTTTATTTTGCAAATACTGTTCCTCGTGAACTTCAATAAACAAATTGCCTTCCTGCCCAAAACGCTGAGGCAGCAACTATCAGTTACATTTTGTTGTTTTTGTGAAAGAAGTACAGATGGCTTTCTGATTTAATGTGTAGTCCTCAGAGATATAAGTGTTTTCGTGTAACATTTCTTATGCATGCAAAAATTCAAGAAAAACAATTTCACTTGTTAATATAATTTATAATTTTACTTTAAAAATATATTTTGGATTGTGTTTATCTACATTTTTCAAAATAATATAAAATTGTTTAGACTTCTTTTCATTTATCCGCCAATTTCCTTTTTTAAAAATATTTTTTAGAATTCCATAAAACTCATATATGTTATACAAGTATTCTAGATTTATTATAGTATGCATGTCATAAAAAGTTGTACAAGTAACAGACATGGTTTGGGTACAAATATTCATAAAATAATTTGGATTCATGACAGTCTAAGAGACATTTCTTATCAGCGCACGTAAAAAACTTTATACAACGCTAAACATACAGATCGACATAGATTTTATAGATGCAATAATAAAGTGTTTCCAACTAAAAATAATAAAATAAATGTTTATGGTTAATTTATTAGTGATGCACAAAAGTATTTTTATCTGTTATGGGAAATTGCTGGAGAACTTTCCAGTTTCGTAAAAGTGAAATTATTTTTCGTACTTTCATTAAAATAGTAATAATAATGAATAATAAATAAATAAAATAAAATATTTTATAAGGGCTACAATTTTTTTTTTCTATAATAGTTTATAGAAATTACATATTAAAATTATTATTTATTTAAATTGTTTTCTATGATGGAGGCAGGCGATTTTCATTTCAAAGAGGTATAATACACTAAATATCGATAGAAATTATTTTCATACCAAGATCTTAGAAAACAATTTTATTTATTTTTTTCTTTTTTTAAGAGTTTAACTTTCCTATATATATGAAGAAAATTTTTGGCATCCTGTTTTCGATGTATTTCCATGGTTTGAGGTTCCTGAACACGATTTGACCATTTTTAGAAAGTTTTTGGGGAAAATGTGCTTTACGGTCCTGTTTGGCGATTTTTGGCGAGTTTTTCCGAACACGCCAAGTTGGCGCGGTGTCGCGGTTTTCTCTTCCGTCCTTTCGAAAATGGCGGACTGGAAGCATGGTTTCGCGGTTTTCATAACAGTCCTATCAAAAAGGGCCGATTTACGTATTTTAAAGCAATTATCTAAACATAAACCATAAAAAAATCCTTTTAAGAGCGTGAATTAAGGAAAATACAAATAAAAATCAAATTTTTAAAATTTGTACAATTTGCATACCAATAACTAACAAATATTAAATATTACAAAACAAAAACACCATAATGAACCCAATAGAGCAGTTGCAAACAGCTGATAACAGCATGGCAACGTGGACAGCTTGACCTCCGACATTGGTTGCCATACGCCGTTGCCATGGTGCTAAGAGCTGTTCTCAACTGCCATTTGCTTACTGTGCTAAAAATGGCTTCTATTTATTTTCACGTGGAGTTGACTGACCTCCATCTACGTCACTCTGACGTCATATGAAACTTCTCTATAGATATAAAAAATAAGTATATAAATAAAAAACTGGATTTTTTTTACTCACCGTTTCAAAATTCTATAATCCTGGAACGTTTATAATCCTTGAAAAAATGAAACATTAATCCTCGCTACAAATTTCGAAAAATGCATGTAGAGTTACGAAATTTCAAAATTTAAAAGAATACTCCAAACATATTTTTAGTTTATATTCTACATATATACACATTTCTATAAAATATATCATAATTTAGCAAACAAAAATTGACCACTACCATACAAGCATGTTTTTCAAATGAAGTTACCCTACTGTTGCCAAAATTGAAAAAGTAAAACAAACGAAACATGTCGGCAACAAAAGTATTCGAACACTAGCAAAAAATCCTGTGTTAAAAAAGTACACTTCGTACGGTTTTGTTAAATAAATCCTTGTCGAATCATGTTCCTACACTGACTAAGAACAGGATTCGACAAGGATTTATTTCACAAAAACGTATGAAGTGTACTTTTTTTTACATAGGAATTTTTTCTAGTGTTTGGACACTTTTGTTGCTGACTGTAGTATAAGCAGAGTGGATTTAACGTCCCACTACTACAGCGTTATGGGCGACAATCTCGGAGATACGCAAGTAAGGTTGCAATTAACATCGCACTAGCACTGCGCTTCGGCGACAATCTCGGAGATACGCAAGTAAGGTTGCAGTTAACATCGCACTAGCACTGCGCTTCGGCAACTTTATGTAGCAATTAGTAATATGCAGATACGCAAGTAAGATTGCAATTAACATCGCACTAGAACTGCGCTTCGGCGACAATCTCGGAGAGACGCAAGTAAGGATGCATTTAACATCACATTAACATTGCGATTGGGCGACGATCTCGGAGAGACGCAAGTGATGTTACATTTAACATCGCACTAGCACTGCGCATCGGCGTGTGTACGCTCCGCGTACATGAAAACAACAAAAAAAAAAAAAAACATCACTGGATACAGTCGACAGCAAAGGTATCCGAGCACTAGCAAAAATTCCTACGTAAAAAAAGTACACATAATAGAGTTTTGTTAAATAAATCCTTATCTAATCCTGTTGTTAGTCAGTCTAAGAACATGATTCGACAAGGATTCATTTAACAAAACAATATTAAGTGTACATTTTTTACGCAGGAATTTTTGCTAGTGCTCGGATACTTTTGCTGCCGACTGTACTCCCCCGCATTCTGCATGAATATTTAAAATGCATAAAATTTCAAAACTTCTTAAAAACACGATGCATATCTCATACTTAATTAATAAATACCTTTATTTTGCTTTTAAAAACACGAAGCATATCTCATACTTAATTAAATAAATCCTTTTATTTTGCTTCGTTACTCATGGCAGAAAGCTTTTTCGCCGGAGGGCCCTCCACGTCCTTGGTGCCTCCCGCTTGTAGTGGACTTGCCATGAGTAACGAAGCAAAATAAAGGGATTTATTTAATTAAGCATGAAACTTTGTTTTGCAGCAATCAGTAAAATTAAATAAATCCCTTTATTTTGCTTCGTTACTCATGTCATAAAGCTTTTTCGCAGGAGGGCCCTCCGGCGAAAAAGCTTTCTGCCATGAGTAACGCAGCAAAATTTTGTTTTGCAGCAATCAGTAAAATTAATTAAATCCCTTTATTTTCCTTCGTTACTCATGTCATAAAGCTTTATCGCCGGAGGGCCCTCCGGCGAAAAAGCTTTATGACATGAGTAACGAAGCAAAATAAAGGGATTTATTTAATTAAGCATTAAATTTCGTTTTGAAGGGACCAGTAATATGCACGTCTGTACGCTCCGCGTACATGAAAAAAAAAAAAATCACTGCCCTAAAAGGACACCTTCTCCAAATGATGTCATCCGGATGTCCTATGGACGAAAGGACGTCCTGTGGGCATCTTCAGGATGTCTTGTGAACGAACGGACGTCCTGGGGACATCTTCGGGATGTCTTGTGGACGAAAGAACTTCCTGTGGACATCGTCAGGATGTATTATGGACAAATGTGTGTTGTTGGGGTGGATAACTCACCCGCATTCTGCATGATTCTTTAAAATGCATGAAATTTCGTTTTGCAGCGACCAGTAATATGCACGTCTGTACGCTCCGCGTACATGACACCCCCCAGAAAAAAAACACTGCCTTAAAAGCACATTTTCTCCAAATGATGTCCTCCGGATGTCTTATGGACGAAAGGACGTTCTGTGGACATCTTCAGGATGTATTATGGACAAGTGTGTGTTGTTGGAGTGGATACCTCACCCGCATTCTGCATGAATCTTTAAAATGCATGAAATTTCGTTTTGTAGCGAACAGTAATATTCACGTCTGTACTTTCCGCGTACATGACCCCTCCCCCCCCCCCAAAAAAAAAACACTGCTTTAAATGCACATTTTCTCCAAATGATGTCCTCCGGATATCTTATGGACGAAAGGACGTCCAGTGGACATCTTCAGGATGTATTATGGACAAGTGTGTGTTGTTAAGGTGGATACTTCACCCGCATTCTGCATGAATCTTTAAAGTGCATGAAATTTTGTTTTGCAGCGACCAGTAATACGCACGTCTGTACGCTCCGCGTATATGAAAACCAAAAAAAAAAAAAAACATCACTGGATACCTCACCCGCATTCTGCATGAATCTTTAAAACATACGAAATTTCGTTTCGCATCGATCAGTAACGCGTACATAAAAACCAAAGAAATATCACTCAATGCGTCGCACACAAACTCCATGAATCTTTAAAACGTACAAAATTTCGTTTCGCATCGATCAGTAACGCGTACATAAAAACAAAAAAAAAAAAAAAATCACTAAATACGTCTCACTCAAACTCCATGAATCTTTAAAACGTACGAAATTTGGCAACAATAACGCACTGAGCTGAAGAACAACTGGAGGAAATGCTAGATCGGTTTTCGCGTGCCGTTTTTTGAAGGTTTGTCTTCCGAGCGTTGTATGGCAAAAAGCCTTTGATATATTTATATTTCAAAATAAAATTGTGTAAAGGTTGTCTGTTCGAACAACCATATGCTAAACATGACATTACAATTTTAAATTTTAATTCTTTAAAGATTATAATAGTAATAGATGACCCGATAAATGTAGCTTGCCATACAAGGCAGGCGAACGATTGCAGAAAAACTGGCACGCACGAACACTGTGTAAAAGTATTGGAAGCATTTGCTCCAGTTGTTCTTCAGCTCAGTGCAATAACGTACACGAAAATCATAGTTTCAAAACATCATGCAGTTACATCCAGACTGAAACATTGTGATCACAAATAGGTAAACAATCACAAATCTGGCTGTGTTTCAATCCAAACGCAACATTTGTTTACAAAACTGATCGCAAAGTTGTGAGCGATGAGGGGGAAATTTGTGACTGCCTCGGAGCTCTCACAACTCGATCGCAGGTGTACTATCGCCTCAAAAAACATGGCCGCTGTTGTCCAGTGATATCGAAGAAAGTAATAGTCACAGACAAGGATATAATTTGTCTGTTGTAATAATCATTCTTGAAATGATAATACATAATCCGAAACAAATATTATAATATTTCATTAATCTACAATATGAATTAAATACTATCCAACATAGTGAAACTCTTCTTTACTCGGAAATTATACTTAAAGTTCTCATTGGAATTGGAAGATAAATGTAAGTGTAAAATATGTTACGTTATGGTTTTGTATATTCATGTACGATTAAATGTTTAACATTGAAATATTATTATGGATTATGCGGAAAATTATAATTGTAACATTTGTATATTTTATAAATGTTAGGCTTATTTAATGTAAATTAAACGTAATATGTCATGTTTCTGTAATTGTTTATTTACAATGTAGAATAATATGTTCTATTATTTAATGAGATGACTATGATATTCGTTAAAACTTTACAATCTGCTATGATATCATTTGGATAAATATTCTTCTCGTTGTAAATAAAAGCCCGATTAGTCAATTATTTATTCCATTATCTATTTATTCTGTTTAGGCGAAAAAAAATAAGAAGATGATGTGGCCGCAATATTTCGTAAAACTATAATTCGGTGTAGTAAACCTTAAATATACTTTTTATTGTAAATAACAGTTATTGCATTTGATTGTAAAAGCCTGATTAGTCAATTATTTATTTTATTATATATAAAACTCTATAGCTGTGAAAATATACAACTTCATTGTTAGTGTTGAAAATGAGTTTTGGAGAATAAAAATATTTTACTGTCAAATAACTATACATGTGCATAATTTATATCTGTAGCTGGTTCATTACATTTAAATTCAGTATTTAACTGTTTGTAAGCTTTAAATGAAAACTTTATGATTAAACACTATAAATTACAAAATCTTATCCGTTAAAAATGGAGGAGGAGGGGGAGATATGCTGCTCTCCCTCCCCTTCCTGTTACTTTGTTTATGGTTACATGATTACACAATAAATAGACTTTTTTCCTTCCCCTTCAATACACTTTCTTCACTCTTTTTTTTTTTTTTTTTTATTATTATTATTATTATTATTATTATTATTATTTCTTTTTTGCTGTGTTTGAATTCACTGCTGCTAGATCTATTTTTTCCCAATTGCTTATTACTTTGTTACTGAATTTTTTCTTCATATACTACATTCATTTTAACTAAATAACTTGATATAGTCAATTGAATACAACACACAAGCATCAAGCAATAACCAATTAGCCTTGAATTAAAGCATTGTAGCCTGAAAGAGAAACATTAATATATTTAATAGCAAAATTTTAAATTTAAAGCTTACTAACAGCTAATATTGAATTTAAATATAATGAAATAGCTGCAGCTATTAATTATACATATGCATTATTCTTTGATAAAATATTTTATTTTTCAAAACACAATTACAGCACTAATAGAGAAAGAATGTGGCTTGTACTTTTTCAACTATAAATATATACCATAAATAAAAAAATTGACTAATCAGACAGTTACAGTTAAATGTGGTAGCAGTTATTTACAATAAGAATATTTAAATAACTCGATAAAAGAAATATGAAAATGATGATTTTTAAGATTTTTTGTACAGTTACCAACTAATGATAAAAATGTTCCTTCTGTTTTTTTAAAAAATCAAGTCATCTTTTAAATATGTGTGCTATAAGTTTTAATTTGATGTTCCAAATTGGGAACGTTGGCCTGTAAAAAGGTTAAATTAGCCTAAAATTTATGAACTATATAAATGTTACAATTATAATTTTCTACGTAATCCATAATATTACAAAAAAGTGAACATACAAAACCATTGTATCTATATTTTTATACTTGACATATATCTTCAAATGAGAGCTTTTAGTATCTTTTCCAAGAAACAAAAAACCTTATTGTACCACAAAACTGACGTTAAAAAGTAATACATACAAAACTTTGAATTTACACCATAAAACGCTTTCATTCACAAAAATTGTTTTCGGTTGAAAGAAAACAGGATCTTTTGCCAAGCGTACAAAGTACGCATGAGTGCTGCAAACAAACACTCATGCCTACTTTATTCACCTGACGAAGGATCATGTTTTGTTAACATGATTATTATTATTATTATTTTTTTTTTTTTTTAACCTTAAATTCTGTTTTCACCTTCAGAAAATTTAGAACCATACTACTACTTGTTTTCACAATTTCTAACATTTTATTCAGCTTAAAAATACATTTAAATATATTTTGTTTTTTAAACTCAAAAGTGAAACATTAATTTTTTAAAAAGTAATACTAATTGAACGGTTATAGATTTTCACAACATGAATACATAATTAATAAATGCATTAAGCAATGAGGAATTATAGAAACAAATTTCTCCATAGAATAACATGAGTTCAGCTTCTTGTCAGCAACTGACTCTCTGATTATCAACTTTGAATTTCCTACATAATATCCATTAACATGTCAGGATAATTTTTTTATACCAACTATATGAAAAACGACAGAGCTGAGAATTTAACTCGGGTACTTAAACAGATATTATATGGGAAATGCTGAGCTGGTATCTGACAGGGTAGCTCAGCGATACATAATAAGCGGAGTGCTCGATTTCAGCTCCCAGCTCTGGCCTTTTTCACGTAGTTGGTATACAAAATTCAATCTTACACTCAAATTTCTCTAAATAAATCATCGTTCATGAATGATTTAAGTAAAGATTACAGGGTCTATCAAAGTTGTGCTATCATTAAACTTTATATGTTTACCCGTTAAATCTGCATTTGCAAATACAGTGACATTGCCAACAGATGTCATGTGGGAAATGCCGAGTTGATAATCAGCCAAGGTGGCTCAGTGGTAGAACATCTGCACTGTAAGTGGGGTGCTCGAGTTTGATTCCCAGCTTGGATATTTTTCACATAGTTTGTACAAAAAAATTCAACCTTACACTTCCATTTCTCTAAATAAATATTCATAGGTCATGAATGATATTTCTAAGTAAAAGTTACATTGTCTATGATTTAAATACCTTATATTTATCCTTTCTTTAAATGAATATATTTCGTCATGTTTATCGCAGCCCTCTTCAGCGTCATTTCGACGCTGATGAGGGCTGCGATAAGCATGCCGAAATATATCCGTTTAAAGAAAGGATAAATATAAGGAATTTAAATCATAGAAGTCATTTCGACGCTGAAGAGGGCTGCAATAAGCATGCCGAAATATATCCGTTTAAAGAAAGGATAAATATAAGGTATTTAAATTTAAATCATAAACGATAATCCTGTAATATTATACCTATTACATGGTCTATCAGATTTGTGTCACGATTAATTTTACACTGAAGCATCAGCAGGAAACAGTTGTTGCCTGATTACCGATTTATTGATGTTCTGAAAATGCATCAAAATAGTCGATCAATCATAACATTAAAAGAAAAAAAAAACTTTTTTAAAATGCATAATACCCTAATACAACTGAAATTTGTTAACGTGAATCTCGAGAGGAAAAAATTTTTTTTCATACTATCAATAACCAAACTTCATTTTGGTGGGGATAGTGGAAACAGTTCATGTTAATAAGGTTTGACTACCTAATGCATCGAAAACATAATTAAAATAGCATTTGAAATACGTTAAAATTTTACTAAAAACAATCTCTTTTTACTTCCTTATACAATGTATAAGAAAACATTGTAATCCTGATTTGCGAAATGGATTTTATATCTGACACTAGCGAGCTTCGCCCGCTAGCGGGTCAGTATTTTTAAATGAATCACTATAATGAATGAATTCTCAAAATTGCATCTTATCACTCATCAACATTACTCTTAAGAAAAGAAAAACTAGTATGTTGTGGCCACCACAAGACTTTCTTCTATATTTTACTATACATATTCAATCAGTAATAATATTAAAAAAAAAAAAAAAAAAAAAAAAAAGATTTTTTTTTCTAAGTTTTTTTTTTTTTGTTAAAAGTAAAAAAAATCGATAACTTTGTTTTAAATTATCACAGATTTATGGTTCAACCATTCGTTTTAAAGGTATTGACGAGATCTTTCGAATGATACCCATCTTCAAAATTTAACCCCCCTAGGGGGGTACTTCCCCCCCAGGGGGGGAACCGATGACCCCCCATGCACAATTTTTTTTTCCTAGTTAACTACTACTATTATCAATAATTCATATTAATTTTACAATCACAAGTTTAAAATAACTCTCATTATGCCCATTTATACGGAATTTTGTCCTATAAAATGCGATCACAGCGCCACCTGTTGAGCTATTAATCCCCAAATCTAATGGGCACCAGTTCATGTCAGGGTGCAACTAAATACCAAGTTTGGTTAAATTTCATTCATTGGTTCGTGAGATACAGCGTCCACAAAAAAATGATACAGACAGACAGACAGACACACAGACAGACATTTTTTAAAAACTATCAATTCGTGTTCAGGACATCCCAAAACGTGTAGATCCGTCAAAAAACGGAGGTCGAAAATTTTCGCGAATCCAATACTTTCTCTATATTACATATAGAAGAAAGTAAAAAAATCGTGATCGGGTAAAAACTGAAACAGAGTCCCCACTTTCTTCGACAGAGTAGACACGTGCGCTGCACGCACATATTCTTTTACCATCCTTATGATTTTTCAAAATTCCATATTTATTATTACTCATAAATTTCATTCTTAAGAAAGAGAATTGAAAAAAAAAAAAAAAAAAAAAAAAAAAATCATTCAGCTTTGGCTAAAAACTCACACTGGGTCCAAATTGCCTTCGGCTGTGTTACAGCGTCTAGAATAAACAGTGTGGCAATCGCCTATAACCGTGATGTTAAAATGATGCTACAAAAATTAAGCTTACCCAGATGTCGCTGTGATCGAAGCTATTGCTCAAATCGAAGACCTGATTGGCTTTTCCCAGTTTCGTCAGTTTAATCATGTGATCTAAGCATACAATTAACCCATAGGGAGTCTCGGTTTTGTTGTCATGACACTAGCTTCGATTACAATGACATCTGGTGACAGGCTTAATTTTTTTAGTACAATTTTATTCGCCGCTTTCCACACTTTATTCTAGACGCTGTAGTTGCGTAGACCCATGCGCAGCGCGTGCATATTCCTTCACCCTCCTTATGATTTCTCAAAATTCATTTATCATCGGGTAAAAACTCAAACCGGGTCCCCACTGCCTTCGGCAGTGCAGACCCATGTGTGCTGCACGTGCATGTGTTCTTTCTCAAGTCAAACTTTTATTTTTAAGAAAAGAAAACGAAAATAATCCTTTATCATCGAGTAAAAAGTTAGACCGAGTCCCCACTGCCTTCGGCAGCACAGGTTAGGGGATATGCGCGCTGTGCAAATAGGTCCCAATTTTTGCCTAAATCCAATTTTTGCCTGTCAACTATAATGTTGACATAGAAAAAATTGTGAAAGCTTTCTTTTTTTTTAAATTATGGGTTTAAGTTTATAAATTTTAATATTCATTAGTAATGAAGCTTATAACTAAACAAAACAAACCACTTCAAAAAAACATTGCCCGCTTGTTCTACCTAGTTAGGATTTTGTTTGTTTTATAATTAGTTTATTCTAACTTTGAATTGAATGTTATAGGGTTCGAGCCCAGGTTGTGCTCAATGGCCTAGCCATTTAGAATTTTCAATGCGGTCTGAAACTTACACAACTTGAGCTAGAATCCCTTAAAAAAGGTCCTCATTAAAGGTACCTCAGTCAGACTCATAGCGTTATTAACACGTTCATTGCCCAGCATGATTCAGCTGAGCTTCTCACTGGGCACAAATCCGATCGTCGGAGATGACATGTACCAGAGAGCCACAAATGAAAAAATAGAAATTAGAAAATTCCAGAAACTTTTTTTTATCAAATAGTTGTCCTCAGAAAACGCTATGCCCGACAATAATAGGAGTAAAACAAGGAAGTGTCCCACCCTTCATAGATTTGTAAGAATCAGCAAAGCGAGCCTATAAGAAGTATGTATGTGTGTGCTCTATGTTACCAGAAGAGGAAGCAAAGAAAAATGTAAAAGAAACACTATATATGCAACCTATTGTTTCTATTGTCCAGAATCACCTCAAATGTGCTTAGAGTGTTTTAACGAACACCAAGTGATATAGTATAATGTAATGTTTTCCTAAATATAAATTAATAAAAAGTACAGCATAATGTGTATATTTTTAGTATTTTTATGTTGTATATCCTTTATTTATATTTCAGTGCTTATTCCATTAATTTCCTTTTAAAAATCTTATTAATGCATTAGTAGTCACATATTGGTCTATTTGCCGCCCACTGATTATAAATTTCCCCAACAGATCACCCCTTAAAAATAAAGTAAGAAAATTCTGTGTAACTAACCTTGAGTGGATGTTCTCTAACATAGTCTGTTTTTAAGTCATTCTTGATATTTTTTGAGCAGTTAAAAACATTTTACTTCTAAAATCGGTATTTGACTGTGATGCGACTATTAACGTTGATTATTTTTTCCCCTACTTCTAGTTTTTCAGAAAGGTTAGAGGTTTGCGGGAAAAGTTTTGCATGAATTAAAGGCAGCTCATCTTTCTCTACTGGCTTTCTTTCGGCTTTCCCTTTATACTAAACAACAGCGGGGAATAGACCGACATGCGACTACTAGCGTTATAAAAAATGACACAATTACTCTCATGCAGTGGTGTCACCAGAAAAAATTCCAGGGGGGGGGGGCACAACCTGAAAAAATATTTTTTTTAAATAAAATTCTGATAGCATAGTTTTAAAGTTAAAGAAAAAAATGCTCATTAGAATTTTCCAGGGAGAGGCAAGTGCCCCCCCCCCTTGCTTCATTGTCCCGATGCCCAAGATCTTGTGTTAACTTGAACGAGAAGAGCGTCACCCATATCTGGAAGACATGGAGATGAACGTGTTAAATTTTATTAACTCAAATACCTCCACATTACCCTATTTACACAAACAAAATTTACTGCTGTCTGCATCCAAGTGCTTCCATATCTTTACTATATAACTAATGATGTAATAATCATAATGAAGGAAAATGGATATTTGCCTATAAGAATGAATGATAGTAAAGTACAGCTCTATAAAGTCGCCAAAATAGATACTACCAACACCAAATGGAATATCCTTACTGGTAACTCTTTACCGCCACATTTTTAAAACAAGCTGCATTCATTTCTTATTAGTCACATCTTTTCCCTAATACATCAAAAATGGATGAGAAACCAAAATCAATAAAAATTTGGGATTTGCCTGAACAGAGGAAGAATCTGTCAGTTTATTTCAAGCAAAACACATTTAGCCTAAAATTACTTCTTGTGCAAAAAAATTCTTAGAACTAACATTTATTAAAAATTTTTTATACGTAAACTGTGTGTTGTCATCAATAAAATTTGCTTGGCAAGATTTGCAGCATTATTAACATTTTCGTATGGTGAGATTTGCACCAGCAAAATAGAAAAGTACTGATAATAATAAACCTTAATTTTTTTTTAAATAATTAAGCAATGTATCATTTGTCCCTAGTCATTAAATAATATGAAAGAGCCTGACAGTTTATCCAAAATTATATCAATTTACAAAAGCTTTATAAGCTTCTAATTGTTGAAAATTACCTACTAAACAAATAAAATAAATGCTAGTTTTCATGTACTATGCAAATATAACTTTAGAATTTTTTAAATAAATGCCTAAAATATGGATTAAATGTTAGATTAGTTGATGCGTATACATAACGTTTCTGAAGCTAAAAATATAAAAGATACAAATACATTAATATTTCTAAACTAAGTTTTAAAAAGCTGCATGTAAACAACCTATAACAAAAAAAGTTCAACTAATTTTTTTTTAAAACATAAACTGCATTAAACTTCATATATAAGTGTGAATATCCTTTTATTTTTTATTTTATCTCCCTCTCATAATACACAGGGAGAGACATTTCCAGGAAAACAATTACATTTAAACATTTCTCTATTTTTAATTACGGATACGTTAATAAATAAATATAAACAAAAACGCAAGCATATGCTAGGTCACATGTTTCTCTCTAGCCAATCATTACGGTTTATCGTTTAAAATAATCGATGTATTGGAAACCGGAAATCACAAACTTGCGATCAGCCGTCGTCATTTGTGAGCGACTGAAATTGTTGCGTTTGGAATGAAACATTCTTGGCGATCACAAATTTCGGATTTGTGATCACTCGCTTGCGAGCGAGCGAGCGTTGTAGTCTGGATGTAACCGATGGTGAGGTTACCACCTTGGAGGAAGGATAAGAATGGAGACGGCGAGAGCCGGTTTTCAATGGAGAAAGAGTGAAATAACTGTATCAGGTCCCTTGAACTGTGCACCCAAAACATTCGCTTAAATTCTATTGCCGTTAGTGTTAAACATACGAAAAAACGGTAATCACGGTTTATCCTTCAAAAATACTGAGAAATATTTTTTGTTTAGTGTATCAATCTTTTTTTTTACTTTCTCTTACCCATAAGTATTGTTTTGGGGCCAAAATTTCGAAAGCGAGTTTTTGTTATATTTACCTGTTCTGAGGCCCCCTGAACACGAAAATCATGTTTTTAGCAAATGGTCTGTGTGTATGTCTCTGTGTGTGTATGTCTGTCTGTTATCAGCATATCTCAAAAACAAATTATGGCAGAAAGTTCAAACTTGGTATTCTAAATTTGTATCATATAAGGATGCTACACTAAACTTTTCGTTAAGATCAAGCAAATGGTTCGTGTACAGGGACACTCAAAAGTTTTCAAATACATTACGTCTATGGGGGAAATTGCAGGTAAGTAGAGTTTAACATCTATAGACTGCACTAAACCAAATGAAACGAATATATATTTTTTGTAATAGAGATAGTCAACAGGGGAAAAAAATATTGTGTATGCAGGAGCCTCGCCTCCCCCCCTGGGGGGGAAGTCCCCCCTCGAGGGGAGTAAATTTTCATGAGGGGTATCTTTCAAAAGAGCTCGCCAGTACCTTTAAAACGAATGGTTGAATCACTGATCTGCGATAATTTAAAACAAAGTTATCGATTTTTTTTACTTTTAACAATTTTTTTTTTTTTAATATTGAGAATAAAATGGACTTTTTTTTTGCATATTTGGTGTTATACTACTTCTCTAATAAGGAAATCGCCTGCATTATCATAAAAGATAATTTTTTTAAATAATAATTTTAATAAATTATTTTTACTTCCTTCTGTATTCAATAGAAGAAAGTATTGGTTGCGTAAAAATTTTCGACCTCGAGTTTTTGATGGATTTATACGTTTTGAGAGATGTAGAACACGATTTCACCATTTTTAGAAAATGTATGTCTGTCCGTCTGTCTGTCAGTCTGTCTGTGTGTGTGTGTGTGTGACAAAATTTTGTGGCAACTGTATCTCAGAAACTACTGCACAGAATTTCATACAAATTGGTATGTAGTTGCACTTTGACACAAATTAGTGCCTATCAACTTTTGGTAAAAAGTGTTTTACAGGTTGCGTTGCTATCCCGCCTTTTCTAAATTTTTAACTTGGTGATATAGGACAAAATTTTGTATAAATGTGCATAAAGAGAATAATTTTTTAGTAATCATTATGAAATTTACAAGAATTATTTATAATAGAGATAGTCGACTGGGAAATTTTTTTTTGTATGTGTGGGAGCCTCGCCACCCACCCTGGGGGAGGAGGGAAGTCCCCCTCTCCAGGGGAGTAAATTTTCAAGATGGGTATCTTTCGGAAGGTCTCGTCAATACCTTTAAAACGAATGGTTGAACTATAAATCTGTGACAATTTAAAACAAAGTTATCGATTTTTTTTACTTTTAACGAAAAAAACTTTTCTTTTTTTTTTTTAACGAAATTTAACCAAACTTGGTATTTAGTCGACCCCTGACATAAACTGGGGCTGATTAGATTTGGGAATTAATCGCTCAACAGGTGGCGTGGGGATCGTATTTTTTCTAAATTTTTAACATGGCAGTATAGAACAAAATTCCGTATAAATGTACATAATGAGCGTTAGTCTAAACCTGTGATTGTAAAATTAATATGAATTATTAATAATAGTAGTAGTTAATTAGGGAAAAAAATTGTGCATGTGGGGGCATCGCTTCCCCCACCTGGGGGGAAGTACCCGCCGGGGGGGGGGAAGGTAAATTTTCGAGATGGGTATCTTTCGAAAGGTCTCGTCAATACCTTTAAATTAAATGCTTGAACTATAAATATGTGATAATTTAAAACAAAGTTATCGATTTCTTTTTACTTTTAACGAAAAAAAAAAATGAAAAAAATCTTTTATCTATATATATGTATATATATATATATATATATAGTAATACAATAATAAAATATAATAATATCAGTGCAAAATTTTATGACATTCAAAGATGATTCAACCTCAGCATTAAAACAAGTATTCAGATCATAATCGCAGACCACTCATATCAAATCAGAAAAGAATTAAAGATAAATCGAAATGAATTTTGGAGATGAGAAAAAAGCATGATTTGCATTCCAACGTTTTCAAGGGCCTGGTAGAATGCAAATATGCTAAGAAATGGATGTTTTTCTGTCACAAAGAAAGCAAAAGCTAAGAATTTCTTTGTTCACAGGCCCGAAACATCCATTGAAAATCCATAAAAAAGAAGATCAAAATCACAATATTACCTGAAATAATCCTAAGACATATTTATTGGAGATTGAAATAAACATACAAAATTACTTAATAAAATATATTTGAAACTGATTCAAATACAAGATACCCATGTGAAAAAACCAGAAAAATTCAATCCAGAAAAACTAAGATACAATGCACATGTAAAATTTAACAATCAGAACTCAGTTAAACACACAGTTAATCAGGTCAAAATTGCAGTGACCATTGAGTAATAAAGGATGCGTAGTGTTATTCAGGTAAATTAAGGATTCATACGTATTCAGATCCTAAAAAAAGCAGCTTATTATTCATAATTATTTTAGCATGCCATAGATAGTGCTGCCATCTAGAGGATTGAGATGAAAATAATAGTAAAATAAAATGAATTATTCATAATTATTTTAATGTGAATAATAGTAATAAAAATAAAAATTATGAATAAATAATGAATAATAATATTTACAATAATAAAATAAATAAATAAATGATTAAAAGAATTTTTGAATCAAGTGTTTGGGATAGCCATTAATTAATGCTAATTTTTTAAAAAATCGAAATTGTACTTTTTGATGTTTATCAGACACTAAATTTTTGATACGTAGATTAAAATTAAGAAGAATATTGACAAATACAGATTTATGTAAACATGTTTGAAAATTAGTAAAAAAATTTACCTTAAAGGGGAAATCTTTCTTTTTATCATATAAGTCAAATTCTAATTTGCCATTACAATTAAGAATAATTTTTAAATCTAAGAAACTAATGACATTAGATTCCAAATCAGTACTACTAAGAGACAGGTTTTCAGGATAATTAACAGGTAAGTTTAGATTGGTGTGATGTTTATCCAAGTATAATATAATTATATCATCTATGTATCGTAGTAATTTAAAGTTAGTACACTCAATATCACGCTCATAATAATATAAGTATAGATCAGCTAATATACTAGAAGCAATGCCACCTTGTGGCAATCCTAAACGTTGTTTATATAAATAATTATTGAATAAAATATAGTTATGGAAAAGTATAAACCTAGTCAGAGTTTTAAAGGTTGAAGGAGTAATGTTAACATTTAGATTTAAATACTGCTGATTTTCTACAAAAAGTTTATTTATAATATCAAACATATCTTTAATAACTATATTATTAAAAAGATCATTGAAATCAAAAGTTTTTATACCAGTAATATCAGTAAGATTTTTAATTTTATTTTTGAGTTGAAAACTATTTTTTAGAAAAAATTACACTTGTTAGAAACAATATAACTATGTAATTTTTTAAGGATATTTAATAATATAATATTAGCATTAGAAGTGTAGGCATTACAGGCAACAGTAACAGTACGAAATTTAATTGGATCTTTATGAAATTTCGGAATTACAACTAAATAAGGATAATTATAGTTATTATTTTTAGTTTTTATCAACTTGTAATAATTAAATATATGCCTGTTTTTAATTTCGATACTGTCATTAATCTTAACAAAAATATTACTAGTATCCATAGTATCAAAAAGAAGTTATTTATAATACTTTTTGCAAATAATTGCATAGTTATTAGCCGCCTTGTCAACATAAGTAATGATAAATTTAGACTGTAGGTCGAGAATTGCTGAATTAATTTCTTTGAAATTATAGTACTTGATATTAGAAAGATGGTGCATATTATAAACTAAATCAAGTTTAAATTTCTCAAGTAGCTTAAATTTCCACTCATTAAAATATTCCACTGGTTTATTATAATCAATAGCAATTTTGTATATAAAGAGATCAAAGTCTAAATTAAATTGAGTAATGATATCAATAAATTTGAATTTTGAAGGCATACGAAATTTAGTGCCATATTTCATCAAAGATCTTAAAGTAAGATTTTCCACAATATTGATATCGCCAGTAATAATTAGAGATGTAACGAATAGTGATTTGGCCGAATAGCAGAATACCGAATATTCGGCCAAATTTTAGGCCGAATACCGAATATTCGGCGGCCGAATAGTTAGCTTTTGAAACAAGTTTCACTTTTGTTTGTAATTAAAATACTTTTTCAATTTTAAACTGAATCTAAAATAAATATTAAAAAAATTGCTTTTTAATCTTTATATATTTAAAAAAAAAAAAAAAAAAAAAAAAAAAAACTATAACTTGATGTTTTTAATATTGTAAATGAGTAATTCTCTGAAAAGTGGTCATTTCATGTCCCAGTAGTCTTGAGGGCATATTTTTAAAAGCACAAAAACAAAAAGCTGTCCAAACTATCAGTATTAATTGGTTTTACATATAAATTGTTATTCTTTGGTTATTGGAATTCAAATATAAATTAAAAATATTTTTTTTAATGCAAAATATCATTCCGTCACTGTGTCCCCATTCCCACATGTAAGTAAATAAAATGGTTTCTATGGTATTAAAGCATGTATATTTAGATTATTTGAACTGAAAAATTATTAAACATACTTTGATAAATATATATCCATTATAATATATTTATATATCATGCAATGAAAGAAATTAGAACACTTTTTATTGTTGTCCCTGGTAATAGCCATCATTTCTCCCATCACACTAACGGCACTCCTACTTACTGTATTAATGGCGGCACATACTTTATATAAGTATAACTTAATTTATATAGCAGCAAAGTAAAGAAACCGTAATATATTCTTCTGCAGAAGATTAAGCTATTTTTACATGACAGAAAACACTAATTTATTCATTTTATAATTTTAAAAAATGGGGAAATATATATATATATATATACAGGTAAGCTAAGAATTGTTAAATTTTATGTTATTGACTTCTCTCATGATTTAAACATGAAAAGTGATATATTTTGCATTTTATTATTAAAGGTTCTAATCCTTGTTTAACCCTATCACTGTGTCGTTTTGTAATACAAAATGACTACCTGCCTGGCGTTTGTCTGCGTGGATGCCAGGTTACAGTGATAGGGTTAAAGATAAATTTGTAACAAAACATTCCTATATTATGTAAAATTATTAAATACAGTTATGTATTATGTAATTTTAAATGAGTAAATGTTAATTTTTATTAAAATCACACAATTAACTGTGGAAGAAAATCATATTTATTGAAATTTTATTTTTCCGACTGAGTGAAAATAACGCCTGGACCGGGAATCGAACCCCGGATCTTTGACTTACAAGGTCAATGCTCTACCACTGAGCTATCCAGGCCGACATCCCAGTCCGCATTACTCACTCAGACAACCTTTTAGGCAGAAACATCTCTGGTCTATCATGTAGATAGCTCAACAGAAAATAAGCCGCAGTTAAAGGAAAACACCATTAAACAATAGGAGAGAAATACAATTTTTATTAAAATCACACAATTAACTGTGGAAGAAAATCATATTTATTGAAATTTTATTTTTCCGACTGAGTGAAAATAATGCCTGGACCGGGAATCGAACCCCGGATCTTTGACTTACAAGGTCAATGCTCTACCACTGAGCTATCCTGGCCGACATCCCGGTCCGCATTACTCACTCAGACAACCTTTTAGGCAGAAACATCTCTGGTCTATCATGTAGATAGCTCAACAGAAAATAAGCTGCAGGTAAGGTTTTTCCACAGTTAATTGTGTGATTTTAATAAAAATTGTATTTCTCTCCCATTGTTTAATGGTGTTTTCCTTTACCTGCGGCTTATTTTCTGTTGAGCTATCTACATGATAGACCAGAGATGTTTCTGCCTAAAAGGTTGTCTGAGTGAGTAATGCGGACCGGGATGTCGGCCTGGATAGCTCAGTGGTAGAGCATTGACCTTGTAAGTCAAAGATCCGGGGTTCGATTCCCGGTCCAGGCATTATTTTCACTCAGTCGGAAAAATAAAATTTCAACGAGTAAATGTTAGCAGATTTTCTAAAAAATTAATACAGTGGAATGTAATTTTCAATATTTTTCATTAAATATATTTAAAAACAAATTTAAATGTTTTTTTTTTATATAAAGGTGAGTGACGGTATTCGGCCAGGCCGAATATTCGGTCAAATATCTGACAGTATTCGGCCAGGCCGAATATTCGGCAAAAGGGCCGAATAGGCCGAATACCGAATAGTGGCCGAATATTCGTTACATCCCTAGTAATAATATGACCATGAGATGGATTGAAAAAAGATTTATATTTGGAATCAGAACAATAGCATGGAGGCTGATCAATAGATGTAAGAAATTTAGCAAATTTATTGTAGTTAAATATTTTTCTGCCTAAAGTAATATTGTATTTAAAAGTTTTTTGAATGATGAAGTTTTTGATGGGAAAAGGATTTGATGGATCATTAAGTAAATTGTGGATATGAAGTTTATTAAACACAGGATGAGAAAAATTTGTCACCAAGAGAGAGTTATTTATTTTTTGACCAGATTTTAAGTCAAGTTTAATATTAAAACACTCAGCCCTGTAGTGTAAAATATCAAAAAATACATCACTGAAGTGTGAATCAAAAGAATGAGAATGGAAGACTTTAAAATATTTAAGAAGATACTTCTTTTTTATCCCAAATATAAAATTACGTATATCTTTCCAATTATAAGACTTAAGAAAAATACGTTCTAAGGATTTGAGATTTTGTAATAGAGATGAAATGTCCAGAAGTGGGGAAGACGACCTAGAAGAACCCCTAGAAGTTCTAGTAGTCTTTTTAAATAAAGAGTGATTTAATGTTTTATAAATATTACTGTAAAATTCAATTTTTGAAACCTTGGAATAAACAATATGTTGTTTATTATAAACATTAGAATTTAAACCAAAGGGATAAAGTGTATTCAGAGATTTAATATATTGCGATTCAAGTAAAAGACGTTCATTCAAATTCTTCTTAAAATTAAGAATTTTCACAGTAATATTATTAAAGTCATGTTGATGGAAGTGCATATATTCAAAATTAGTAGTAAATTGTCGTGATTTTTTAATATCAGAACGATGTAAGTTAATCCGCTTGTGTAATGGATTGCTAGTTTGTCCAATATAAATCATATTGCATAAATTGCATTTGATTGAGTAAATGATATTAAAAGCCTTACAAAATGTAACATGAGAGGAGCTATCTCTAAAATGAGAAGCATCAGCAAGAGGGCAAGTAAGACACCTTGTAGAATTGCATTTTTTTAAAAATAAATTACGAAGAGGAGGATGATATAGGTAGCAGGATGACGATCCAGAGTAATCCCTATACATTACTCTGTACCGAGCACAAGACAAGCCATAAGATTTGCCTTTTTTGCCAGGCGCTAAGTATTTACTAAGAACAACCATGTAATGAATAAAGAAGATAAATATTAGAAATATAATGAATTGAGACAATAATTATAAATAGTATTAAAAATTTAACTAAGCTTGCATATAACTAAAGCCTGATAAATTCTTAAAAATTGATAAATATTTATATCTATAAATAAATAAATAATTCTTTTGAAAATCTTGATTAAAATAAATAATACATTTGAAATTCTTGATTAAAATTAATGGAGCACAATTTAGTATAAATACAGAAACAGCCATGAGTAGAAAAATTTGGAAAATGTATTAATATTTACAATAAGTAGCCATTAGCCATGATGAAAATTCATCAATGATATATACAAAAATATATACAAAAATAAGTTATTTAAATTAGACCCCCCCCCCCCAAAAAAAAAAAAAAAAAAAAAAAAAAAATGACAGACTAATAAATAATACTCTGGTAAATCAAACAATATTACTAGTAAAACCATTAGATCAAAGACTCATAAGTAAAATGAATATGCAGCGTAACAGAAGATAAAAGTGTATGAAAGCTTAAAATTAAAAAAATAATAATAATACCAAGAAACTTACTAAATAAATGATAAAAGTAGTTCAAAATGATCATTAAATTGCATAACACTGAATGAATTGTAATACATCGAATAAGAATTGAAATATTGTTATAAAATAATAATAATAATACAACATAAAATGCGCAGATAGCAGCTATAAAATGATGTATTTTGAAATTTTTTGAAAAGTAAAAATTGCTTAAGTAATAGCAAAAATTGTGCAAACACATAGTGAATTAAAATAATATTAATATTAATGAAAAGCTTCATTTCCAAATAAAGCGCTATATGCAGCATTACCTTAGAAATGAAATAAATATAGTAATACAATAATAAAATATAATAATATCAGTGCAAAATTTTATGAAATTCAAAGATGATTCAACCTCAGCATTAAAACAATTATTCAGATCATAATCGCAGACCACTCATATCAAATCAGAAAAGAATTAAAGATAAATCGAAATGAATTTTGGAGATGAGAAAAAAGCGTGATTTGCATTCCAACGTTTTCAAGGGCCTGGTAGAATGCAAATATGCTAAGAAATGGATGTTTTTCTGTCACAAAGAAAGCAAAAGCTAAGAATTTCTTTGTTCACAGGCCCGAAACATCCATTGAAAATCCATAAAAAAGAAGATCAAAATCACAATATTACCTGAAATAATCCTAAGACATATTTATTGGAGATTGAAATAAACATACAAAATTACTTAATAAAATATATTTGAAACTGATTCAAATACAAGATACCCATGTGAAAAAACCAGAAAAATTCAATCCAGAAAAACTAAGATACAATGCACATGTAAAATTTAACAATCAGAACTCAGTTAAACACACAGTTAATCAGGTCAAAATTGCAGTGACCATTGAGTAATAAAGGATGCGTAGTGTTATTCAGGTAAATTAAGGATTCATACGTATTCAGATCCTAAAAAAAGCAGCTTATTATTCATAATTATTTTAGCATGCCATAGATAGTGCTGCCATCTAGAGGATTGAGATGAAAATAATAGTAAAATAAAATGAATTATTCATAATTAGTTTAATGTGAATAATAGTAATAAAAATAAAAATTATGAATAAATAATGAATAATAATATTTACAATAATAAAATAAATAAATAAATGATTAAAAGAATTTTTGAATCAAGTGTTTGGGATAGCCATTAATTAATGCTAATTTTTTAAAAAATCGAAATTGTACTTTTTGATGTTTATCAGACACTAAATTTTTGATACGTAGATTAAAATTAAGAAGAATATTGACAAATACAGATTTATGTAAACATGTTTGAAAATTAGTAAAAAAATTTACCTTAAAGGGGAAATCTTTCTTTTTATCATATAAGTCAAATTCTAATTTGCCATTACAATTAAGAATAATTTTTAAATCTAAGAAACTAATGACATTAGATTCCAAATCAGTACTACTAAGAGACAGGTTTTCAGGATAATTAACAGGTAAGTTTAGATTGGTGTGATGTTTATCCAAGTATAATATAATTATATCATCTATGTATCGTAGTAATTTAAAGTTAGTACACTCAATATCACGCTCATAATAATATAAGTATAGATCAGCTAATATACTAGAAGCAATGCCACCTTGTGGCAATCCTAAACGTTGTTTATATAAATAATTATTGAATAAAATATAGTTATGGAAAAGTATAAACCTAGTCAGAGTTTTAAAGGTTGAAGGAGTAATGTTAACATTTAGATTTAAATACTGCTGATTTTCTACAAAAAGTTTATTTATAATATCAAACATATCTTTAATAACTATATTATTAAAAAGATCATTGAAATCAAAAGTTTTTATACCAGTAATATCAGTAAGATTTTTAATTTTATTTTTGAGTTGAAAACTATTTTTTAGAAAAAAATTACACTTGTTAGAAACAATACAACTATGTAATTTTTTAAGGATATTTAATAATATAATATTAGCATTAGAAGTGTAGGCATTACAGGCAACAGTAACAGTACGAAATATGTATATATATATATATTAATATTGTTACTGAGTGAATTTGTATAGGAAAATATAGAAGAAAGTCTTGTGGTGGCCACATCATACTAGTTTAAAAACAGAATTATTTTTTAATAACCAAATTAAATTCTATATAAATGTAGGTGCATTAATGAAACGGCGGATTGAGAGGGGCTGTAGCCCCCCTCACACAGAACTATTTATCATATAAATCTCTCCCGAAGCCTAATTTGAATTATTTAACATAGGTTTACATAACATCGTTATCTTACCTCTTAATCTCCAACCTGTATTTATAGTATTAAATTTCAGGATAAGAGAAAGTCGTGTGAGTGACACACCAGATTATTGTAATTTTTTTTTTTATAATGAAATAAAAGCAGAAGCATTTCATCGTTAAATATCCTTTTCCTTTTTCATTCCGTAAAATTACACAACACAGCGGCCTGGAGAAACTTTCTTATTTAAAGTTATATATCACATTGAAAAAGCTAAAACTTATAAGAAATATAGTTTTTAAGATTATGTTAAATTGGCGAGAACATAGATTGCTTTGAACTGTGATAATGATAAACTGTGATAATGATAAAAAATAATGATTTTTATTATTTTCTTCTATTCAGAAGAAGAAAATATTGAATTCGTGAAAATTTTTGATGCATTTACACGTTTTGTAAAGCCTTGAAAATGATTTGACCATTTTTAAAAATGCAAGTCTGACTGTGTATCGTGTATGTGTTATCAAAATTTGTGGGTGCTGTATCTCATTAAGTAATGGGCAAAATTCTACAAAACTTTATATTTAGTTAAATCTTCATATGAATTGGTACTGATTATATTTCGGAGTAAATCGCCCATCAGGTGGCGCTACTATGCATATTACTCCCATTTAAGATAAAGCTCTATTTCATCTTCTGTTGTGTATAATTTCGTAAAATTTTATATTTAATTGGATCTTAATGGGATTTTATCCTGATAACACTCTGTAGTAAATTTCCCAACAGGTGGCGCTGCTATGCTGTGAGGCTTATTAAATGTAAGTGTAAAATTTGCAATATTAATTTTAATTATCTTAAAATAATTTTAAATGTTTGGGTTTTTTAAAATAATGCTTTTGTAATTAAATATATTTACATTGTCATTATGAGTGTATTTTCAGCAAGATAACAAAATTAAAAACTAAATTCTGATCCTCATTATCTGAAATTTAATGAAAATTTAATTTAAAATTGTTATGAACAATTTAATTGTTCTTTCCTTAATAAAGCAAAATCTGCTACAAATGTAAGGCGATATTTTCTTTGTCCTATTTTGGGGATTTGAAATTAATTCTTTAATATACATAATCTCAATATTTTATTTGAAAGATGGGCTATTTATTTAAAGAATATTACTATTTTTAGAAAATCTTATGTAAATATTCATATATTTCCCTTTTTATCAATTATATATTTATATAAATTCAGTCTATATTGTTTAAAATGTCAATTTTCTAAATATACTTTTATTATTATTATTATTAAAAGGTTGGCAAGTATGTAGAAGCTGATAAAACCCTTCTAAAATAGTTTTCTTGATCCCTGTTAGTTATAATGATATGAAAAAATTGTTTTATTTCATATCAGTTGTTTTAAACCCTTGCACTTGAATGAGTTACTTGTGGCAATTTGTTTTCTTATGCAATAAAAACAAACAATTTTGTTTGAATAATAATAATAATAAGAAGAAGAAGAATTTACATTGCAAATTTTTGTAAAAAGTTAGAAATGAAACTAGGTGCTTTAATATTCAATGCAAAAAATAACAACCCTCTCCCCCCCCCCCTTCCTCCCCACCGAACAAGACGGCATTATTAATTATACATATAATTATAAATACGCTAAAATTTTAAAATGAAACTTTGATTCGTAAGAAAAACACTAATAAAAATAAAATAGATTATAATTTGCACTACCCAACACGTTTTTCGTAAATGTTTTGAGTGCACCAATATGGCTGAACCGGTTACAGTTGGAGCTTCACTTAAACGAGCTCTCGCCCTCTATCTATCCTTCCTCCAAGGTTACCACATTTCAAACATCGATCGTTCAGCGGCGCATAAACACCATAGATATAGTAATATATATAGATCTATCATCCCCATGTTAACGTGCAAAGATTTTTGATGCCGAAAAAGTTTTTTGGCATCAGCCATGAGAGAGTATAAAACTCGAAAACAATAATGGAATAGAATGTTCATATATATTGAAAATGCCGAAATACTGCGCGGCTTTTAATTGTATAAATACATTTATGAAAGGAAGTGGAATAAGTTTACATAAATAAGTTAAATTTAACTAATTTATGAAAAATATGATTTTTTATAATAAGTTGTTTTGTTATTATTATGGTTTAAATACTGTTTTGATTTTTAATGGAATACTTTTTTTTTAATTTTAATATTTTTTAAGTTTTTATATTAGTAAGTAATATCGAATTTTCAAAATTCTTTTAAATGTAGTTAGCAGTGGCAGAGGTAAAGCCTGCTTGTTTTAATATATTATAACTAGTATTACCACAAGACTTTCTCCTATATATAATTCTATGCAAATTTACGCAATACAAATTATTTATTAAGTTATAATTTATTAAAGATATTTTCCATGATGAATGCAGACGATTTTTTTCTTAAAGTAGTATAATAATAAATGCTGAAAAAAATCATTTTTGTGCAGACATGAATAGATGTACAGTCGAACCTCGTTAACGTGAATCTCAAGGGAGATCAAAAATCTGTTCATCTTATCAGTAGTTCATGCTATCAGTAACAGCTCGTCATATAACTAAAGTAATCTTCATTTTGACGGGGATTGTGGTAACAGTTCATATTAAAAGTAATTGACGTTAACAGTGTTAACGTTTTTTTGTTTTCTGTGCACAAATCCCCTCAAATATCTTCCTTACTACAAATGTTCGTGTGTTTTAGAATTTTCTACCTCTGTAGCTCCTCAGGTCAAAGACATTTAACGGTTAAAATAATCATCGTTCCTCTCAAAATCAAACTGATGCGTATAAAATTATCAAACAGTGATTAAAATGGGGAAGGGGGCGTAACAAGAAAACGGTGGGTGAGGGGGCAAAATGGGGGCCAGATTCGATTCAGGAGGTCATTTTTCATAAGAATCTGCAAGAATGGTATCAGATACATATTCTTTTTTTTCTTTCAGAGCAGTGTAATTATCTGCAATTTAATAGGATAAGTTTTACTTTTTCTGTATTGTGATATGAGATTATTTTTCGTTAGTAGTAACTCATTACATCCGTCATTACATCTCTGTATATATATATTTAATTTTAAACTTTCAACAAAATCATTATATCCATTTAAAAATAAACCCACTATTTGCCCCATGCTGCAACTAGCCGATAAAGGGTTTTACACAAATTTTCAGCGAACACAAATTTTCTTGAGGATGAAGATATGTCTAATCAATTTATCTCTTCAAAAAATCTAACTTTAAATTTTCATTAAAATCATTTTATCAATTTCCGAGTAAACCCAATTCTTGCCATATGGTGCAAAAGGGATAACAGCAACCACAAATTTTCCTGAAGATGCGGATTTTGCCCAACGTTTTAGATCCCTAAAAAGCACTTAACCCCTAAACTCTAATAAAATTGGTTACATCCATTTCCGAGTAAGCCCAATTTCTGCTATATGTTGTGACTGGCCGTTAAAGGGTTAACGCAAATTTCCCTGAAGACGAAGATATGTCTCTAAAAAACACTTAACCCCAAAATTTCATCAAAATCATATGTTACAAAATTGTAAATAATTGTGTTTATTTTTGTATAAATTCTTTCAAAGAGGCTTAGTAAGTTGATAAAGTGCTAATTTTGTGCATTTCTAGTCGTTTTAGCGTTGAAATAGCCTTAATTTCACTTAAAAACGCATTAAAAAGCCCCAATAAGGCAGGTATAAGGATTTGGCGCCAAATTTGGCGGCTTTTTTCCACCTTGGCGATTTTTTTTGGCGACTTTGGCGAGAAAATCCTTATTAGGGATATACCAAATATGGAAGCTGTAAGTTGATTGGTTGACCACTTTCTAGAGTTTTCTCGAAAAATCTGGGTTCCATGGAACAGTATATAAGAAGCGCTTTCTCGCCAAGGCAGTTCAGTTCAGTCTGTGATCAGAGTCGGTCAGCTTGCATTGAGCCTCTTCGAAAGAGACTTGCTTTAAGTGTTATTGCTATACAGTTTGTACTGTGGATTTGCTATTGACAGCTGTTGTTTAAGCTGTGTTTACTGGTCGAATTGAAGCTGATACTTGGTTTATAGACCTGTATTTTTCTGGAACTTTCTGTGAATAAATTACTGAATTTTTGTAAGTTTGGCCTTTCATTCTCGGACAACTCACGAACCCCCAAGTACGCAACATTTCTGGTGTCAGAAGCGGGATTGTCTGTGAATGGTGATAACTAGAGCTATGGAGCAGGAGATGAAGAAACTTCTAGAAAGCTTAGCTACCCAGATGAATGAAATGAAAGAGGGACAGAGAGAGATGAAAGATAGCCTGAGTCAAGAGATGAAAGAAATGAAGGTAGCACAAGAGAAAATGGAAACATCGCAAAGAGAGTTGATAGACACTATGGGTGAAGTTCAGGAAGAAATTAAATCTAATCAAGATGAGATGAAGAGAGAGCTTTCAACGGTGAAAGAATCAATCGAGGTTAAATTAAGGATGATGGAAAATAGAATGGATGGAATAGAAGAGAAAGTTATAAAGATAGAAGAAAATTTTGAAGAGAAAGTTTTGAAGAGAAAGCTATGAAGATAGAAGAAAATGTTATGAAGGTTGAAGAGAAAGCTATGAAGATAGAAGAAAATGTTATGAAGGTTGAAGAGAGTGTTACGAAAATAGAACGAAGTTTCGAGGAGAAAGTTAAAGAAAATTTTGATCAGGAACTGAAAGGAAGGTTTTCAGAGATAGAAGGTAAACTGAAGAGAATAGAAGAAGATCTGGAGAGAAAAGTGGAAGAAAAGTTAGAATCCATGCCCCAGGAAACTGAAAAGAAAGAGAGAAGAATCCAGAATCAGGAATTTATTAAGCTATCTACCTACGATGGCAGTTCCTCCTGGCATGTATATAAGACGCAGTTTTCCATCGTAGCTGAAGCTAATGGCTGGGACTCTACCGACAAGTCAGTCCACTTAGCAGCAGCATTACGGGGAGATGCAGCTGAGATACTGAGAAATGTTTCTAAAGAAGAAAGGAACGACTTCGAGGCCTTGACTAGAGCACTGGAGCTACGGTTCGGAGAGAAGTGTTCTAAGGACTATAGTCGTCTCCAGCTAAAGTCCCGTTACCAGAAAACGAGCGAAAGTTTGCAAGAGCTGGCAGCGGACATTCAGAGATTGTCACACCTAGCATTCTCAGACTGTCAAGCTGACACTCGAAACGACTTAGCTCTTCAGTACTATATCGATGCTGTTCGGGATCCAGAAATTCAAAAAGCGCTGAGACTCTCCAACATCAGAGATGTAGAATCAGCTTTAGGCTATGCACTTAGGATAGAGGCAGCCCAACAAGCCTCCCGTAAAGACCGCCATACCATAAGAGCAGTCTCATTAAATGATACGCCTGCTGATGAGAATGAAATGAAGAGAAGTTTCGCAGAGATCTTAAAGAGATTGCGCAGCCTGGAAAATAATATAGAAATAAAGAATCGGAAGATAAAGTGCTGGGGCTGTAGAGGGGATGGTCATGTGAAGAGGAACTGCCCTGTACGACCAACTATAGGAAATCACCCGGCTTCACCATCACTGCAGGGAAACTAAGAGGAGGCCATCTCGCGGGGCGGAGGTTGCCTAAAATTAAAGAGCCCCAATTTACAGTATTTCATGTTTCATCGATGAGTGGCAGCGATAATGGACTTCACGTCTATGGCCAAGTCAACAACACCACCTGCCGGATGATTCTGGACACGGGAGCCAACGTGACCATCATTAGAACGGATTTAGCTCAAGAACTAAAAGAGAAGATCATCTGGACTCCGTCCTGCATTAAACTCCAGACTGTGACCGGAGACGAAATCAAAATATATGGAAAAATGAACTTGACCATCACTTTTGGGAATGCCAGTTACCATCATATGGCATATGTGGCTGATATAAGAGATCCTTTAATCATTGGAATTGATTTCCTGAGAAAATTTAACTTTAAATTGGACTTCAAGAATAATGAACTACATTCGAGTTCGGAAGACATCGCTGTGTTCAACACTGAAAATCAAGACATTCAGACAATTTGCCAGATAACAGCCAAGTCTGAAATTTCCATCCCTCCACACACTGAGACAATAGTTTCAGGAACACCTCCCACAAAGCAATACTTCCGCTATGGACTGATTGAATACCCGAATACAGACAATAGCCCAAGAGGAGTTCTGGTAGCTTCATCTCTAATTGATCTCTCAAAGAGTACTATTCCTGTGAGAGTCGCAAACATCAGCTATAAGGTCCGAACAGTGAAGAAGGATGAGGTGTTAACAGCCTGCACTCCTGTAACATGCATAAACCGCCCCACGCAATCAACCGAATCCAAGTCTTCTGAGCAATTAACAGCGGAACTACTCAAGAATGCAGAATTAGGAAGTGAACAGAGATGTGCTGCGGAGAAGCTACTCCACGAATTTAAAGACCTTCTTTCTCGAACACCTGAAGACGTCGGGAGAACGAACATCACCCAGCACAGAATTGATACAGGAAATCATCCTCCAATCAAACAACATCCAAGAAGACTTCCATTTACTAAACAGGAAGAGGTCACTGAACTTCTAAGTGAAATGCAGCACAATGATGTCATCGAGCCATCAACGAGTCCTTGGGCCTCTCCCATAGTACTGGTGCGAAAAAAGGATGGTTCAACAAGATTTTGCGTGGATTATCGTCGTTTGAATGACATCACGAAGAAAGATAGTTACCCTCTGCCCAGAATTGACGACAAATTAGACACACTTGCTGGCAATAAATGGTTCTCGACTTTGGATCTGAAGAGCGGTTACTGGCAAGTAGAATTACATCCTGATGATCGTGAGAAGACTGCATTCACCACGGGACAAGGACTGTGGCAATTTAAAGTTATGCCATTCGGATTATGTAATGCACCTGCCACCTTCGAACGCCTTATGGAGACGGTGCTAAAAGGACTTTCCTATGAAGCCTGTCTGGTGTATTTGGATGATATTATCATTGTGGGGCGCACCTTTGAAGACCATCTACGAAACATCCGAAAGGTGCTTGAGAAACTCAGAATGGCGAACCTCAAATTGAATCCTGGCAAGTGTAACTTGTTCCGTCGTGAAGTGAGCTACCTTGGCTATATCATCTCTGCCGAAGGTGTGAGAACTGATCCTGAGAAGATCTCTGCAGTCGAGAACTGGAGTCGCCCTGAAAATATACACCAACTACGAAGTTTCCTGGGGTTATGCACTTACTACAGGAAGTTTGTCAAGGGTTTCTCAAATATTGCCAGACCACTCCACAAGCTGACGGAACCCAAACAGAAGTTCCTGTGGGCAGATGAATGTGAAAAAGCGTTCAAGCGACTTAAAGAGGCCTTAACATCATCGCCTATCTTGACATATCCACAGCCCGACAGACAGTTCATACTTGATACAGATACCAGCCATGAGAGTGTCGGTGCTGTTCTGTTGCAGGAAATTGATGGTCAAGAACATGTCATTGCCTATTGGAGTAAATGCCTGTCTAAACCAGAGCGAAATTACTGTACCACCAGGAAAGAGCTACTCGCCATCGTAAAAGCCATAGAACATTTCCATCATTACCTCTATGGCAGAAGATTCCTGCTCAGGACTGACCATGCATCTTTAACGTGGTTGCTTCAGTTCAGGAACCCGGAAGGACAGATTGCCAGGTGGATACAACGCCTCCAGGAATATGACTTTGAGATACGTCATCGTAAATGGACTCTACATGGTAATGCAGTTGCCTTGTCACGGAAGCCCTGCTCGGAAAGCTGCAAGTACTGCTCTAGAGCCGAACAGAAATACCTGCCGATAAATCCGGTTGCCTGCCAAGTTACTGTCTCAACACCATCAGAACAAGATCCCGATCCCTGGAGTGACGAAGAACTTAGACAAGCCCAGTTGGAAGATCCTGACATAAAGCCAATATTACAGCTGAAGGAGACGACCAGCAACAGACCTACCTGGCAGGACATTTCCAGATTCAGTCCCATTACGAAAAGTTATTGGGCACTTTGGGACTCTCTTCATATCAGAAACGGCGTATTATACAGAAAGTGGGAATCTGATGATGGGAAAAGCTTCAGATGGCAGATTTTATTACCAAGATCAAAAATTCCAGCTGTTTTAGAACAACTGCATAGTAGCTCTACCGGAGGCCATTTTGGGGTAATGAAGACTCTGCAGAAAGTTCGGGAACGCTTCTACTGGTGCAAGGCAAAGGAGGATGTGGAGAAATGGTGTAAATCCTGTGATGCTTGTGCGGCACGTAAAGGCCCGCAGAAACGAAGTCGAGGAAGACTGCAACGGTATAACGTGGGAGCACCATTTGAACAGATTGCAATCGACATCTTGGGTCCTTTGCCACGGACCTCCAGTGGAAATAAATACATCCTCGTCGTGATGGACTATTTCACCAAGTGGCCTGAGGCATATCCCATTCCCAATCAAGAGGCATGCACAGTCGCAGAGATCCTAGTGCAGCAATGGGTGTCAAGGTACGGCACGCCCCTACAACTTCATACCGACCAAGGTAGGATTTTTACCTCTGATGTTTTCAAAGGACTGTGTCAACTACTCGGCATAGACAAAACCCGAACAACACTTTTACATCCCCAGTCGGACGGCATGGTTGAGAGGTTCAATCGTATCATCCTGAATAACCTCTCTCTTCTAGTATCAAGGAACCAGCAAGATTGGGACTTGAAGTTGCCATTGTTCCTGCTGGCTTATCGAAGTGCTGTCCATGAAACCACCGGCTATACTCCAGCCCAGATGCTGTTTGGACGTAAACTTCGTCTCCCTTGTGATCTCCTGTTTGGTTGTCCACCCGATGCGCCTTCATCGCCCGAGGAGTACATCCAAGGTCTCCAGGCGCGATTTGAGGACGTACACAATTTTGCTCGGGAGCGGATTCACATTGCAACGGAGAAAATGAAGACAAGGTACGATCTAAATGCTACACAACATGAGTTCCAGGAAGGAGACAAGGTCTGGTTGTGGAATCCTGTTCGCCGTAAAGGACTCTCCCACAAGTTACAGTGCAACTGGGACGGACCGTACACAGTCTTAAAAAGGCTGAATGATGTACTGGTGCGTGTCACTAAAACACCTTCATCAAAACCGAAGGTGGTGCACTATAACAGGCTAGCCAAGTACCACAACTACCGGTAATATTAAAATTAAAAATGTAAATACTGATAAAATTTGCGCATGCGTAATGTAAATATTTGTATATAAATATTTGTACATATTTGTCAATTTTGTAAATATTTCTCACTTGATTTATATTTCTATTTTATCGTTATATGCAACTTAGTTCTTGTATTTTAGATTGTGTAAATTTGTTTAGTTTCTCCTCTTGACCAATTGTTGCACTGCCCGGGACGTGCAGTCCTTGGGAGGGGGGCAGTGTTACAAAATTGTAAATAATTGTGTTTATTTTTGTATAAATTCTTCCAAAGAGGCTTAGTAAGTTGATAAAGTGCTAATTTTGTGCATTTCTAGTCATTTTAGCGTTGAAATAGCCTTAATTTCCCTTAAAAACGCATTAAAAAGCCCCAATAAGGCAGGTAATGGATTTAGCGCCAAATTTGGCGACTTTTTCCCACCTTGGCGATTTTTTTCGCGACTTTGGAGAGAAAATCCTTATTAGGGATATACCAAATATGGAAGCTGTAAGTTGATTGGTTGACCACTTTCTAGAGTTTTCTCGAAAAATCTAGGTTCCATGGAACAGTATATAAGAAGCGCTTTCTTGCCAAGGCAGTTCAGTTCAGTCTGTGATCAGAGTCGGTCAGCTTGCATTGAGCCTCTTCGAAAGAGACTTGCTTTAAGTGTTATTGCTATACAGTTTGTACTGTGGATTTGCTATTGACAGCTGTTGTTTAAGCTGTGTTTACTGGTCGAATTGAAGCTGATACTTGGTTTATAGACCTGTATTTTTCTGGAACTTTCTGTGAATAAATTACTGAATTTTTGTAAGTTTGGCCTTTCATTCTCGGACAACTCACGAACCCCCAAGTACGCAACACATTTATTTCCGAGTAAACCTAATTTCTATTATATGTTGCAATTGGCAGTTAAAGGGTTAAAGCAAAATTTCCTGAAGATGAGAATATGTGCTATTATTTTAGTTCTCTAAAAAAAAAAAAAAAAAAAAAACACTTAACCCCAAAATTTAATCAAAATAGTCACATTCACTTCCGAGTAAATCCATTTTATGCTAGAAATTGCGACTAGCTGTTAAAGGGTTAACGCTATTTTTCCTGAAGATGACGATAGGCCCATTCGTTTTAAAGAACACTTAACCCCAAACTTTTATAAAATTCGTTATAACCATTTCCGAGTAAACCTAATTTATATTATATGTTGCGACTGGTCGTTAAAGGGTTAATGCGAATTTTACTGAAGATGAGGATATGCCCATTCGTTTTAGCTCTCTGAAGAACACTTAACCCCAAACTTTTATAAAAATCGTTATATCCATTTCCGAGTAAACTTAATTTAGATTGTATGTTGCGACTGGCCCTTAAAGGGTTAACACGAATTTTCCTGAAGATGAGGATATGTCCAATCGTTTTAGCTCTCTAAAGAACACTTAACCCCAAACATTTATAAAAATCGTGATATCCACTTTCGAGTAAAACCAATTTCTATCTATTATATGTTGCGATTGTCAGTTAAAGGGTTAACGCAAATTTTCCTGAAGATGAGGATATGTCCAATCGTTTTAGCTCTCTAAAGAACACTTAACCCCAAACTTTTATAAAAATCGTGATATCCACTTTCGAGTAAAACCAATTTCTATTATATGTTGCGATTGTCAGTTAAAGGGTTAACGCAAATTTTCCTGAAGATGAGGATATGTCCAAACGTTTTCGTTCTGTAAAAAAAAAAAAAAAAAAGACACTTTAACTCCAAACTTTAATAAAAATCGTTATATCCATTTCTAAGTAAACTCAATTTCTACTACATTTTGCGATTGGCAGTTAAAGGGTTAACTCGAATATCTCAAAAGATGAGGATAAGTCCAATAGTTTTTTCGACCAAAAAAACTTCTAACCAGACAGAAATAGTTGATGGAAACGATAAATTCCTTTTAATGTCGTTATTCCATAAAAAAAATAAAAAATAAAAAAAAGAGAAGAAAAAGAAGAAAAAGAAGAAAAAGAAAAGAAAAAGAAAAGAAGATGAAAAGAGAGAAAGAAAAATGAGTATCTGGAGTTTTTTCATTCATCTTTAGTACATAAATTATTCATAAATTTTATTTGCTAAATTATCTGTGTGTATTCCCGTGTTCACTCGGGGGAAGAAAAAGGCATCACTTTTACGCCCTCGCTGATCAATCTATGTCTTATTACTATAACTATGATAAACACCGTAGTTACCAAGGTTGGCATCTTTATCCGCGATCGGAAACAAGTCGCCAAGCAGTACCGTAAAGCACATTTCACCCATACTCAATAATTACTTTCCCTGGTGCATTGAATTTCCTGACTTATTAAGGGTTCCTTTGGAAAGAAAAAGTAAATTGAAATTTCCCTTATTGCCAGTTATATCTAATAAATACAATAAGAAAGTTATGTGTATATTAGTATTGTTTTATATTACGTATCAATGATCACAAAATGAAATGAAAATTAAATTTAAAATAGTAGATTACGACATAATAAAATACTTCAATAAAGAAGATATAATTTAATAAACAATATTATCTCACTATATCTGAAAGTAAAGAAAAATATTTTATTGTTTGTTAGCATAAATAATATCTGCAGCTTATTCATTCAGATTAAGAATCAATGGTTATTAAAATAAAATTGTAAAATGGATCAGCCTAAATATGAGGCTTAATTGTAGTTTTCCCCCAAATATAAGTGCAAGACATACATTTTTAAGTAGCAAGTAAATAAAAAAACAATACAGATTATTTTAAATCTGCTTAAAATGAAAAAAAGCATTTTTGCAGAATTTAGTATACAGAAAAACTTTACAATTCTTTCAAGATGCAAAACATATCGAATGATAAATCAAAATTGTTTTGAGAAATTGCTTAAAATGATAGATGACAATAAACTGCATCATTTTAACAGAAATATATGGCAGGAAAAAATAAATAAATAAAAATAATTTTAACTATGGCAGTTCCTACTGCGAGGAGACAATATCTAATCCTACTGACAGCTAAGGCCTATGCTATTCTATAGGAAATTTTGTTTCACATTCAGAAAATTCATAACCGTTAAATTAGTATTCCTTTTCAAAAAAGTGACTTTTTAAAAATTTTATATTTAGTTTTGAATTTAAAAATGTAAATTTTCATGAAGTGCATTTTTCTCTCTCTCTCTTTTCATTTTTTCTGCTGCAAAATGAAATACTAAAAACTTAAAATAAATTTTTGGAAAACGAGTACCAATTCAACGATAGTGATATTTCTGAATGTGAAAACTGACTTTAAACATTAGGTAATGAGTAATTATATAAACAATTTTTCCCATGGAATATGGAATAACATGGGCCACGGCAACCCGCGAGATTAGGTTATTGAATTTGAATAATTTTGTGAACAAAGATTAATTACAATTTATATGAAGGTTAAAAAACAAATCCCATGTTTATTTTACCCCATTTAAAATATACTAGATGAAGTTACAGAAATAATATACATTTATATTATGTGTATTAGATTATCATAATTGTTTTAAATTATATAAATTTATTAGTATCAGTAACGAAAGTGGTGAATTCTGCAGTGAAAATAAATACATAAAGATAAGATTTAACTAAATAACGTTTTTATTATTTATCAACTTATCTAGAATGTTTATTGCGAATCTGATATATCCATTTTTTTAAAGAGGATAAAGATAAGAATATTTAAGATGTTACATATTTTTTTGAATAAAGATATGTTGGTTATAAAAAGTAACTTAAAAATTGATTAAATATTTTTATTTCATAATTCTCAACTAGAATCTGACAACAACAAAATTATGTTTAGTTAACAATTAAAATTTGTATTCATTGTCGAAATTTATGCAATACTGTATAAAAAAACATCAGTAATCAATATAGCACTAACAAATGGCCGTCACTCGGTGAAACGTTCCTTTATTTAAAGTTGCATGTAATATGTAAAATTGTGAAACGATGGCACAGGATAGGTAAAATACTTATAACTATAAAAACATATTTTTCTGTACAGTTTTCACTTACCACATCCCTTTAATTCATACAATTCATTCAGCAAAAAGTACAAATTGGGAAAAAATTTTAAAGTGCTCACTTGCAGTTAAGTTTTTTCAAGTTTAGAATAGAAAAAAATTGAAGTTATATTTCATTCGAAAATGATTTGAATTAGTAAACATTACCTGAATAACATTAGTAATCAATACAGCTGTGCAACAATGGCCGTCACTCACTGAAACATTTATGTATTTAAACTTGTATATAATATATAATATATAAAGTTGTAAAACGATAGCATAGGAAAGGTCAAATTCTTATATTATAACTATAAAAACACTTTTTTTTCACTTACCACATCCTTTTAATTCATTAAGTTTAGATTTACCAAGTCAGCAAAAAGTACAAATTGGAAAAATTTTTAGAGAAAATGAAGCGAAATTAAGTTTTTATAAGTTTAAAACAGAAAAAATAGAAATTATATTTCATTTGAAAATGATTTGAATTGATAAAATATTGGTGTTTTCACTAAATGTTAAACTTTTTTTAAAGAATGCCAAATTGGCGCACTTTTGGCGTCTTGTATCGTCTAGTATTACAACCCTGCAGAAAATACTATGCAACTGCAAAAATGCGTTAAAAAATAATTGCAAATATAAAAAAGAGACCACTTTAGGGAGTTATTCCCAAAGATGGCCTGAAAGTATTAAAACTTTATATTCTACACAGAAAGACGAATTATACATTAAAGCGATGATTCCTTTTTTACTCTTAAGGTGACCAAATATCCCCATTTTTTGGGGACAGTACCACCTTTGGGTAGATTATTTTTCTTCTCCCGTATTAACTACTTTTCTAAGGAAAACATTTGTTGTAATTTATTACTTCTTAAAATTGATCATTGTGCACTTTTTTTAAAGTACCGTTTGCATTTTTTATTATGAAATTGGATACACTGCAATGATTTTTCCCCAGAAATTTAGTCACCTTATTCTACTCAAATTTGTAATGATTACAGGTTTTGTTATGTTTGTTTATTGCTAACATATACATTAGAGTCAAGTGTTGTTATTTAGGCAAGGCGAGGAAGAGCTAGAAAGTTAGAATATCCTTGTTTATACAAAAATTTCAACGTTTGCCCTATGAAGTGTCGTACTGGCATTTACGAACTGGAAGACGCCATTTTATCAGACTTGCTTATTGACCAATCATAAAAGCAGAAGCTGTATAATAAACAGTGCGCATGCGCGAGATACTGAGAGCGCTTTACTTCTCCCCTGTACCTTTTGCCAGAAAGAACAGAGTCCGGCACATTGGCAAGTTATCGCCAACTTATAAATTCTAATTTTACATTCAACAGCTGCAAGGAGCAGCCATTATGTTTTAAGTAATCAAGCAATCTCGATTGTTATTTGTATTCGATGCGGTTGAGGATCCGCTTTTATAACATCCAGAGCACTCGACCCCGCCTACTACAATTTCATTAGCCATATGCTGCCATCTCTTAGACTACAAAATTTAAAACACATTTTTATTTTTCACAAGCCTATAAATTACAGGGATGGAACACGGGCGCAGAATTCATACCGGAATCTGTTTAAGAAATTTTACTACCTATAATATCGTTGATTTAAGAAGTAGAAAATTTTCCTACATTGATAGTGGTATGAATTCTGCGCCCGTGTTCCATCCCTGAAATTACTACTGACTGACTGCGTTTCCCACAGGTGTGAATTTGCATCCTGAAAACTAATAATTTTATATAGAAAATTTTGTTGTTACATAAGCCTGTATATTTAAGAAGGAATTTATTTTTAGAAAATAGAGGTAGAACCATGAAGGTAGAAAACCATGGGTAGAATAGTCTTTGAAAACAATTCAGGGTCGTAGAAACGATATTTAAAGAGATGAGTTCTCTTTCTCTCTCTTTTTTTTTTTTTTTTTTTTTTTTTTTTCACATTGCCTTCTTTTCTGCGTTTTCGTTACTTATTAAATATTTTAGTCAGATTCGCTTGTTTATTCTTCAGCTAATTGCATTTTTTTTTTTTTTTTTTTTTTTTTTTTTGGTTTAACAATTCTGTAAAAAAAAAATTTTTTTAACCTATCTAAGATGTTATTTTCAAGTTACTTAAGTAATGGTACTTATTTAATTTATAAAGTAGCAGATTAACAGCGGATTTAGGTATTTTAATATCTAAAAATTATATAAATCGGCCCTGCAAAAAAAAGTTGTAATAATTTGCAAAATGTTAAAATGTTTCTCCTCTATAAGAATCCATTCCAAATTATTTAATAATAACAAAAGGCACATGAATAATATTTTAAAATGACATTAACATAGCTTCCAAATTATACATTTTCTTGCAGCCGGAAATTTTTAATAATTGTTTTAGTAGTTTTCTTTGATTAAACATGATGAAACTTTTTACAGAGAAATAGTGGTGTTAAAAAAATGTACAAGTTGGTCCTATGCATTAAATACTTTTTTAGAAGAAATTTCACAGAAAATAACATTGCGATAAAAATTGTAGGTAACTTTAATTCTTTAATAGAGAAATCATTATATTAAATTAATATTATAAAAATGAAATTGCACAAGGATAACAATATTCGAAAAAACAATGCACAAATATAAAACAAACAAGCATAGATTAGTAGATATATAAAATTCATTTTTTAATGGAGAGACAAAAATTAAATAGATAAAATAACTGGAATAATCTGAATAATAATAATAAAAAAAATTCTTTATTAATATATACAAAGCAACATGAATATACAAAGAAAATTCTACATTACTGAGCTTCTTCTTCTCCCCCCCCCCCTCAATTTTCACATTTACAAAATTAAAATTTGTCCATGCCTGACTCCTTGTGCCACCCTGCAGGATTCTTTTTTTTTTTTTTTTTTTTTTTTTCTCTTTTTCTAGAGTAGTTTTTATTGTTATATTCATGCCTCCTTCCTACTGTTAAATTTAAGAAAGAAAGAAAGAAACAATTATTACCAAAAATAAATTCAAAACCTAGCGTACAGACAATAGCAAGAAATTAAAACTTCTTCACACACCATAAATTTTAAATCAGCACAACCGGTTTCGAAAGGCTGCCTTTCGAAACCGGTTGTGCTGATTTAAAATTTATGGTGTGTGAAGAAGTTTTAATTTCTTGCTAAACAATTATTATATTTTAGGTATAGATTTGATTTAAAAGAGAAAAATAAATAAAAATAGAAAAATCTTTAAAATGAGAAAATTTTATACTGGTAAATACTTAAATAGTATAATTTATCACTAGAAATTTAATGAACAAAATAATTTATAAAATAATAGACTATATAATTCTTAATTATTTTACCAGTTTGCTTTACAGAAATATAGTATTTCGTAATATAAAGTATTATAATGCGAAAAAAAAATTAATTAATTAGTACTTTTAAAAATATATTATAGGTTTAAATTAAAGTCAGACAAAAATGTCTTTTACTTTATTTTATTTTATTACTTATTTTACTAATTTTAATTCTCTTTTCAGAGTTTTTCCAATGCATTTAAGTGTTTGGTAACCTAGCCTTTTTTTTTTTTTTTTTTTTTTTTTTACAATATTATTTTATAACAGAAAAAAAAAAGTAACAGAAAACATGAAATTTTAGATTTGGATTTGATATATTATAATTATTATAATCTTTGTAAAATATTTCATTTACATACTACATTATAGGAATTTAACTTTAAAAAAATCTTAATCTATTTAAAATATTTTACAGCTTAACATTTTGTAATATGTATATATATACCGGGTGATTCAAAATAGATGTTACAGCGATTATCTCGTAAACTAAGAAAGATAGAAACATACTTCCAATTACAAAATTAATGCAAATTAAGAGTAGATTTCAGATATGGCATTTTTTTTTTTTTTTTTTTTTTTTTTGTACAAGGGGCTGTATACATATTAAATACGAAATTTAATTTTTATACGGCCCCTCCTATCATATGACTTATATTTAAAAAAATATTCTCCTCGCTCTAACAATCAAAAAAAAAAAAAAAAAAAAAAAAAAATCATCTCTCTAAGTCAAAATCTCGCTGAGTTATTGCAATTTCAAAATTCTAGCATTTTTCGCCAAATCTTAAGGGGTTGTATCAAAAGTGAGAAATTGTAATTACTATAGCTTTTGTAATAAGGCACACGTTGATCAGCGTTTGGGGGGAAAAGAAAGAAAAATCATTCAGGGAAAGACGGCTATTTTAACCTGTAATGTCTCGGTGAATACACAAAAGAATATTCATTGATAATTTAACAAATAAAATTTATGAATAATTTATGTACTAAAAGGGAATTTTCAAATTCATTTTTCTTTCTTTTCTTTTATACATTCTATTACTCATATACACGGTGTAGAGAAAGATTTGTTTTTGAGTCAAATTTCCGAAAATTAGCTTTTGTTATATTTGCACGTTTTCAGATCCTCTGAATTAAAAAATCATGTTTTACGCGGTTGGTCTCTCTCTCTCTCTCTCTCTCTCTCTCTCTCTCTCTCTCTCTCTCTCTCTCTGTGTGTGTGTGTGTGTGTGTGTGTATGTGTGTGTTTCTGTTTTATTAGAATATCTCAAGAACAAATAGTAGCAGAAAATCCAAATTCGATATTCTAAATCCGTATCATATTGCGGTGCTACACTAAAGTATTCGTTGCGATCAAAGAATTGTTTGTTTACAGGGTCATCCAAGGGACTTCAAACACATTACGTCTGTGAGTGAAATTTCTCATATGTACAGTGCGACATGTATATATCGCACTAAAGAAAATGAAAAGAACAGATTTTTTATATGCATAAAAGCATGTTTTATGTAGATTGTGGTATAGCAATCATTCATCATTCATTTACAGGGTTACCCAGAGTATTTTGATATATTGGAGCTATACTTGGGAATTGCTGGGAGTGTATTTCAATTTATGTTACTTGTTTTACATATAACACTAAATTTACATAGGGAATATCATACAGTAAACCTGAATAACATATATCATTTCTGAAAATATTTACAGACGCTGGGGGCGGGCACACGGACAGATGGACAGTCAGACAAAAAAATATGCAAATTGAAATCCTATTCACTGTTAAAAAATTGTTAAAAAAATGTTTAATGTAAACGAAAATGCTATTGCAGCAAATGTCCAATAATAACCCTTAACGTAAATGAATATTTTTTTGTGCCCTGTAAATCTAATGCTAATCGTACTGTACTCTATAGAAAGCATTCTTTTGTGCATATGAATAACATATTTCAATTTCATTAAGATTTATGCTAAGTAATTAAAATTTGGTTTATAGAAATATCTTCACATGGAACACAATGCTTTGGAATACTTTCGGGTGTCCCTGTATACAAACCAGTGATGGTGTTTACTCCATTTTCTATAGAAAATATCCAATATAAAACTTTAATAACGTATTTAAATTTTATTAATATATGCATAAATTAAAGGTATTAAAATATGGTTTATAAAAATACCTCTCATAGAACACAATGCTTTGGAATACTGTCGGGTGTCCCTGTGCACAAGCTAGCAGAGGTATTCACTCCATTTTGAATAAGGAACATCCGATAGTGAACTCAAATAACATATATCAGTCTCAGGAAATTCTATGAATATTCACGGGACTTAGAGCGCGGACACACAGAAAGACGAATGGACAGACAGACAAATCGAAGTCATTAACACTTTTCAACCTGGCTGGAATTGTTAAAAAGTCATTAAATTTTTCAACCATGATGGAAAGTGGTGAAAATAAAGCACAAAAATTCCACACGGTTTTGCTAGACTTTTAATTTTTTCCCTCTCTTAACGTGTTTTAATTTGCAGGTGACCCCTAAGAAATTTAACTATTAATTTTTTTAACAATACGAAATAATGTAAATTTGCATTAAGTTCTTAAAACTGTTGATTTCACGTGCTTGGATGATTTTAGTTGCTATTTTAAAATAAAGGATCTTTTTTAAAATTTTCTCATCTCATAGATAACCCCCTAAAGTGAACCCGTTGGCGTCGAAAAATAGATGCCAAAATTGAAAAAAAAGTGGTGTAAGTCATCATTTTCAAATTGCAATAACTCAGCGAGATTTTGACTTAGAGAGATGATTTTTTTTTTTAATTTTGATTGTTGAGCGAGGAGAATTATTTTCTAAATATAAGTCACATGATAGGAGGGGCCGTATAAAAATTAAATTTCGTATTTAATATGTATACAGCCTCTTGTACAAAAAATATGCCATATTTGAAATCTACTCTTAATTTGCTCTAATTTTGTAATTGGAAGTATGTTTCTATCTTTCATAGTTTACGAGATAATCGCTGTAACATCTATTTTGAATCACCCGGTATATATTATATATACTAGAAATTTAATGAGCAAATTAATCAATTAATTCTTCTTTTTTTTTTTCTTTCAGGATTTTTAATTCATAGTTTAAATGATTTATCAATTATGTTTTTTTTTTTTTTTTTTTTTTTTAATTACAAATGTTTGCATATGATTATGATATTATCTATCATTTTTAGGAAAGTAAAGAAAAATGCTTTTGTTGTTGCAATCACTTTTTAAAATAAAACCAATTTTGAAAGTTAACAGCGTATCATCTTGGAAACAATGTTAATTGAATGAATATTTTTGATAAACAAATATTATATAAAATACAAATACCTAAATAAGTAACTCATTTAATATATATATTAAATAAAAAAAAAAAATATTTTATTATTGTAAGTTTATTTTGGACACTAATTGCCGATAGATGGAGCCAAATTACCTATTTGAGATTGAATATTTCAAATGGAAGCGAAGTCTGTATGCGTTCGCAAACATTCCAAACCGGATTACATTCTTTTCTTTTGAGCGATGCGAAAGAAAAGAGTGTAATCCGCGAGGTAATATAGTTCTATTTTTAAAGTGAAATATATAAAAAACAAGAGTTTTTTGGGGAAAACGGGGCACGTCATGCTTCTCAGACAAAAGAAATCAATATCATATATGAATTTTAATTTAATTTCCCAGGCCGTTTTCAAGAAAAAAAATGTTACTCCATTACACATTTTTCCTTTCAAGTCTTAAATTGCAATTCCAGATCTAAAAATATACTGAATATTGAAGTGTAAAACTTTCAGGATAGCATCAGGCAGAAGGTAAAAGATTATTATAAAAACATCAGATCAAAATATCTCCTATTTGCTGAGATATTAAATGTCGGCGTTTCCAAATTCCTTTGATGTTAAATTAGCTGTATACATAGTGTGTCGCTGATAAGCTTCGTTTGAGCTTTGCTGCGTCACGGAGACACTGTCGCGTCTCATGATTATGGTGTATATTTTAAATATTTAGTATTTTTTGTAGACATTTTCTTAAGGGACAAAAAAAAAAAAAAAAAAAAAAAAACGAAAAAGAAAAAGAAAGAAAGAAAAATAAAACAATTTTACGAATTTGGCAGCTGGATTTGTTTTCTTCAAGTTTATATGACTCTTTTTTTTTGGGGGGGGGGCATTGAGGCAAAGTCTTGCATTAGTGTGGTCACTGTATAGGGACCTGCGCCTCTGTGCAGCTTTAGACCTTGCAATGTTCAATGTGTTTCTGCAGCATGGATGTTCATAGGGGTTTGGAATGTACTTTAGACCGTAGGTCCTAGTCAAATGTTTAAAAAATAACTACAGACACCTTAAAAAAAAAAAAAAAAAAAAAAAAAAAATCTAAAATTCTAGATTTTTTTTTTTTTTTTTTTTTTTTTTTTTTACAAAACTTTTTTACGGGCTTACATGAGTATCAAAGTCTTTTTAAAAAAAACATATTTTCTGTATTTTTAACCGACTTCAAAAAAAGAAGGAAGGTTCTCAATTCAAACCGTATGTTTTTTTTATGTTTGTTAGCTCATAACTTCTGAACGGATGCTCCGATTTTGATACTTTTTGTTTTGTTGAAAAGATCTTGGTCTGCAATAGGTCCCATTGTAATATCTTTACGATCTAAAGAAAATACAGGGTGCCCAAAAAAACCAGTCCCAACTCTTTTAACTGCTAAACGGCTGCAGGTTTAGTAATAAAAATGGTATGTAAGTGTAGTAAAGTGGCCCTGCAGTACAAGGTTAAACCGCTTGCTGCGCCACCTGGTGGAAAATAGTGGAGTTAGTGTTCCTATCTCGAAACGGTTCTAGAGAAAAAAAGTGAATTAGAAAGTTGAAGATTATCATCGACTTAGTACAAAAAGACAGTTTAGACATTCATGCTAGCGTTTCTATCTCGGAAACGGTTCAAGACAGGGGAAAAAAGTGAATTATAAAATTGCAGAGCATCATCGATTTAGTACGAAAAGATAGTTTTGACATTAATGCTAAAAGTACAAGGCTAAAAACGTGCCTTTTTTGTTCGCAATTTCTTACACTACACTCCTTCTCATAATTATAAGGACACCCGTTTTTCCATATTAACTAAACACTGAACACTATAATTTAAACAAATATATTTTTAATTAATTTGAATTTCATTAATAGACTATATTTAAAAAGTTTTATCGTTTTTCTATCTTAAAAAACTTTAAATATGGTAAAAAGATGATTTTTCAGGTGTTCACAATTATAAGGACAGCTCGAATTTTTTTCAGTTTTTCTTTAAATTAATATTTTATGGGGTCTCTTTTTAGGGTTAAACAGTCAGACATTCTCTCTGGTATATATATATACATTTTTTTTAATATTCAATTTCAATACCATTTCATATAGCATATATGATATTTTTAATACATTTAAACTATTTAAAATTGCTTTCCACTTGCATGCACATTTCTAATATCATAAATTAAGGTTTTTTCAACTATTAGACCATGGGAAAGGCAATAATACAGACGTTTCTTTCTTCAAACTATTTCCTATTGCTCTAAAAGTAGAGAAAAAATGTAAGTCTTGTCGAAAAGAAATATTATTACCCCCCAAAATCTAACAAAAATCTAATAATTCGACGTTTAAAATTTGCGGATATTCTCTTGATGTTCATAATAATTGAAAAAATTACTAAATTCATTCTGCCTTCAGTAGAAGCAGCTTCCCAGAGCACGATAGATCTAACTTTTAAATGCCCGATTCATATCTGCCTTTAAAAAATCTGCTCAGTCTTTCGCTATCTTCAGATCGTGCCAGTAACTGTTAAATCCATTTTGTTAATCAAGAACAAAATGTTTTTCATCCAAAAATGCAACATTTTACCATTTAATATTGTCTTTATTCAACTTTAACGCAGACGTTCTTTCCCCCATTAAATGCTGATTGATTATTGCAGGTTTTTTATTCATTTTAACATATTATTAATTATTTTAAACATGCATAAATGTGGAACCTAACCTTTCGTTAAAAAATACGAGCAAATTTAGCAGCAGTCATTATGAGTAGAACAGTAAGAGGAATTATGAGTCTTCGATCTCTGTAAAACAAGTCTGATTTTGTGTCAGATCTCTCTCCTATCGAACCAGCAGTTCAACATTTCATCACATTTCCTTCAACAATTTTATATCTTCGAATTTCATTAGAAATTCGGCGGATTAAAATTATCCCTCCTTTTAAAAAACACATTTATCATACTTCACTACTTGAACGTTCTTTTTTTCGAGGAATTATCAGTAATGTCCGTCCAAGAAAAATTGAAGGCTTATATATGAATTAATCTAGCCCAGTAGTTAACAAATTCGCATGTCAACTGTAATTTATCCGCTAGTAATTTAAATAAAACGAAAAAATCTGGATTGTCCCTATAATTATGAACATCTAAAAACGTGGAGAAAAACACATTTTGCATTATTTTTTATTAATTTTGTTTCATATTAAAAAAATTATAGCAATTTTGGTTTTTAGAATACTAGATATATTAAGTGCACTTAGTTAATCTTGTTCACAATTACTTTTACATTAGTTATTTCAAAATATAAAGTGTCCTTATAAATATGAGAAGGAGTGTATTCACACTTGAGCTACATTGCTCACGTTGTAGCGTAGCTGGTGAGACATACGCTATATAGTTCAAAATACTTTACTTGATACTTTTTGCTTTGTTGTAGAGATCTTGGTCTGAAGTAGGTCCCATTATAACATCTTTACAATCTAAAGAAAATAAAGCGCCATCTGGTGAAAAACAGCGGCATTAGCGCTCCTATTTCAAAAACGGTTCAAAATGGGAGAAAAGTTAATTACGAAGTTGTAGAGTATCATCGATTTACTACGAAAAGACAGTTTTTAGACATTATTGCTAAAAATAGAACGCTTAAAACGTGCAATTGTTTGTTCGCAATTTCCTACACTGTGCACACTTGAACTACGTTGCACGCTTTACAGCGTAGCGGATGACACGTATACTCTATGGTTCAAAGTACTGTTACTGTAAGCGGTCACATCGATTAGCGCAAAGTCGTTTTCAACCAACTTCAGAAAGGAGGGTGTTCTTAATTCTTGCTATGTGTTTTTGTTGGTGTTTGTAAGCTTACAACTTCGTAAGAAATGCTCTAATTAACCGACTTCAAAAAGGAGGAGGTCCTCAATTCAAAGCGTATGTTTTTAGTTCCCCATCATACTATAGGTATGGGGAACTTAGGTAATCGTGAAAATTTTCGACCTCGGTTTTTTCACTTTTTTACACGTTTTCAGGTGTGAGGAATCCGAAAATGACAAAATTTCTATGGTGACTGTCTGTAGGGTGTCTGTTAGTCTGTTAGTTTGTTAGTGTGTTAGTCTGTTAGTGGGTCAGTCCGTTAGTTTGTTAGTCTGTGTACACGATATCTCAAGAACAAATTGTCGCAGAGAGGTCAGATCAGTTTTAAAATATTACTTTCGACACTGGCAAGAACCCTATTCATTTGCAACATTCGAATTTAAAAACTTCGTAAGTTATTAGAAATTTACGATTTTCTTAACATGGGAGAATAGGACAAAAATTCACTTAAACGTGCATTAAATGGAAACTTTTTATTGTAAAACTGTCAGACCAGTTTTAAGATATCAGTTTTGATGCCGGAATGAACATCAGTAACTATAAATATGCTACTTTGAAAATTTCGCAAGTTATTGGAAATTTACGAATTTCTGAACATGGCAATATAGGGCAAAATTTCACATAAACGCCAATTTCTAGAGATATTTTCATCGTAAAGATGTCAGACTACTTTTGAAATATTATTTAGGATACTGGCATGGATATCATAGACTATGATTTTTCCAATTGAAAAATAATTCGTAAGTTATTTGGAATTTACGATTTCCTTAACATGTCAGAATAAGCCAAAATTGAGCATAAACTTCCATTTTGAGGATCCTAAATACATTAGACAACTTCAAAATTAAGTTTATGATATTTGTTTGAACATGATTGAATACAAATATTCTACTAGGAAATTTTCGTAAATTATTCGTAATTTACGATTTTATCAACATAGCGAAATTGTAAACTTTTCATATAAATATGAATTTTGGGGTTTATTGCATTGGAAATAGTAGCATGAAAACTAAACAACAGAAATGACCCTGATAAAATAAATTAATAAATTAGAATAAGATAATTATATCCAAGTGAACGGTGGATAGCCTATTAGGCAGGGATTTGATTCTGTCACTTTATCAAGCTTTGGTCAAATTCATTTCTTTTAAGATGATTATAATATGTCTCGCACTAGAAATTTCTGAGAACATAAATATGATGGGGAACTGAGCAGAGTCCACCTATGCCAACTAGTTTGTTTTTGTTTTTGTTTGTTTGCTCATAACTTCTGAACGGATGATCCGATTTTGATACTTTTTGTTTTATTGTAAAAAACTTGGTCTGAAATAGGTCCCATTGTAAGATCTTTACGATAAAAAAAAAGTACAGGGGGCCCAAAAAAGTCAGTCCCGACTCTTCTAACTGCTGAACAGCTGCAGCTATAGTCATAAAAGTGGTATGTAGGTACAGTAAAGTGGACATGTGCTACGCGATTCAACCGCCTAAAGCGCCACCTGGTGGAAAAGAGTGGAGTTAGCGATCCTATCTCGGAAACGTTTCAAGACAGGAGAAAAAAGTGAATTATAAAATTGCAGAGCATCATTATGTAGTACGCAAAGATAGTTTAGACATTAATGCTAAAAACAGAACGCTTAAAACGTGCATTTGTTTGTTCACAATTTCCTATTTTGTGCACACTTGAAAAACACTGCATATGTTGTAGCGTAGTGGGCGACATTTTATGCTATGTAAAATTCAAAGTATGGTTATTGTAAGCGGTCACATCGACTAACGCATAGGCGTTTTACGCCGACTTCATAAAGAAGAGGTTCTCAATACAAACCATGTTTCTCGTTGTTGTTGTTGAAATTTGTTAGCTTATAACTTCGTAAGAGATGATTTAATTTAAATACTTTTTTGTGTTCGTAATGATCTTGGTCTGAAATAAGTTTCATTAGGATTTCATTAAGATATAAACAAATTACAGGATACTTACAAAAGTCTGTTCTCACTCTAACTGCTGAACGCAAGCAGCTACAATGGTAAAAGCAGTGTGTAAGTATCGATGTTGAAACTTCTGTCCGTCAGCTATAATGCATATTTTGCTCTTTGTTTGAACTTTACGCTGCGCAATTTCCAGCGCAGCGGGTGACACGTATTTACTGTAAAGTTCAATATATATGCCTAACAGAATTTTCGGTTACGAATACAGCGTATCCTTTCTTTACATTTCTAAAGACTTTTTAATTTAACGTATGTTCGTTCAATAGATAGTTTTTTGGTCATATCCAATAAAGGCAAGAAAAGTGACACAATTTAAAAATGCAGCATTTGAGAAAAATAAAGTTAAAAATAACTTGACTAGAATAAAACTGGGACAACTGTCTCTCTAGTGGATAACTTTCTAGATGGAGATGTAACTTTTTTGTTCACATTGGGTGTATTTAATGTATTTTTCAGTGACATAAACCATTTTTTGAACAATGTCACATTTCTTGGAAGTTGTGATTTGTGAAACTTCCTTCGAACGTCTTCTGATGTTCTGCTATATGAATAAGTTTTCACTGAAAAGAGAAAAATAAAATCTTTTTGTAAAAAAAATAGAACCGACTCCAAAAAGCAACTACTATTCAAACAACTAAAAAAATAAAATAAAATAAAAAATAAATGGTATGAAATGAAACTGTAAATTGCGCCTAAAAGTATAAAATAATTTCCTTCGGCAAACAACCTATAACACTACAATTAATCATAACTTTTGAAGTCGGCGCAAAATTAAATAAAAATTGATACCTTTATTCAATACAAAAATCAAATCCTATTCAAAATACACGTCTTACATTGTTACCTGCAAAACGCAGCCGAAAACTACTTTGATTCAAGAAAACAAATAAGATTTCGTAAGCAGCAAAAACTGGCGAAAATGCTGGTATCTGACGTCCTTGGTGAACGAAAAATCGCAAAATTATCTGGCAAACATATTTAATTTCTTTGGGATATCATGATTATTTTAATAAGGTATATCAAGAGAGTAATCAAGAATATGAAACAACACATCGTACAACATATATTATGAAAATATACATCTTGCGTGTATATTTTTGCCTTACGTTTTTATCGCCAAATTCAAAGGCCATCAAGGATGATCTAACTTCGCAGAAATATAAATACCGCATTGTGAAGATGTTCACTGTTCTATGTAGATGCTACTAATGGACCAATTGTATACAGTGATAAAATAATAAAGAAAACATGAAAATGGATCATTCGAGACAACAGCATTTGTTGCTACCTATCTAAAGACAAACCTTTAAAAACTAATTAAATTTTATTTAATTTTGCGCCGACTTCAAAAGTTATGATTAATTGTAGTGTTATAGGTTGTTTGCCGAAGGAAATTATTTTATACTTTTAGGCGCAATTTACAGTTTCATTTCATACCATTTATTTTTTATTTTATTTTATTTTTTTAGTTGTTTGAATAGTAGTTGCTTTTTGGAGTCGGTTCTATTTTTTTTTACAAAAAGATTTTATTTAATATAATAAATAAAAACTTTCATTCGAAATTTTAAGCATATAAAAGAACAATATTTAAAAAATCTTTTAGAAAATTTTCATTGGAAAACTCAGCTGGTGGGCTCTGATTTCCAGAGACCCTTCAGAAAAGAAGTGAACATGATTTCTTAAAAACTAATGCACCGACCTTATTGGAATCTTGCAATGGCCTTTAAATTGTACTCACTAGTGCTTGAATGTAGGATTAAAAAAAAAACTGAAATCTGAAATTTTTTCCGAGTTGTGTTGAAAAAAAAAGGGGGGGGGGTGTACATTTTACACCATGTATAGCAGTGTAAAATTACAATAATAAATTAAAAAACTGGTGTACAATAAATAATCAAACTTAGAAGCTTCTTTACACATCATACAATTAATATAGGCACTACCGGTTTCGAAAAGGCATGATCTTTCTTCTTCAGGTGAAAAAAAAAAAAAAAAAAAAAAATCTGAAATTTAGCAGTCTTGCTTTTGCTTCCAAAGTTGTAGCAAGTTTTTTTTTCCCCGATCTGAAAAAGAAAGGTCGTGTTTTTTCAAAACCAGTAGTGTTTACATTAATTTTATAGTGGGAGAAGAAGCTTTAAAATTTGAATGCTGTAAAATTAATTGTAATAAATAAAACAAGTCCTTCCAACTCATTTGGTAGGGTTCTTTTATCTTATCAAGTCACCACCCTTTTAAAACCAAACGGCAGCTACAATTCAAAATTCAATAATGGACTTGGTCGAAATATTGATGAGGCTACATATGTAGCTTTAAGAAAATCGGTTCATAAATACCTTTTTTATGTGAATTTGCAATTTTCAAATGGCTGGCACTTGGAATTAAGATTGTGGATCAAGTTGGCAAACAAATATATCAAATGCATTTCTGAGATAAGTCTATTCTAAAAATTCAGTTCAAATTAATTCAGTATTTTAAAAGTTATCGTGTTGACAAATTAAGTGGCTGCCTCTTGGAAACAAAATGGGAGAACAAGTTGCTCAGTCAGTTAATCCAAGATATTTGTAAGATAAGTTTACTGTGCAACTTTGGTTCGAATAAAATCAGTATTTCAAAAGTTATCGTGATAACAAATTCTCAAGTGACTGCAACTTGGAAACAAATTTGTGAAGCAACTTGACCATCGAAATCATTTAAGGTATTTGAATGATATGTTCACTGGCCAATATTGGTTCAAATTGATTAAGTACTTCAAAAGTTATCATAACAAATTTTCAAATGGCCACCACTTGGAAAGAATATGGCGGAGCAAGTTGCTCAGGGAATTTATACAGGATATTTGAAGCATAAGTTAACTGTTTAACTTTGGTTCGAATTAGTTCTGTATTTCGAAAATTACTGTTATGACAAATTTTCAAGTGGCAGTCTGGTTTTAAGTGGCCGCAACTTGGAAACAAATGGCGGAGTAACTTGCCCAGTAAAATCATACAAGATATTTTTATGATATCATGGATGGAACACGGGCGCAGAATTCATACCGGAATCTTTTTAAGAATTTTCTCTACCTATAATATCGTTGATTTAAGAAGTAGAAAATTTTCTTACATTGATAGTGGTATGAATTCTGCGCCCGTGTTCAATCCCTGTGATATGTTCACTATCCATCTTTAGTTAGAATTAATTCAGTATTTTAAAAGTTATTGTGATGAGAAATTTTCAAGTGACACAGTAATTTCAAGTTGCCCCAACTTGGAAACAAAATGGCGGACTGAGATACCTAGCGAACTTATCTCAGATATTTGAATAAATCCATTGCGCAAATTTGATATTAGAATTGATTCAATTTCGAAAATTACTAAATTTATATTTTTCTTTAGCCTTCATACCAAAAATAGATAATAACAAAATGTGGCTTATACACAATGATGTACAAAGTTTTCAGCATTGTAACAAAAAAATCCCTGTGATATGATATAAAAGAAATACAAACTTAACCAGTCTCAACATAATTTATGTAATTAAAATCATACAAGCAGATCATATTTCAGGGGAACATGCACAAGTTACAAAGAATCGAGGCGTAAAAACAATGATAATGCAAATGGATAAACTCATTTACATTTTAATTTCTGACTAATCACTTAACAATTGTGTTTCAATGTATTTCTGAATTTTTTTTATGATACAATGTTAGAAATTTTACACCATCTTATGAGGGTATGGGACACTTTTACACAAAGGAAAATTTTTGCATGACTACTGAGTAATTTAAATTTTATAATTCTTGAAATTATATATATATATATATATTAAATTTTATCAATCTTATAAAATTCAGTATAGTCAAGTTCGATTATAAGAAGTTCTGTTTAGCAATAATCCAGAAAAATGCAAGAAAATTCTTTCTAAATGGGTAGTAAAACATTAAAAGCCTATTTCAAAACCCTTTTAGACCCTTTTGGATCCGAAAAACATTTAAAAAAAAAATACGACTGGACTATTTTTCTTTCAATCTGGCATTTTGTTCGTTACCAATTTATAGAAAATGCTTCGAAATGCCTGCCAATATCCAATTTTTCCATTTAATTTCTTACTCTGTCTTGAAATATTTTGTGAAATCCATAAACACTTACACACACATATCTTTATATATATATTTCTTTTGTGCGTGTGTATGTCACTGAACTCCTCCTAAACGGCTGGACCGAGCTTAATGAAATTTTTTGTGTGTCTTCAGGTGGATTCGAGAATGGTTTAGATTTACAATTCAGTTCAATCGGATAATTGGATCAAAAGATATTAAATAAAAACTCCATTTTAACTTTAAAATGATTAAAAAGAAAAATATATTTGATGCCAAAATAAACAAAATTCACGTTTATTTTTTTTTTTTCCGGAAATAAAATATTTTTAATTTCGCGTGATAAACAATAAAAATTAGAAAAAAAAAAATTAATATACCATGAAAATATTCGTGTGTAAATAAATATTTTCATAGAGGTACTTGGTATTTGCTTAAAATTTTTATTTAATTTAGTAGTACTTTTCTTTTCTACAGTAAAACAAAATTTTTCGTTTTGATTGATACTTTATATGTAACTTATGAAGGTTCTTTTATGTTTTCACCTTAATTGTAAATAGTAGTAATTTCGAATTTATTAGAATTTTTTATTTTTATTTTGTATATATCATAAAACAGTTTTTCTTTTTTGTTTTTGTACGGAACAACTTTAGTTTAGAAAAATTTGAAATTTGGCACCGAAGTAGTACGGACGTTTCTCACCAAGATCGTCAGTTACGCAATTGAGATAGTCATGTTAATTCATCGCAAAAATGACCAAAAATATTTAAAGTCGACAAGGGGGCGGGGGGGAGGTCTATACTAAATCTGTGCCTTTGTATTTATCTTTTTATATACATTTCTTTTGTGCGTGTGTGTGTCACTGAACTCCTCCTAAACGGGCTGGACCGAGTTTAATGAAATTTTTTGTGTGTCTTCAGGTGGATTCGAGAATGGTTTAGATTTACAATTCAGTCCAATTTAAATTGTTTATTTAATTAATTTATCACTTATAAATTGTTGTTGATTTTGGAATGTTTCACATTGGATCCGGCAGACTGCGCTACGATCGTAGTATCGAATATTCAATAATACGCAAGCGAAGTGATGACGTCACTGGCCGTCCGTGGATGCAAGAAAAAAATTTCCTATCTTAATCGCCCATTGGATTTTTTGTAAAAAAATACTAAATATCGAGGAAAATTATTTCCCGATTTTAATCCCCATATTTGGGTATAGATATGTATTAGTTATCATGTGCATGCGTTAGATTGAGTTGTTTTTGCTGTAAAATTGATAAAATTTGAATTTTTAATCTCAAAACTCTGTCATCCTTGGCGGAAAAAAAAATATCGCCATATCATCTGGCGAACATATTTAATTTCTTTCAAAAATAATGGTTATGAAACAATTTCGTACAATACATATTACGAAAATATACATCTGGCATGTATATTTTCGTATTACGTTTTTGATCGCCAAATACAAAAAACGCCAAGCAGAACAGAGTTTTGAAATTTAAAATTAAAATTTTGTCAATTTGAGAGCAAAATAACTCAATCTAACACATGCATACGATAACTAATACATATCTATACCCAAATACGGGGATTAAAATCGAGAAATAATTTTCCTCGATTTTTAATAATTTTTTATAAAAAAAATCCAATGGGAGATTAACATAGGAAATCTTTTTCTTGCATCCACTGACGGTCAGTGACATCACACTTCGCTTGCGTATATTCTATTGTAATTCCAGTTTGTCCCGACAGTTGGTGCTGCGATCAAATTCAGGAAAATATTTTGTAACTTCGTGTTATTATTGTTATACAAAAAATTGTGTCCTAATTGAAATATTACATCAAGATGTAATTAGTGTTTGAAAAGTTTTGAAGTGTGCATAAAAAACTATACATTTTGAAAATTTGGTGCGGAACTGGAGTGAGTATTTTATATAATTTTCTATCAAATTTACACGCGCGTTGATTAACAACCACCCTAACCTACAAATTTATTTGTGTAGCTAATTTATTATATTTTATTTATTTATTTTTTGTATGGAACACTTTTAGTATCGGATCCCGTTGGCAAAATTTTAAATTTGGCACCGAAGTAGCTCGGACGCTTCTCGCCAAGATCTTTAGTTCCACAATTGAGATAGCCATTTCAATTCATCGCAAAAATGCCTTAAAATATTTAAAGTCACCAAAGGGGTTCCATACTTTTGTGCGTGTGTATGTAACTGATATTTTATTTATTTATTTTTTGTGTGGAAAATTTGGCACCGAGGTAGCTCAGACGCTTCTCGCCAAGATCTTTAGTTTCACAATTGAGATAGCCATTTCAATTCATCTCAAAAATGGCTTAAAATATTTAAAGTCACCAATGGGGTCCCATACTTTTGTGCGTGTGTATGTCACTGATATTTTATTTATTTATTTTTTGTATGGAACACCCTTAGTATCGGATCCCTTTGGCAAAATTTGAAATTTGGCACCGAAGTAGCTCGGACGCTTCTCGCCAAGATCTTTAGTTCCACAATTGAGATAGCCATTTCAATTCATCGCAAAAATGGCTTAAAATATTTAAAGTCACCAAAGGGGTCTTAATTTGTGGCTTAGATTTAGAAAATCCGTGCTTTTCTCACGGCCAATTATATGTTGCGTGTTCCAGGGTTGGAAAACCTTCGAATTTGTTTGTTTATACTCCTCAAGGATTAATCAAAAATATTGTACATCCAATGGCATTATGGTAAATTAAGTTTTTGTAGATTAAAAAAATGTACCTGTTATAAAATAAATTGAGTTTCAACTTTTTCACCTTTAATTAAAACGAGTTTAAGTTTTTATTTAATACGAACTCTACATTTCACTTTGCTCATACTATACACATACTCACATGCATCGATTGATTGAATTGTGATAAATGTACATGTAATGATGTTAGATATTGTAATAACTTTTTGATAAAAATTTTGATCAAATCGGTCCAGATTGTTACAGCTTATTCAAAAAAGACGGAATTTTCATGTGAAATTCGTTGCTATCAGAGATTCTCTCATAAATTGAAATATTTGCCGTATGAAATAAAATTTTGTGCTGTTCGACATTCAGCGGAGGTTTAAAATAACAAGTAGAAGTAGAAAGTAGCAAGTAGCAAGAAGCAAGTAGCGAAAATTTCGGTAATTATGCCTTTTACGTTATAATCGGAATTCACAGTCACCGTTCTCAGCGCTCCATACCTGTTTCACGTATATACCACATCCTTACACACTTACAATAAGTTATTTATTTTTTTTCTTGCAAAACATTCTCTAGAAATAATTTATATGACAAAACAACGTTTGTCGGGTGAGCTAGTATATATATATATATTTCACTTCCCATCGATGAGGATCGAACTCACAACCTTCGGGCTCGTAGTTGTGTACTCTGACCACAGAGCCAACGGGTGTCGGAAGTATATTTCTTGATTATTTAGACTAGTGTTTTCAGATATATATATATATATATATATATATATATTCTTTTTTTGAAAGGGTGTTAAAATACAAATATAAGTAGTCCTGTCGTACTAAATTAAATTCTATCATAGACAGAATTTCATCCATAATTTTAATGCTCGCGAAGCGAGCATACATCGAGATACTAACCACTGCAATACAGATTTCTTTATATATATATTTATACCAGCAGGCTACGCCCGCTTCGTTAGTGTTATTTTTAAATGAATCACTATAGATAATGAAATCTCAAAATTGCATTAATTTTTATCATGCGAAAAAAAAGGAGAGAGAAAATATTCTGATTAGAAAAAATGTCCCACCCGGTCCTCACTGCTTTCGGCAGCGCAGGCCACTGTGCACTGCACGCGCGCATTTATATTTGACGAATCACTATATTATCGTAAGGGAAAAACATAAATATAAAATACAAAAAAAAAAAAAAAAAATCTTCTCCCATCGGGGAAATAATCGGTCCGAACCCCCACTGCCTGCGCCAGCGTATACAGGTGCGCACGGTGCGCGTGTTCCTTCACCTACCGTTCCCGCCCCCCACTTCCCCTAATTATTTTAGACTTACCCGCAATCGTTCTCTCGTGTTTTTAAACCTAATAATACTAATTTCCAACGTTCTATCTGAATTTCTTTATACCCCTGAGCCTCCCCCCCCTGCCTGCCCTTCGTAATAATTCTGTACTTTCGAAAATATTCGCAATCGATTTATCGGACCTCAGAACCTAACAACACTAATTTTCAGCGCTCTAACTCTTATTTATATATTTTTGCCTCTTCACTCCCCCCTTCCCGTCTATCCTAATAATTTTACAAAATCAAAAATATTCACAATCGATTTGTAGGTATCAAAAACCTCCATGTACCAACTTTGAGCGACCTAACTCTATTTTTATTTTTTTACCACATTCCCCCCTCCCCCCATCCCACCCCTCCTAACAACTTTACACTTTCGAAAATATCCTCATTCGATTTTCAGGCCTCTAAAACCTATCTGTACCAATTTTGAACGGTCTAACTGTATTTCTATTTTCTGGCCCCGTAGCCCCCCCCCCTTTCTCACCCCACCTGTGAAGAATTTCGAAAATTCCAGAAATTAGTTTTTAGGTATTTGAGTGAGCTATATTTTTGAGTAAAAATCTCACTTTATTTTTATTTTTTTTCTCTTGCGATTTGAAATCACGTTTTGCTCCCCCCCCCCCCTTGGGAGCTGAATTTCTCAAATTCTAGAAATTGGATTTTAGGTATTTATATTAGCTATATTTCATAGAAAAAATATCACGTATACCTGTTTTTTTTTTTTTTTTTTTGTTTGTTTGTTTGTTTGAGATATAAAGGATTATGTGAAATCATGTTTTACGCATGTGAAATCCCGTTTTGCCCCCCACCCCCCTTGGGGGGTGATTTTCGCAAAATCGCTTCTTAGGGGTGCTTACACTATATGTTCCCAGTTTCGAGTCAGTGGCTCCAGTAGATTTTGCTGTGCGTTAGTGAGTCAGTGAGTGAGTCAGTCAGTCAGTGAATGAGTGAGTGGAAGTACTCTTTTATCTGTATACTACCAGGCTACGGCCGCTTCGCTGGTCACTATTTTTAAATGAACCACTATAGTTAATGAATTCTAAAAATTGCATTAATTTTTATCATGCGAAAAAAAAAAAAAAAAAAAAAAAAAAAATTCTGATTGAAAAAAATGTTGCACCGAGTCCCCATGGCCTTCGGCAACACAGGACATTGTGTGCTGTGCGCGCGCACAACTACGTTCGACGACACTATTAATGAATCACTATATTATTGTAAGGGAAAAACATAAATATAAAATACAAAAAAATATCTTCTCTCATCGGTGGAATAACTGGTCCACTACATGCGGCTGAGTATAGAGGCGCACACGGCGCGCATGTTCCTTCACCTACCGTTTTTGCCCCCCCCCCTAATTATTTTAGATTTTAAAAAATACTCGCAATCGTTCTCTCGGGCTTTTAAACCTAATAATACTAATTTCCAACATTCTATCTGAATTTCTTTATTTTTACCACTGCGATCACCCCCTTCCCGCTCCTCGTAATAATTCTGTACTTTCGAAAATATCCGTAATCGATTTATCTGGCCTCAAGACCTAACAACACTAATTTACAGCGCTCTAACTCTTATTTATATATTTTTGCCCCTTTAACCCCCCCTTCCCATATATCCTAATAATTTTACAAATTCGAAAATATTCGCAATCGATTCGTAGGTATCAAAAACCCCCATGTACCAATTTTGAGCGACCTAACTCTATTTTTAATTTTTGCCCCTCCACCCCCTCCTTCCTACCCCTCCTAATAACTTTACAAATTTGAAAATATCCGCAATCGATTTGTAGGTATCAAAAACTTCTATGTACCAATTTTGAACGGTCTAACTCTATTTTTATTTTTTGTCCCCCCCCCTTTCGGACTCTCCTAATAACTTTACACTTTCGAAAATATCCTCATTCAACTTGCAGGCCTCTAAAACCTCTCTGTGCCAATTTTGAACGGTCTAACTGTATTTCTGTTTTTTTTTGCCCCATAGCCCCCCCCCCTTTCCCGCCCCACCTGGGACGAATTTCTATTATAAAAGAAATTCGTTTTTATGTATTTGTGGCAGCTATAGTTTACAGCAAAAGCCTCACATATATCTTTTTTTCTCTTTGCAATATAAAGGATTATTTCAAATCCCGTTTTACCCCCTCGCCCCCCCCTCTTGGGAGCTGAATTTCTAAAATTCCATAAATTGGTTTTTAGGTATTTGTATTAGCGAAAATTAGAGCAAAAATTTCACGTACATCTGTTTTTTTGTTTGAGATATATATTGGAGTATGTGAAACCACGTTTTCCGCATGTGAAATCACGTTTTGACCCCTTTTCCCCCTTGGGGACCGAATTTCTAAAATCCGAAAAATTAGTTTTTAGATATTTGTGTTAGCTATATTTTAAAGCAAAAATTTTAAGAACATCTGTTTTTTTTTTTTTTTTTTTTTTTTTTGAGATATGAAGGATTTTGTGAAATCACGTTTTGCCCTCTTGGGGGGGGGGGGGTGAATTTCGCAAAATCGCTTCTTAGGGGGTACTTACACTATACGTTCTTCAATCTGACCCAGTTTCGAGTCATTTCCTCCAGTAGATTTTGCTATGCGTTGATGAGTCAGTGAGTGAGTGGAAGTACTCTTTTATATATGTAGATGTACACTGCATAAAAAAAGTAGACGGTAGACAGACACGTACTTGTAATACTTTAAAGCCGTTTATTTCTTTAATTAGAGATATGAGGTTCATTTCTCTAATATAATTATATTCTTGAGACATCATATATTATTATTTTTTGGATATAGAATCAATCCTTTTGAATTATGTAGTGGAAAAATTCAGGAAACAAAAATGGTGCATATTTGCACTGTAATTTTTCTTTAAAAAAGTAGACGGACACATCTTGTATCTCTAAAATAAAACGTTTTTAGTAAGGGGTTCGTCTCCCATTTGCTTATAAGTTCGTATACTCTGTTAGGCATCGAATCAATGAGATTCTGAATCTTTTTTTGACAGAAAATTTCCCAAATGTTTGTAAGAGCTTCTTTGAGCTGGTGAATTAATTAATACTGGCGTCCACCCTCATAAATTTTATGAACAAGTATAGCCCAAATGTTTTTACAGGATTCATATCCGGACTCTTGGCTGGCCAGGGTGAAACATTGAAGTTGTTCTCATGAAACCATTTTTTAACATTGTTAGCGGTGTGTATTGGCGCTCCATCTTGTTGGAAAATCCAGTTTTCTCTTCCAAGATCACACGCAAATGGCAAAAGCTCACTGCTTAGTGTTTCAATATAATCTTTGTGAGTCTGCTTCTTACTTAGGAACACTAAATTTGTCCTTCCACCATAGCCAACAGCTAGCCACACCATCACGCCACCACTATCATCTTGCCGAGTAGAGTACACTTTGTCTTCTTTCTCCAAACTGTGGCAATAATATTGATATCCATCTGGGCCGTCTAAATTAATTTTTTTCTCATCTGAAAAACTACAGATATCCATTCTGTAGTCCAAGATATATGGTTTTGAGCCTACTGTAGGCGTTCTGTCCCGTGGTGATCCTTCCAGCATGGATGATGTTTTCTCTTCTTACATTGAAAGAACTCTGAGTGCTTAACATAGCTATATAAATTGTCTGAGAAGTTATGTTAGTAATTCCTGTGCTTATTCGAACTTTGGGAATTGATGCTCCAGTTTTTTCAGCTCAGTAAAAAATTTTCTTTGGTCTCTAAGCGAAAGTTTCTTTGGCCGGCCTCTCTTTTTCTTTACGCCATGTGCTTCAGAAGCACGTAGAAAAACGCTGATGCAACTTTTGCTTATTAGAAGTAGCCTACGAATTTCTCTGACTCCTTTATTAACATTTTTCAGCGCTATAATCTGTCCTTTCTGGTAATCAGTTAGAGGAATTCCTCGTGGCATGGCGCATTCATCTCCACGAAATTTAACTACGTAAAACCATCTTGTCAAGCACGTTAGCAATTGGCAAAATGCCAAATGTACATGTACATGCAAAACTGGTATTCCGCAAGAAACATCCACTTAGATAATTGCACTTTTTGACCAGTGTTCGTCTACTTTAAAAAAAAAAAAAAAAAAAAAAAAATATGAAGATTGATAAGTATAAAGATGTTAAAGAATTTTAATTGACATTTCCTATTAAACAAAGACGGGGTTTTAAAATATTGTAAAGAAGTGTCTGTCTACTTTTTTTATGCTGTGTATATGTTACCGCTAAAGTGCAGAAATCAGTTAATCTGCAGATTAGCTAGGTAATCTGCACATTAACTAGGGTGATCCGTTAAAGTGAGGAAAATTGTTTCATTTCTCAAAATACCTAGGTAATCTGCGAATTACCTAGATAATCTGCACATTACCTACTAGGCACTCGTTAAGTGAAAATAAGATCTCTGGTGTTGTAGTTTTACAGCACGCTGTATTGTATTTGTTTTTTTCATTCGGGGGAAAAAAATAGTTTTCTTTCCTTTTCTTTCTTTCTTTACTTATTTTAATCTGTATGTCTTTTAATTTTTATGTTTTTTAAAGTTATATTTGTTTTATTTTTTTTATTTTTTTCATCTTTTTTATTCTGTCAATATAAGTTTGAAGATGTTATGTATTTTTATTATGAAATATAACTTTAATAGCTTTCAATAAATTCTATTTTATAAATGAATGTTAGAATTGTAAATACAGTAACGATTTCTTTGCAAAATAAAAATATTTAACCATTTAAATAAATATAAAAAAAAAAGTTTTATTAATAACTTATATTGCTATTACTATTTTTTTTAAAAAGTTATGCACCAATTTTTAATTCGATAAAGAAATATTAAATTAGACAATTCAGAAGCATTATTTAAGAAGTACTTCAAATAATTAAAACTGCTTTAATAATTTTTAGAACGCATGAAAATTAAAATGACTGTTTTCCAATGCTTTATTAAACTATATTTTGCAGCATACATATATCTGTACAAGTTTAGCAAACATATTAATTTTACAATTAAAAAATAAATAAATAAATAAAATAAAAAAACTTTATTAACATATTTTATGTGATAAACTACAACGAAATTATCTGAAAAAGCGAACAAAATAAAAATAAAAATGTAATCATGATATATAAAATATATAAAGAAAACTTGAAATTGAGGAAAAAAAAACAAATGTTATGAAATGCTAAAAAATGCATAGAAATTTCATATTAAGTATTTATTAAAGAAAGCCATAATATTGAATGTCATATTTTTCAGAGTTAAAAATTAATACTTTTTTTTTTCAGTAAGTAATAGTAATTTAAATCAATTTTTAAATAAATTAGTTTTAAAAAGTTGTGTTTTAATAGTTTTATTTCGGGAGGAAATAATTACTGTGTTGTAAATTTTAATATTCATAATTGAAAATGAAGTTTCAGGAGATACAGCGTTTAATTAAGATTAGATTTCAATAATAAAATGCAGTGCATATCCTTATCAAACTATATTGACAGAATTAAAAAAAGAGAAGAAATAAAATCAAAATTAAAACAATTATAACTTACTTGTTACTTTAAGTTTTGTGTTGGTCATAATGAGAAACCTATAATAATCATGTCTTCGATGCTCCACATTTTACGTTTACCAATTATCATAGCGGAAGCGGAGCGGAAAGGATGAAAGTTTTGGTTTGTGTTTGGAGGTCATTCGCGTATCTGTATCACATGACTGTTTGACGTCATAGTGAATGAAAAAAAACTAAGGCTCGAAACAAACATTTGAACTTTAACGAAACAGAAGCCGCTAATCTGCAGATTACCTAGTTAAAATGCGGAAAACTCTTCATTCCACTCTTCAACGGGTCATTTTAGTTAATCTGCAGATTAGCTAGGTAATCTGCACATTAACGGATTTCGAGCTTTAACGGTAACATATATATATATATATATATACATATATATATATATTCACAGAAGCAAAGTCTCCTGTTTTTCAAGTGTGACTTAATACCGGAAAAATTTTATAATTATTTTCAGCTGTTATTTATTTATTTTTTAGTACGACAGTGTTTTTTTTTTTTTTTTTTTTTTTTTTTAAATAGATATAAAGGGTTATGTGAAATCACATTTTGCCCTTTCCCCTCCCTAGGGGTCGGATTTCTAAAATTCTAGAAATTGATTATAAGATATTTGGGTTAGCTATATTTTAAAGTAAAATATTTACAGATATTTGTTTTTTTTTCTTTGAGATATAAAGGTTTTTGTGAAATCGCGTTTTGCCCCTGTTCCCCCCTCATGGAGGGCGAATTTTGTAAAATTGCTTCTTAGAGGCAGCGGGAATTGGATAAAGTATTAAAAAATTTTATTGCTGTCGTGTTTTGAGCTATTATAAAAGTTGCAAATGGCTATTTTATCTAGCCGGGAAGTTAGTTAAAAATTAATTGGAAGCTTTGTACTGGTAACGCAGCCGAAGGCAGCAGAATCCCGAAACAATTGGTTAAAAATATTTTTAAAATGCATTTTCACCGTATTCTGAACTATTCTGAAAGTTTCAAATGTCTAGCTAGTCTGGAAATTAGTTAAATAAATTTTATGTCGAATCATATAAACGCTGCCAAAGGCAGTAGGGACCTGAAACAGTTGACTAAAAGTTTTAAAAAATGTATTATCACCGTGTTCTGAGCTATCCTGAAAGTTTCAAATGTCTAGCAAGTCGAGAAGTTAGTGAAAAATCGATTGCAAGCTTTGTACTGGTAACGCTGCCAAAGGTAGCAGGGTTCCAAAGCAGTTGGTTAAAAATATTTAAAAAATACATTTTCACCGTGTTCTGGAACTATTCTGAAAGTTTCAAATGTCTAGTCGGGAAAGTTTCAAACGTCTAGTAATTCTAGTCGGAAAGTTAGTTAAATAAATTTTCTGTTGAATCATATAAATGCTTCCGAAGGCAGTGGGGACCTGAAACAGTTGACTAAAGGTATAAAAAAAAAAATGTATTATTCTGAGCTATCCTGAAATTTTCAAATGTCTAGCTAGTCGGGAAGTTGGGGAAAAATCGATTGCAAGCTTTGTACTGGTAACGCTGCCGATGGCAGCAGGAACCCGGAGCAGTTGGTTAAAAATATTTAAAAAATGCATTTTCACCGTGTTCTGAACTATTCTGAAAGTTTCTAATGTCTAGCTAGTCGGGAGGTCAGTTAAATAAATTTTCTGTTGTATCATATAAACGCTGCCGAAGGCAGTAGGGACCTGAAACAGTTGACTAAAACTATTTAAAAAAATGTATTATCACCGTGTTTTGAGCTATCCTGAAAGTTTCAAATATCTAGCTAGTCGGGAAGTTAGTTAAAAATCCATTGCAAACTTTGTACTGATAACGCTGCCGAAGGCAGCAGGAACCCGAAACAGTCGGCTAAAGGTATTAAAAAATGCACTTTCACCGTGTTCTGAACTATTCTGAAAGTTTCAAATGTCTAGCTAGTCGGGAAGTTAGTTAAATAAATTTTTTGTCGAATCATATAAACGCTGCCGAAGGCAGCGGAACCTTAAACAGTTGACTTAAAAGTATTAAAAAAATATATTATCACCGTCTTCTGATCTGTCCTGAAAGTTTCAAATATCTAGCTAGTCGGAAAGTTAGTTAAAAATCGATTGCAAGATTTGTACTGGACAAACAAACAAACAAACATACAAACAAACAAACAAACATACATACATACATACAGACAAACGAACAAACAAACAAAAAACAAGAATCGAAGTTAATAAAAAACATGGTAAAATAAAATCATGCGTACAAGACAAACAATTGGTAAAATTAAACCGGCGCGAATCTTTAAATCTTCTCACACCACGAGAAACATGCACAAAACATTTTAAAACATTATTACCTTCTTGAAGCTGATGTAATAAAGAGCTTGACTCTATACTTTAACTAACGCTGGATCCTGAGTGAACTAGCGTTGGGTTGAATAGCAGGCGAAGCTGCAACTAGTGTTGCTAGCTTTCGGGATTTATCTCTACGGTGTAGGGATTTTTTTTTTTTTTTCTCAAACAGTCAACATTGAGTAGGAACATTCTAAGCTTTCCGTTGAGACATGGCAAAATTTGAGCTAGCAACAGTAAAGAGTTAAATTTTATAGGTAAGTTTTGTTTTTCTTTTTTCTCTCTCTGTAAGGATGTCTTTTAATAATAATAAAGTTTCGTTGGATACAATTTTATATATATATATGTCGTAACCAAACCATTTTGCTGATGTTTGGAGTTATTTTGTTTCGCCAGACCTGGAAATTTTTTGGACATCTTTGAATATGGAAGGAAAATTTAGTGTTTTTCAAGTTTTTGAGCTGGGATGAATTTTGCAGACGTTGTTTCTTGCAGGTGGTGAGTTTTTTCATCTTTTCTAGTAGGTTCGGGTGGGGGATGTATGGCTAGCATTTCATATATAAAAATCTTTCTCTATATATATTTTAAATGTTTTTTGTTGGCTATAATATGATTTTTAATAAATAGAAATTTTAGTTTTTGATTTATCAAAACTTAATTTTAAATTTTCAATAAATAAAAATACTTTTTTACATTTTTTCATTACTATTCAGTTTGAATTACATTTGGAGTATGCTAACCTGCATATCTTTTGAAACCTGCTAGTACTACATAGTTTTTTAATAGCTGTGTTCCCACCTGCTGAAGAGATTGGCACAGCATAATTTGAATTTCTAGCTTAAATAATGTTTAAATCTAACCTATTTTCTTGTTTATTAACATTGTTTGATAAGTTTTCTTGTTTGTTACATTTCACTTTCATCTCTTCATTTAAATGTATTATTGTTTTTGTATACTATTCTGTGCTGCTTTGAGCGCCTTTTCTTATACAAATTAATTTTGTCATTGATATTGAATTTAATTTATTTAAATATTCAATTTGTTAAAGCTGCTTTAGCGCCTAATTTGAATATTTTTTTTCATTATATTTTTTCTTCATTATACATTTTGTTAATGTTTCTTGTTGTTAAGCAATTAGGTCAAAGTGCCTACAAAAATTTATTTATAAAAATTATTTAAATTAGCAAATATGAGATATTTTAAGTAAAAAATGTAAGACTTCTCTTGTTGCTAAAGTTGATAGTGAGGTGCTGCCACCTGGTTATATTAGTTTTTGTAAATTCAGTAATGTTATTTACAGAATTAGATGTCTATTTTGTTTACAGAGTTATATTGGTCAAACATCAAACGAATTACATTTTAGAATTAATAACCACAGATCACAAATAAATAAATCTAAATTCCCCTCCTTTGAACTTTTACATTTTAAAGAACATTCATTTGAAAATATTGAAATTGAAATTTTAGACCATGTTACTGATGAAAATGAAAGACTGTTTAAGGAGAATGATTATATTTTAAAATTTAAAACTTTATATCCTTATGGCTTAAATACAGAACTCAATAATCTAAATGTTAATAAGATTTCTAATGTATATAATTTATTTTATGAAGTTAACAATTTAATTTCAATTAAAAGAGGTAAAAGAGGTTAACAGTAATAAAGTAAATGACATCATACCTTTATTTTGGCTAAATGAACAAGAAAAAACTTTTACAAACTCTTTAAATGTTAATAAATTAAAGACTTCAATTTTTTCTTTAGAAAATTAAGACTATTAAAAAAATTTCTGCTTTGCTTGTTAAGTATAATTTTGTTAATACTCAGTTTAAGGATTTAGTTACAGATTTAATAAGTTTCAAACTTCTAAAAGTTGGTAAAAATAATGTTTTAAATGAATATTTTACGATTTCTTTCTTGCAAAAATCATTTGATCACTTGAAACTGAATAGAGCTATTTTTAAAAATAATTTCCTATTTCCAGTAAAAAATATATTAAACCATTCAGTAAAAAGATTTTTAACTATAGAGAGTTTGCTTTATCTGTTGATTCTTCCAATACGAATATTTGTATATGTAATAATGATGACTTTAACTCTTATATTGATAATAATTATAAACATATTATAACTGGTGATCTTGGTATAATAAAAAATGATAATATAAGGTTTTTGATGAATTTGGGTACTAAATTTAGATTAAATAAAAAACTTAAAAAATCAAATGTTAAGGAAGTCTTTTTGAACGATATTAATAATTTTATTTATAAAATTTGTTATAAATACAATATACCCATAGAAGCATTTCATGAATGGAAATTTAATCTTATTGTTTATTTTGATAATTTTTTAAGTGAAAGTTTAAATTGTGTTAGTTATAGTTATCAGAAATTTTATAAGGAAGATAATGAATACTTGGAATTTAAAAAAAAAATATTTTATTTTGGTTCCTGTTGACAAAGCAGCTAGTAATTATGGTATCATTTGAAAGAAATTTTATTTTGAAAGAACTTTAGATGAACTTAATAAGGATTTTTACTACACAAAAATAAATTTGAAATCCACTATTGTTAAAAAATGTTTTACTGCTTATTCAAAACAGATTAAATCACTCTTTTCATATAATATAAGGGTCTGTAATGAAAGTAATATTCCCTTTTTATTTTTAACACCTAAGTTTCATAAAAATCCTGTTAAATTTAGATTCATTTGTTGTACTACTAATAGTATTGGTAAGAATTTCAATATTAAATTGCAATTTTTTATGAAAAAAATCTATGATTTTTTAAAATTTAAATATAAGAACTCTAGTTATTTTTGGTCGATTGATAAGTCTTGATTTAATTAATAAAATTACTTTTAGACCTTCATCTATTCAAACTTATGATTTTGAAAACCTGTTCAGTAATATTCCTATAAAAGAACTCTATATTATTATTAAAAATATATTTGACATTTGTTATATTGAAGATGAATTGAATATCCCTCGAGATTTTTTTCTTAGTCTGTGTCATTTTTGTTTAAATAATAAGTACATCTTTTTTCATGACAAAGTTTTCAAACAATCTCATGGTATTGCCATGGGAACTAATTACTCTTCCTGTGCAGCTAATCTTTTCTTATTTTTCTTTGAATATCAGTTCACTGTAACTCATAATATCTGTTTACCTGCTTATCGATATATCGATGATTTAATTATTTTCAATATTGATTTTGATAATTTTTCAAGTTTAATTTATCCAGATTGTTTAAAATTAAATAAAGCCAACAATAATAATTATGAAGCTGATTTTTTGGATATTTCATTTATTTTAAAAAATAATAATTTATATACTGATTTATTTGACAAAAGAAAAAGCTTTAACTTCATTACTAACTATATGCCGCATTGGTATTCTAATTTGAGTCACAGAATTTACATAAATATTGTTATCAACCATATTTTAAGAATCAAAAGGTTATGTAATTTAAAATTTAATTTTGATAAACAAGTTTTCAATTTTCAAGCTTTATTATATTATAAAAACTTGTATCCTTTGAGTTTCATATTTCATTATACAAAAAATTTGAATTTTTAGTGTCAGTGCCGCAGTATCTGCTTTTTGATTGGTGATCCATATAGGTGTCCAGTTTGATGCATTTGGTTTAAAGCCTTTTAGGAAGACCATTTCGCTAATGTTTGGAGTTATTTTGTTTCGCCAGACCTGGAAAGTTTTTAGACGATATGGAAGGAAAATTTAGTGTTTTTCAAGTTTTTGAGCTGGGATGAATTTTGCAGATGTTGTTTCTCGCAGGTGGTGAGTTTTTTCATCTTTTCTAGTAGGTTCGGGTGGGGGTATGTATGGCTAGCATTTCATATATAAAAATCTTTCTCTCTATATATTTTAAATGTTTTTTGTTGGCTATAATATGATTTTTAATAAATAGAAATTTTAGTTTTTGATTTATCAAAACTTAATTTTAAATTTTCAATAAATAAAAATACTTTTTTACATTTTTTCATTACTATTCAGTTTGAATTACATTTGGAGTATGCTAGCCTGCATATCTTTTGAAACCTGCTAGTACTACATAGTTTTTTAATAGCTGTGTTCCCACCTGCTGAAGAGATTGGCACAGCATAATTTGAATTTCTAGTTTAAATAATGTTTAAATCTAACCTATTTTCTTGTTTATTAACATTGTTTGATAAGTTTTCTAGTTGTTTGTTACATTTCACTTTCATCTCTTCATTTAAATATAGTATTGTTTATGTATACTATTTTGTGCTGCTTTGAGCGCCTTTTCTATACAAACTAATTTTGTCATTGATATTGAATTTAATATATATATATATACACAATTTTTTTTTTTTTTTTTTTTTTTTTTCCCCGATGTGTAAAATAAATTATCAATTTCATGTTGCCTGTTGATAAAATATTTTGATTACAATGCGGAAAAAATATATTGGAGGGAGGGTGGCAGATAAGTACACAGATGGTATTAACTTATATTTATAATTATTGGGTGAACTTGTGCGTGGGGGTGAAGGGTAGCTTTAATTACTTTAAGTTACCAATATATATATATATACCGGGTGATTCAAAATTGACGTTACAGCGATTATCTCGTAAACTAAGAAAGACAGAAACATACTTCCAGTTACAAAATTGGTACAAATTAAGAGTAGATTTCAAATATGGAATTTTTTTGTACAAGGGGCTGTATACATATTAAATACGAAATTTAATTTTTATGCAGCCTCTCCTATCATATGACTTATATTTAGAAAAGTATTCTCCTCAGTCAAAGGGGGAAAAAAAAATATGTATACATATATCATGTTTTTAAGTGAGAATTTCACTGAGTTATTGCAATTTGAAAACTAGCATTTTTCATCAAGTCTTATGGGGGTTGTAACAAAAATCAGATATTGCAATTTCTATAGCTTTTGTAATAAGACAGATTGATCAGCGTTTGGAAAAAAAAAATATTTTTCATTCAGGAAAAGACGGCTGTTTTAACCTGTAATGTCTCTGTTTCCCCTAGTGGTAAATACACAAGAGAATACTCATTGATAATTTAACAAACAAAACTTATGAATAATTTAAATACTAAAAGGGAATTTTCAAATTCTTTTTTCTTCTTTTTTTTCCTTTGTAACAATATACATGATATATAGAAAGTATTGTTTTTGAGTAAATTTCCGAAAATTAGCTTTTGTTATATTTGCACGTTTTAAGATCCTCTGAATTCAAAAATCATGTTTTTAGCGGTTGGTCTTTCTGTGTGTGTGTTATTAGCATATCTCAAAAATAGTAGCAGGAAGTCCAAATTCAATATTCTAAATCCGTATCATATTGCGATGCTACACTAAGCTATTCGTTGCGATCAGACAAAGGGTTGTGTACAGGGTCATCCAAGAGGTCCGTCCCTCCTATCATACGACTTATATTTACAGAAATATCCTCCTCCTCGCTGTAAGAAGAAAAAAAAAATCTATCTCTCTAAGTCAAAATCTCGCTGAGTTATTGCAATTAGAAAATGATGACATATACCACTTTATTTTGAATTTTGGCATATTTTTTCAACGCCAAAGGGCTCACTTTAGGGGATTATCTATGAGATGAGAAAAATTAAAAAAAGATCCTTTATTTTAAAATAGCAACTAAAACCATTCAAACACATGAAATCAACAGTTTTAAGAACGTAATGCAAATTTACATTATTCCGTATTGTTAAAAATTTTAATGTTTCAATTTCTTAGAGGATCATCTGCAAAAATTAAGAGGTAGAAAATTAAAAGACCAGCTAAACCGTATGAAATTTGCGCACTTTATTTCTTTTTACCACTTTCCATCATTCATTAAAAATTTTAATGATTTCGGATCTTTATTAATTCCAACAAGGTTGAAAAGTGTTAATGACTTCGGTTTGTCTGTCTGTCTTTCTGTTTGTCAGTGCTCTATCTCCCGTGAATATTCATGGAATTTCCTGAAACTGATATGTTATTTGAGTTCACTATCAGATGTTCCTTATTGAAAATGGAGTGAATACCTCTGCTAGCTTGTGCACAGGGACACCCGAAATTATTCCAAAGCACTGTGTTCTATGAGAGGTATTTTTAATACCTTTAATTTACGCAAATAATAATAAAATTGAAATATGTTATTCAAGTTTACTACTGGATATTTTCTATAGAAAATGGAGTAAATACCATCACTGGTTTGTATACAGAGACACCCGAAAGTATTCCAAAGCATTGCGTTCTATGAAAGATAAATCAAATTTTAATTAATACTTTGCGTCAATCTTAATGAAATTGAAATATGTTGTTAATATGCACAAAAAAAGGTTTCTATAGTGTACAGTACGATTAGCATTAGATTTACAGGGCACACAAAAATATTGAGTTGTGTTGAGGGTTATTATTGGACATTTGCTGGAATTGCATTTTCGTTCACATTAATGGTTTTCCAACAATTTTCAACTGTGAATATGATTTCAATTTGCATATTTTTTTTATCTGCCTATTCATCTGTTTATCTTTCCATCTGCCCAACCCCAGCATCCGTGAATATTTTCAGAAATTTAAAAAAATTATTTTTGTTATTCAGGTTTACTATGGAATATTCCCTATTTAAAATGGCATTAATAGGTCCTCTACAATTGGTTTATGTACAGAAAGGCACAAAAAACACCAATGCATTGCATTTTGGGACAGACATTCTTATAAGTGACATTTAAAAAACTTTCTACTGTAAAAATCATAAGGAAATTCATATTGTTAATATTGTAAAATATTTTTTTGTGTACAATATAATATGGTATTGATGTATAATTCTATGTCATGGGGGGGGGGGTTACTGCTCTTCTGTTTAATTATAGAGCCTACATTTATTAAAAAAAAAAAATTTAGTCTGTTATTAATTTTCCTTGAAACTTACAAATCTTGATCAACATTTCAAGTGGTAACTAGATATGGAATCGAAAGTACCAAATTTGAATTTCCTACAGTTATTTGTCGTTGAATCATGCTGAAAATTGATATATATACAGATCAACCACTAAAAGTTTGACTTTCGTATTCAGGAGGCCTCAAAACTGTGATATTATACAGCAAAAAATCGATCTCAAAAACTACTTTCTTTACAGTATGGAAATGAGAAATTAATTTTCCGTTTTATGTCAGCAGTGTTCTTCGACATAAAAAAAATGCAGCAAAGCACTTACGTCAGTAACATTTAATAAAAAAGAAAAAAATGTTTACCTTAATTTTGGGTAGCCCTGTATAGTAATAATTACAGAACTTTGGATAAACACCATAAAATACAATAAACTCGCAACAGTTGTTTCGGATCGAAATAACACACGACCCTTCGTCAGGCGAACAAAGTAGGCATGAGTGCTGCAGTCAAAGCGGCAACGCACAAAACTGTTTTAAAGGAAGAGCAAAAATATATAAAGAAGATTGAGAATGCAAATGCTGGTGTGAGCAAAATTATCAAATAAACGAATAACATTAAAACATGTAACAAAATCTAAAAAATTAAAAACGAAAAACGAGCTCATGTGAGTAATTTCCAAACATTAGACAAGAACGGAGTAGAAGAAATATCATTAACAAGATTTTTTGAATTTTTAAGTATATAAAAATCTTTGTGGATATCTAAATGATAAGGAGAAGAAATTATGTTAGTTTTAGAAAAATCAAAACGATGAACATGAGCCCAGCAGTTGGAAGCAATAGAAGACTTGGAAATCTCTTCATTACGACGGTGCTCACTTATTCTATTTTTCAAACGCCTCCTAGTTTGACCAGTGTAACCTAAACTGCACAACGAACATGGGATAAAGTAAATGCCACAATGGTATTCAGTAGTAATGGGATCTTTAAAAGAAGATAATTTAATTTTGTTACGGGTATGTAAATTTTAAAACCAAATGGTGAAAGAATTCTAGGAATTTTAAAGAAAAGAGATGAATAAAAAGGTAAAACAACTGGGATGAGACTGGGATCATTCGAATTGAAAGCAGAACGTTTAGGATTCTTGAATTTTATAAAGAGCGTTTTAAAGAGAGAATTTATAAAATCTCTTGCTCTTTCTCGAGGCTATAATCCCTCTATTATCGATAGAGCTCTTTATAAATTCAAGAATCCTAAATGTTCTGCTTCCAATTCGAATGATTACAGTCTCATCCCAGTTGTTTTACCTTTTTATTCATCTCTTTTCTTTAAAATTTCTAGAATTCTTTCACCATTTGGTTTTAAAGTCATTTACAAATACGTTAAAAAAATTAAATTATCTTCTCTTAAAGATCCCATTCCTACTGAATACCGTTCTGGCATTTACTTTATCCCATGTTTGTTGTGCAATTTAGTTTACATTGGTCAAACTAGGAGGCATTTGAAAAATAGAATAAGTAAGCACCATCATAATGTTCGTAATGAAGATATTTCCAAGTCTTCTGTTACTTCCCTCTGCTGGGCTCATGTTCATCGTTTTGATTTTTCTGAAACTAACAAAGTTTCATCTCCTGTCTCCTCTTCCCATTTAGATATCCATGAAGGTTTTTATATACTTAAAAATAGGGATGATACGGATATCCGGTAACTATCCGGCTGAGTTTTAAATATCCGGCGGGTTACTGGATATCAACACACCGGATACGAATATCCGGCAATTTCAAGCCAGATATCCGACGGAGAAAATTCAAGCTTAAACTCCCATCAGATGAAAATTTTGCGACAATTTTTTAATTTTTTTGGATCAGTTGTAGCTTGTAAAGGATTTTTTTTTTTTTTTTTTTAAGTTGGCTTCTGCGAAAATCGATTTTGGACTCATTAACAAACAAATTTAGCCAAAAGTAGCTTCAGGTCTAAAAAATATAGAAGCCCTATTTTAATTTTGTACAGAGTTAGCTAGGTTTTTTTCCCAGAGTGATCTATAACTTTCCACCTAATCTTCCCTATAACAATAAAAAGAGCTGTTCATTGTTGTTCCTGAACAAGTGATATTTATTCTCTGCAGTTGCAGTGTATATATAACTGTTTTCGTGTCTTTTGCTAATATGTTGTTAGATTGTTTAGTAATATTGTTAGTCTTGGATGTTAAAGTTGTTAGATTGTTTCGAGAATGAGTCAAATAATGTGCATTTATTGACTAGAACCTGTTTATTTACAATCCAGTTTTCCATACACAATAAAGCTGTTGTTTCTGTGACCGTATATTTATACTAGCAGAAACCTGGCATTACTTGCGCCATCTATCTATTCGATTTGGATTTTTTAAAAAACCCTCCAATTTATATAAATTTGCATTTTTAATGAAGTATCTTACTAAAGCACCTGAATTTAGAATTCCCTGTTGCATTGCATAGATATATCCCAAAAAATAAAAATTACTTCAAATAAAAGTACATATTTAAATTTTCAGAAAGTCTGTACTTTCACTTTCATATTGTTCATAAGAAAAAAAAAAAAAAAATCAGTTATTTAAAGTTTTTAATTTTGTACTGCAGAAAAACTTCACTTACTTAAAGAATTTTAATAACTAATATAAAATTTTCTTTCTTATCTGTACAGAATATAAAAATATAAAATAAGTAAAAAGTATAAATTCATTTTGAATTATTACTTTCTTCTATATTAGAAGGAAGTATTGGATTCATGAAAATTTTCAACTTCCAGTTTTCTGTGGATTTACGCATTTTGAGGGAACCAAAACACAATTTGACCATTTTTGGAAAATGTCTATCTGACAAAAATTTTGTGCAGTTCAAGAGTTAATGCACAGAATTTCATATAAATTTATACATAGTTGCATCTTACCAAAAAAAAAGTGCCCATCAACTTTTGGTGCAAATCACTCAACAGATGGTGCTGCTATACTGTGATTTCTCCCATTTAAAGGTAGACTATATCTCAGCTTATACTGTGTATAATAAAAAAAAAAAAAAAAAAAACTTAGTGTGTCACAGGGAGGGCTATTATGAAACATGTACATTCAATTTCTGTGCATAAAGGCCAATAGGTGATGCTGCTATGCTGCAATTTTCCCATGAATGGGGAAGTTATATCTCAGATTCATTCGTGTATAATTGCTAAAAATTTAGTATGGGAAAGGGTCATTTTTATAAAACATCATGTTGATTCAATTTTGGTGCATATTGGTCGATAGGTGGCTATATTATGTTGCAATTTTCTCTGTGAATAGGAAGGCTAAATCTCAACATCTATAAAATTTAAGAGATAAACAAGATAAAGATAATATGAGAATAAAAGTTGGCTTAATTTGGGTGTATATCGACCAACAGGTGGCGCAGCTGTTCCTCACCTTCTGTGATTCTCCACATGGCTACATCTCAAAATTTTTTGATTAAAATTGCACTAAACTCAATATCTAAAATCTTTATTGTAAGCAGCTATGATTGTTTCTTCTGCATGTTAAACAGCATGTAGCGTTGTTATATAGAGATATATAGAAGAAAGTTTTGTGATGGCCATAACATACTAGTTTGAAGCTTTTAGTTTATTTATTTATTTATTTTTTCTTTATTTATGCTTTCTTATAAATGTCTCAAAAGAAAGTATTGGATTCATAAAAATTTTCAACTTCTGGTTTTTGATGGATTTACACATTTTAAGAAGTCCAGAACCTGGTTTGACCAATTTTTAAAAAATATCTGTGTGTGTGTGGCAAAAATTCTGTTCAACTGTACCTCTGGAACTACTACGTACCACAATTACATATAAATTTATGTGTAGTTGCACCATGACATAAATCAGTGCCTATCAACTTTTGGTGCAAATGGCTCAACAGGTGGTGCTGCCATACTGCGATTTCTGAAACTTAGAGGAAGGCTATATCTCAGAAACTACTGCACAGAATTTCATATAAATATATATGTAGATGTAACTTGGCATATATTAGTGCCTATCAAATTTTGGTGCCAATCGCTCTACAGATGGTGCTGTTATACAGTGCTTTCTGCAATTTAGGGAAGGCTATATTTTAGGTTCTATTTCATGTAACTACACAAAACTTCATGTTGGAAAGGCATTATGAGAAATTATGCTGGTTCAGTTTGGGTGCATGTTGGCCAGTAAGTGGCTCTGCAATACAGAAATTTCCCCCCAAAAGGGGAAGGCTATATCTCTTATTCTATTGTATATAATTGCACAGAACTTGGTATGTGAGAGAACCAGCCATTGTGAAACACTATTGCGATTTATTTCAGGTGTATATCGGCCAACAGGTGGTAATACTGCACTACAATTTACCCAATGAATAGGCTAAGTTAATCCCAACTTCTATGACATATGTGCATGAAACTTGATATATAAGACAACCATTATGAAAGCAAATGTTGACCTTATTTATGTGTATATCAGCCAACAGGTGGAGCTTCTATTATGATTTTTCACAAGCGTATATCTCAGCATCTGTTGATTAAAATTGCATAAACTCCTTTTGTAAAATATTTATTGTGAGAAGCTATGGTTAAACTTTTATACGATTTAAACCGTAAGTGGCGCTGTTATATAGAATTATGTAGAAGAAAGTTTTGTGATGGCCACAACATCTTAGTTTTCATGTGAAAATAACCTTTCAACTGTGATTATATTAGTAAAATATTTTATTTATTTTTTTTAATAATAGTATTGTAAAAAATATGTAAATAATAAGTTTTAGTTTTATAATTCTGAACAAAACCTATCTTTTTGTGATTGTTCTTTTCACCAAAAATTGCAAGTGTAGGAATGAGTATGTTAGGCTTAAAATTTTATTCTTCATGGCAATATTGCGCAAATAAATAGAATATTAAATAAATATGTTTAAATAAACTGTATTTAAAATGTTTTTAAAAGAATAGTATATGAAATATGTTTATATTTTATTGTTTTAAAATAAAGAAAAAGAAAAGAAATATACAACACAACAAAAAACAAAACTAATGCCGGATATCCGACGGATATCCGGTCCGGATATCCGTATCCGGCAGACAGAAGAGCTCCGGATATCCGATATCCGGTATCCGGCAAAATCACTATCCATTTCATCCCTACTTAAAAATTCAAAAAATCTTCTTAATGATATTTTTTCTACCCCGTTCTTGTCTGATGCTTGGTAATTACTCACATGAGTTCGTTTTTCGTTTAATTTTGTTATATTTTAGATTTTGTTAAACGTTTTAATGTTATTTTTTTCTTTTATTTGATAATTTCGCTCACACCAACATTTGTATCCACAATCATCTTTATATATTTTTGCTGTTCCTTTAAAACAGTTTTGTGTGTTGCCGCTTTGACTGCAGCACTCATGCCTACTTTGTTCGTCTGACGAAGGGTCCTATGTTCTTTCGATCCGAAACAATTGTTGCGATTTTATTGTATTTTATGGTGTTTATCTAAAGTTCTAATATTTATTACTTTAAAACGCCAATTCTATGGTGCTATATTATTATTAGCCCTGTATCTTGTTTTTAAACTATATACACGACTTTGTGTACGTAAATTTAGTATATATGTAAAACACGTAACACAAAATGAAATACACTTCCCACACTTCCCAAGTATTGCTCCAATATATTCAAATACTCTGAGTAACCCTGTAAATGAATGATGAATGATTGCTGTACCACAATCTACACAAAACGTGCTTTTATGCATATAAAAAAAAATCTGTCCTTTTCATTTTGTTTAGGGCAGCCTATAGATGTCACACTGTACACATGAGAAATTTAGCTCACAGACGTAATGTACTTGAATTCTCTTGGATAACCCTGTACACAGGGGCGGCAGAACTGCCCGGGCCGATCGGGCCCGGGCATTAGTTTTGTCTTTTTTTTTTTTTTTGTACTGTATGTTTTCTGACCTGACTTGATAATAAAAGAAGGTGAAGAGTTACATAGCAGGATAACTCTCTGGTTGCCGCTTATAATACGTCTAATAGCTGTTGCAATCTATTTCCCTACAGATACGACATTCCTGAAAGGATAACAGTGTGTGTGCGGGGGGGGGGGGGGGGCTGGTGACGGCAGAAAAAGGATTAGTAAGCCAGTTTTCTTTACTCTCTGGAAAGCAGGAATTGCTAACAAGTTTCCCGGAACCCCCATTCATCTGTGTGTTGTATTATATCCCTTGTTCTATATGAATTTTCAGGTGAGATGTGCAATACCCATTACTACAGTCTCAGTCATTTGCGCCTCGGGGGATGAGGTAAAGTAGAATTTAGCCGCTGAAGGTGCTCCCGCCCCCTCCCCTTTCAGAGACGACTCTTCTTATGTCAGTATTTTTGGGGTGACAAGTCCCCTCTCTCCTTCAGTGGCTTCTATGGTCTCAGTCACAAATCTAGGGAGAGAACGAGGAAGACACTTTTCCTGTGCTCCATCTAAAAATGCATTTTGGTTAATTAAACTACATATTTATTTTTTTCACCTATAAAAATGAGTTCCAGAAAATGGCAAAAAATCGAGTCATATTTTAAAGTGTCTTCAAACTCCCCGATTCCAAGTTTAAAAAAAGAAACTGTACTTGATAAAAACAATGATGATACTCGTAGAGATGAAGATAACACTAATTTTACAAAAACTGCAAATGCTGAACCTTGTATGTGCCCATTATGCAACGAACAAGAGAAATCGGTACGAAGTGTCGCCTAATTTTTTCTGTTTTACAAAGTTAAAAATAAAATTTTGCTAATACAGCTTTTATAAAATATTATTCTTATGTGTCGTTTTGGTCTGGGGTGCTCGATCCCCCTTAGCCCCCCCCCCCCCCCCCAGTGGTGCGCCATTGATCATGCTTCAATATTCCAGGCCCGGTCAATAAAATTCACGTTCTGCCGCCCCTGCCTGTACACAACCCTTTGTCTGATCGCAATGAATTGCTTAGTGTAGCATCTCAATATGATACGGATTTAGAATATCGAATTTGGACTTCCTGCTACTATTTGTTTTTGAGATATGCTAATAATACACATGCACAGAGAGAGAGATCAACCACTAAAAACATGATTTTTTAATTCAGAGGATCTGAAAATGTGCAAATATAACAAAAGCTAATTTTCGGAAATTTGACTCAATAACAATACTTCCTCTATACCATTTCTCTTTCCTTTTTTCCCTCTATATGGTTATAAAGGAGACAAAAGAAAAATGAATTTGAAACTTCCCTTTTAGTATTTAAATTACTCATAAATTTTGTTTGTTAAATTATCAATGAGTATTTTCGTGTGTATTCACTAGGGGAAAGAGAGACATTACAGGTTAAAATAGCAGTCTTTTCCTAAATGAAAAATACTTTTTTTTCTCAAACGCTGATAAATCTATGTCTTATTACAAAAGCTATAGTAATTGCAATTTCTCACTTTTGATACAACCCCCTTAAGACTTGGCAAAAAATGCTAGAATTTTCAAATTGCTATAACTCAGTGAAATTTTCACTTAGATACATGATTTTTTTTTTCTGTTCCTTAGGCTGAGGAGAATATTTTTCTATACATAAGTCATATGACAGGAGGGGCTGCATAAAAGTTAAATTTCGTATTTAATATATATACAGCCCCATGTACAAAAAAAAAAAAAAAAAAAAAAAAATGCCATATTTGAAATCTACTCTTAATTTGCACCAATTTTGTAATTGGAAGTATGTTTCTATCTTTCTTAGTTTGCGATATAATCGCTGTAACATCTATTTTGAATCACACGGTATATGCTTTATTCTGTCCCAAAGAGACGTGTTCCTATTAAAAATAAATTAACTTTTAAAAAGATCCAGTGGAAGAATTGTAATTATACTGTATTTAATGTTAGCGATGTAAGAAAAAAAAAAAAAAGACTTTCTTCCAAATTTAAATAAATTCAAGTGACACATAGATTATTGAAATTTGAAATGTGTTAAATGATATTGTATGTTTATCATTTTTCAAGTGCGTATTTTCTTTCATTCTTTATTTGTTTATTTAAATTCAAGTAGCATTTTCATCTAACTTTCAAAGTGTTTTTCTCAATATTTCCAATTACATTATTGTTTAATTTTATTATTGTAAAAGTGGGTTTAAGTGAAATAAAACATTACAAAACAAATGAAACACGTTTATTCAAATTGCAAATTTTGCATATTTCATAATGAAATTTATTCATAAAAATTAAATATTGGTTGGCATAAAAGTATGCTTTTTAATTGTTCATTAAGGCATTAAAAAATGTGGTGGTGCTAACTTTTTATTTATTATTTAACTTTGATAGTATCTTTTTAATTATAAAAATTCTTTTAACCTTCATAATAACTAGACTTAATGAGGCATAAATGAACTGAATACGGATATATATACTTATTTCACAATGAAATTTATTCATAAAAATTAAATATTGGGTTGACATAAAAATGTAAGGTTTTTATTGTGCAATGAGGTATTAGAAAATGCATGGTGTTAATTTTCTTGCATTTTTTAAAAACTATGATAGTATACTTTGAATCCTTATCCAAAAATATGAAAATTCTTTAACGTACACAAACATTAAACTGTGTCAATTATATATATATTAAAAGCAAAAACTGTTTTATTTACCAGACAAAAATTTAAGTTAAAATACATTTAAAAAAAAACAAAAATACATATAAAAACAATTAAAAGCTAGACGTTTCAAAACCCGTCCGGTTTCGAAAATGTTTGCATATTGTGATGTAATGTTTGCATATTGTGTTGTAATTACTGATGAGGAAACCCAGACGGGTTTCGAAACGTCTAGCTTTTAATTGTTTTTATAAGTATTTTTTTTTTTTTTTTTTTTTTTTAATGTATTTTAACTTAAATTTTTGTCTCTTAAATAAAACAGTTTTTGCTTTTAATATGAAAATTCATCTAATAATTTATTTATTTATTAATTTAGAAGGAAAGGAGCAATTATTTTTAATAAAATAAAATTCTGACTTTCAAGAAACATTCGACCTAAAAGAAAAATTAGAAAAGCAAAGTTTGCACAAAGATTTCTTTTGAAATTTAATAAAGTAAAATTTTGAATTTCGAAAACAATTGCCCAAAATAAATTGTGAAATCAAAATTCAAACAAAAATCTCCTTTCAAAACTGATGTGGCTTAAAGCAAAAGTAGTGGACTCATAAAAATTGACTGTATTTACTCAAAGTAAGTCCTTTTAAATGAAAAACAACGTGAAAAACTTTTGAAAGTCTTACGATTAAAAATATCGCAGGATTTAAAATTTTGAGAAATTCTGCGTAGGACTGCAAGTGTTATAAGGGAAAAAAATAAGTAAGCTGATATCATATTCAGAAAAATATTGAAAAATTTTCTGTGAATTCATATTTTTGTTTCGCCTTCAAAATAATTAGAAATCTTTTTTAAATAAATGCCCTTGTTCCTTGTTAGTTTCTAAGGTTAAAGTTTAAATTATAAAAGAGTGTTTTTTTTTTAATGCTTTGCCAAAATGGAATTTCGCAGATATGTCTACATTCCAAAGAGTTTAAAATGCCTTAATTTTTTGCTTTGTACTAAAAAAGGATAAATGAGTAATAAAAGACAATAGAATTAACTCTCCCCCTATGCACACCTTTAGGCCTAGGATCCTAGCATAGTCATTCGGCCTTAAATACTACAACCAACCTCCATTATGCACAGTTTTCTCTTTGTGTTAAAAATTAATTTAAATGATCGGATTTATATATTAAAGATGCCATTTATAATGGTGATGATATAGATAGTCTTTTTTTTTTTTTTTTTTTTTTTTTTAACACAATGTTGTGCTTTAACATACTCTAAAGTTTAAAGGAGAAAAATGCCTTAGAGGCAGAATGCTTAAAAATTTAGTGAAGTTGGTATGTTCAAATAAAAGCAGATGGGAAGAAAATAAATTACTCATCTGTACAGAGTTCTACACTAATCTGGAAAAAAAAAAAAATATATCCTTGATTTTTTCAGGTTTTTACTGACTTTTTCCAAAGATATTCCTTGACCTTATGTTTGAATACTCCTCTCTAAATTTCAGTACTTTCTTCAAATTTCTAAACTTTTTTATTATTTTAAAATCCACACGACTTCACTACTGAGAAACTGATCATTCAAGGTCACACTTTGGGGTTCTTTCACCTGTTGTCATGGTAAGACAATATGCTAAATTTCCTTTTTTTTTCCTTTCACCACTTGGTTCTTTCAAAGGAAGATATTTTCTTATACAGTGGTGGACATAATTATAAGTTCAGCTATACTTTGGCGATTTAGTAGTTAATAAATATAAATCAATACAAAACCCACATGGAAAATTTTAAATTAATTTTTAAGAACTTTTAATATCGATATTTTACAACAAATATATCTCATTTAGGAATATGAAGCAAAAAATGAAAAAAGTAGCTGGACATAATTCTAAGTTCACAGAAAGCTTCATCAGAATAAGTTAAATATAATAAGAAGTTAGAATCCAGTGTGACCGCCTTTGGGTTTAATGACTTCAACAATACGTTCTGGCATTGATATGACGAGATTTTACAAGGTAACTAATGGGATTTAGGTCCATAATTTCCTAATTTTGTTCTTTAGTTCTCTTACAGATTGATATTTTTTTCCATGAGCATAAACATTTCGCACCATCATTCTCCATAAATTTTCTATAGGGTTAAGGTCTGGACTGCATGCTGGCCACTGTAATAATATGTTTTTACCTTCGAGCCATTATTTTGTCACTTTTGAGGGGTGTATAGCTTTATTTTCCTGTTGTAGAATAAAGTTCTCCCCCATTAGTGACTGAGCTGATTCCAGATGGGTAATTAATGCAGTTTCTAATAATTCTACGTATATATCCAAATTCATTTTTGTAGAAATCAACACAAGAGGCAAGACACCTTCCTACGTAATACCTCCCCATATCATGGTTGTTCCTCCATCAAAGTTTCTTGTCTTTTTTTTTTTTTCTCTCTCTTTAAGGATGTCTTGTAATAATAATAAACTCTTAGTTTCATTGGATATAATTATATATATATATATATATTTCTGATGTGGAAAATAAATTATCAATTTAATGTTGCCTGTTGATAAAATACACTGATGGGGAAAAAAATCCCAACATCAGGAAGGAGCTGTGCTAGATAAATGAAATTTGGTAGGCGTGTTTATACATCTGAAAGATGACATCGATTCAAATTTCGAGCTATGCGCATAAGTGTGGCGCTAGTAGCGACACTATGAACATGCAAATGAGGTTTGCTTTAAATAAGCGCTGTAAGGTTCGTGATCGTTATTTACAGTTGAGATTTGACGTAGTGGGTTAATGTTAGTCAAGGATGCCTCTAAGAAGACGAAGAAGCCATTATCAACAGCTCACTGAGTTTGAACGAGGTCGTGTAGTAGGGCTACGAGAAGGTGGGTTTTCTTTCCGCGATATTGCAGAAAGACTTGGCAGGAATGTATCTACTGTGCATGAGTGTTGGCAGCAGTGGCCAAGGGAAGGTACTGCCTCAAGAAGACCGGGTTCCGGGCGGCCACGTGGCATTACTGAGAGGGAAGACCGCCGTATTCGGCGTATGGCGGTGGCTAATCGTACTGCGCCTGCAGCTGAAATTCGAGCTGCAGTTGGCACCACAGTGATACAACGAACTGTTACAAATCGGTTACTTCAAGGACAGCTCCGAGCCAGACGCCCTGTAGCGTGCATTCCACTGACTCCAAACCACTGCCGTTTGCGATGTGAGTGGTGTCAAGCTAGAGCTCATTGGAGGACGGAGTGGAGATCTGTTGTGTTTTCTGATGAAAGCCGGTTCTGCCTTGGTCGCAGTGATAGCCGTGTGTTGGTTAGAAGGAGGCCAGGTGAACACCTGCTAGCGACCTGTCTGCGGCCTAGACACACAGGGCCTACTCCTGGAGTTATGGTTTGGAGAGCAATTTCGTATGACAGCAGGAGCACTCTCGTGGTTATCCCACGCACCCTGACTGCAAATTTGTATGTCAGTCTAGTGATACAACGTGTTGTGCTGCCATTCATGAACAGCATTCAAGGGGGTGTTTTCCAACAGGATAACGCTCGCCCTCATACCGCTGTTGTAACCCAACATGCTCTACAGAGTGTTGACATGTTGCCTTGGCCTGCTAGATCACCAGATCTTTCTCCAATCGAGCACGTATGGGACATCATTGGACGACAACTCCAGCGTCATCTACAACCAGCATTAACCGACCCTGCATTGGCCGCCCAAGTGCAACAGGCATGGAACTCCATCCCACAAACTGATATCAGACACCTGTACGACACAATGCATGCACGTTTGCATGCTTGCATTCAAAATTCTGGCGGTTACACCGGTTACTAATGTACCAACATTTCACATTTGGAATGACTCTTCTCGCCAATGGCTCTACCTGTGATCTTGAAACTTTAATCAATTAAATATGTTACCTAGACAAATGTATTGCTGAAATTTCATTACTGTACAATAATTTTTTCTTGGTGTTGGGATTTTTTTTTTCATCAGTGTATTTCGATTACAATGCGGAAAAAATATATTGGAGGGAGGGTGGCAGATAAGTACACAGATGGTATTAATTTATATTTACAATTATTATCTCTACTTGTGAGGAGAGAGGTAGCTTTAATTATTTTAAGTTACCAATATATACCGCTTCGTACATATATATATATATATATATATACCGGGTGATTCAAAATAGATGTTACAGCGATTATCTCGTAAACTAAGAAAGATAAAAACATACTTCCAATTACAAAATTGGTGAAGAGTAGATTTCAAATATGGAATTTTTTTGTACAAGTCGGCTGTATACATATTAAATACGAAATTTAACTTTTATGCAGCCCCTCTTATCATATGACTTATATTTAGAAAAGTATTCTCCTCAGTCTAAGGAATAAATAAATATATGTGTGTGTTTCTAAGTGAAAATTTCACTGAGTTATTGCAATTTGAAAACTAGCATTTTTCGTGAAGCCTTATGGGGGTTGTAACAAAAATCAGAAATTGCAAATATTATAGCTTTTTTAATAAGACACAGATTGATATTGATCAGCGTTTGGGGGGAAAAAAATCATTCAGGGAAAGACGGCTATTTTAACCTGTAATGTCTCTGTTTTCCCTAGTGAATACACACGAGAATATTCATTGATAATTTAACAAACAAAATTTATGAATAATTTAAATACTAAAAGGGAATTTTCAAATTCTTTTTTCTTTTTTTTCCTTTGTAACCATATGCATGATATAGAGAAAGTATTTTTTTTTTTTTTTTTTAGTCTAATTTCCGAAAATTAGCTTTTGTTATATTTGCAATTTTTCAGATCCTCTGAATTCAAAAATCATGTTTTTAGCGGTTGGTCTCTGTGTGTGTGTTATTAGCATATCTCAAAAAAAAAAGTAGCAGGAAGTTCAAATTCGATATTCTAAATCCGTATCATATTGCGATGCTACACTAAGCTATTCGTTGCGATCAGACAAAGAGTTGTGTACAGGGTCATTCAAGAGGTCTAGTCCCTCCTATCATATGACTTATAGCTAGAGAAATATCCGCCTCGCTCTAAGAAGAAAAATATAAAAAAAATCCATCTCTCTAAGTCAAAATCTCGCTGAGTTATTGCAGTTAGAAAATGATGACATATACCACTTTATTTTTAATTTTGGCATATATTTTTCGACGCCAAGGGGGATTATCTATGAGATGGGAAAAATTAAAAAAAGGTGCTTCATTTTAAAATAGCAACTAAAACCATTCAAACACATGAAATCAACAGTTTTAAGAACGTAATGCAAATTTACATTATTCCGTATTGTTAAAAATTTTAATAGTTCAATTTCTTAGGGGGTCTTCTGCAAATTACGTTAAGAGAGGTAGAAAATTAAAAGACTAGCAAATCCGTGTGAAATTTTTTCACTTTATTTCTTTTTACCACTTTCCATCATCGTTTAAAAATTTTAATGTCTTCGGTTCTTTATTAATTCCAACAAGTTTGAAAAGTGTTAGTGACTTCGGTTTGTCTGCCTGCCCATCCGTCTTTCTGTCTCTCGTGAATATTCATGGAATTTCCTGAAACTGATATACATGTTATTTGAGTTCACTATCGGATGTTCCTTATTGAACATGGAGTGAATACCTCTTCTAGCTTGTGCACAGGGACACCCGAAATTATTCCATAGCACTGTGTTCTATGAGAGGTATTTTTAAAACCATATTTTAATACCTTTAATTTACGCAAATAATAATAAAATTGAAATATGTTATTTAAGTTTACTATAGGATATTTTCTATAGAAAATGGAGTGAATACCATCACTGGTTTGTATACAGGGACACCCGAAAGTATTCCAAAGCATTGCGTTCTATGAAAGATAAATTAAATTTTAATTACTTTCCATAAATCTTAATGAAATTGAAATATGTTATTCATATGCACAAAAGAAGGCTTTTCTATAGTGTACAGTATCATTAGCATTTGATTTACAGGGCACACAAAAATATTCAGTTACGTTGAGAGTTATTATTGGACATTTGCTGGAATTGCATTTTCGTTCACATTAAACGTTTTCTAACAATTTTTAACTGTGAATATGATTTCAATTCGCATATTTTATTGTCTGACTGTTTATCTGTCCATCTGCCCTCCCCCATCGTCCGTAAATATTTTCAGAAATTTAAAAAAATGATATATGACATAATAAAAATTGTTTTAAATCCCATTAATTAACTCGTAAATAATTAATTAAATACATAAATTCAAAACTTATACTTGGAAGGTAAGACTTATATAAATAATAAAGTTCTTCACTTACGTTCTGTGCAGCAATCTCAATGCTATTCTTCTAACAAAAGACGAATATCCATAAACTTTCTGATCTGTAGATCAAGTAAACTAAAAACATCACATTAGCACGTGTTGAACAATCCAGTGGATACATAAAAATGTGTGATTTTATAAGTATTAGAAATGAATAGATCATTGAATACTAAGCTACTAATTTTTTTTTTTTACTTTCGGAGGCATTTTATTTTGAATCCTTTGGCTACAGAATCAGATATGAAAGTGAGATTACAAAGTGAAAAATATATTTATATGTAATAGAATAATAAAAAAGTTTGAGTGTTTATAGTTCGTGTAAACAGTCAATATGTATTAATAATATTTGTTTTATCGCCCGCCCAATCGGCATCAGCGAAAGGCTGTTAGTTTGGTGTCTTGTTTTGCGCTAAGGACGAAATTTAAATCTTTAGTTTTGTTTAGGTAACGCACAACCCTTTTAGCTGCTTCCCAGTCTTTTTTCCGTGGATTCGAATTTCTCCTCTTTAAAATATTTACAGATTCAAAATATCTGGTCTAATAACTGTACCCAAATATAATAAACTTCCAATTACTTGTTGATACTTATTGTTATTTTCTAGTGGATTGTCGTTATTATCAAATTTGAGATAATTAGGTTCCATTGGTATGTTTGTAGGTTTCGAGCACTCAAGGTTTAATTTTTTTACTAACTCTGCTATTTTTAACTTTTGGTTTATTACAAAATCACCTTGTTTATTTCTGGTTATTTGCATAACGAGATAAAAGCTTACTTCTCCTAAATCCTTTATTTCAAATTGTTTATTTAATTCGTTTGTGACTTTAGTTATTTGGTTATCGTCCCTGGCGACTAAAATGTCGTCAATGTAGACGATAATGAATGAAGTTATGTTTGGATCATTATGAATGTATAAACACGAGTCTGCTGAACTTTCTTTGTAATTTAAGGTTTTTAGAAAGTCTATTCTCATGTACCAGGCTCTTGCGGCCTGCTTCAAACGACAGATGGACTTATTTAATTTACAGACTTTGTTTTCATTGCCTATATCTATGAACCCTTCAGGTTGTCGCATATAGATATCCTCATCTAAATTTCCGTACAAGAACGCGGTCTTAATATCTATATATTTTACATTCAGTTTGTGATGAGCTGCGGAATTTAGAAAAGCTCTGATTGTTGTGTATGAGACCACCGGTGCAAAAGTTGCATCGTAATCTTCTCCAAATTTTTGAAGAAAACCTTGGGCAACTAAACGCGCTTTGTATTTTTGTAGTTTACCTGTAGCATCGTATTTAGTTTTAAAAATCCATTTAGAACCGATAACTTTTTTCCCTTGTGGAGTATCGACTAAAGTCCACGTGTTATGTTCATTTATCGACCGTATTTCTTCTTCCGCAGCTTTAATCCAGTTATTCTTTTCAACGGGATGTGTCATATTTTGTATCTCAGACCATCTTTGTGGTTCATGTACTAAATCGTGTTTAGCTTAAGTAGATTAAACGGTCTGGAGGAACACCTAGGTTAGATCTCGATGATCTTCTGAGTTGAATTTCTGAATCATGTGTTTTCTCAGAGGTATCGTTAAATTCAATATTTACAGTCTGCGTTTGATTATTATCATTAGTCGGTTCCTTTTGCGATGAATGTTCACAATTTTGATTTTCTAAGAACTTCACTCTTCGCGCGATAATGATATTTTCCCCCCTTGTATAGATTCGATATCCTTTGGATCGGTAATCATAGCCAACAAAGATTCCTCTTGAGCCTTGTTATCAAGTTTTTTTCTATTATGTTTATTAATGTAAGCGAAAGCTTTAAATCCGAATATTCTCAAATGCGAGAGGTTAGGTTTAACTTTGTTCCAAAGCTCATAGGGAGTCTTATCATTAAATTTTGTGGGGAGTCTGTTTAGTAAATAGTTCGCGGTATGGATTGCTTCCCCCAAAATTTATGCGTTAATTTCGCTTCAGATAACATACTTTTGGCCATTTCTACAAGGGTTCTATTCTTTCTTTCGGCAACCCCGTTTTGTGGGGGACAATAAGGAACAGTGAGTTCATGCCTGATTCCGTTTTGTTCAAGAAAATTCTCTATGCCATTGCCTACATATTCTCTATCATTATCTGATCTAATTCTTTTAGGTAACCTGCCAAATTTATTCTTGACTAACGCTATGTAAGTTTTTAATTTTTGCAATACTTCACTTTTGTGTGTTAAGAGGTAAATAATTGTAAACCTGCTATAGTCGTCTATAAGTGTAAAGAAATAGGTTTTCCCCCCTATAGAGGGTGTCTGAAGAGGTCCGCAGATATCAATATGAAATAGTTCAAGCACCCTATTTGCACGGTACTTAGATTGCTTAGGATACGGCCTATGTGTTAATTTAGTTTTTATGCATGTTTCACACGTTTTATCGTGTTTACAAAAATTTTCGTCAAGTCCTAAACCTAGTTGCTTATCTATGATTTCTTTAATATCTGCGAAATTTCTATGACCTAGATGTTTGTGCCATAATGTGATACATTTCTTGTTATTGCAATTAGATATTAATGTAGCTTGTTGACTTCCATCATATTTCGGTTGTATTACTTCATAAAGATTTCCTTTTTTTTTTTTTTTTTCCCCTCAAGGAAAGTTTTCCCATGTTTTTTCAATTGGCATTTATTTTTCTCGGAGATCAATGTGCAACCACTTTTAGTGGCTTTACTAACAGAGAGTAAGTTTGTTTCAATATCTGGTAAGAAAAGAACATCTAATAACTTTATTTCATTTACTTTCCCGTTTTCAGTTTTAGTTTTAATTATTATGTCACCCAAACCTTGCGAGGTTAAGACATTTTCATTAGCGATAACAACGTTTGAAACACCAGTGTCTTAAATTTTTACAAATAAATTCTTATTATTCGTGATATGTGCTGAACAGCCACTGTCAACTATCCAACTGGATTTGTGTTCGTCCCCAGCAATAAACGCTAAGTTTTTCATTTTGCTTACAGTCGCCCCGAACTCTTCATCGGAATTATTTAACTCTCGGGAGGAGTGTTGCCCTTTTATACGTTGGGATTAGGTCTCAAAACATAATGATGAATTAAATTTTCTATTTTTGAAACCCTAATCATAATTTCCTGACGCGTTGTTCGGTTTTTATTTTTTTTATGCCAACATTCACTGGTATTGTAACTTTTTGAATTACAATACGTACAAAATTTGTTAGGACGTTTTTTGAAATTATTTTTGTTAACCCTGTACGCCATGGCATTATCTTCCGAATGGGAGTTTGATTTTTTATTACAGGATCTTCGATTATACTCATCAATAATTTTATTTTGAATATAAGTTGGATTTAGATCTTGTTCATCTCTGAATTCCAATGCTGTAATCAAAGGGTCATAAGAGGGAGGCAGAGAATACATAAGCAGAGCGGAGAGGTGAGCGTCATCAATATTTTCACCAATTGCAGAGAGTTTTTGTTTGAGTTCCAGTATTCTAGTAGTGTGATTGTTCACATTTTCGCCCTCGGACAATTTGCAACTGTACAAATTTTTAAGTAAATATAGTTTGTTTGAGAGATTTGGGCGTTCATGAATACTTTTTAATTTCTGCCAAATCTCTCTAGCGTTAGTTAAATCTTTGATATGTGGTATTTGTGAGTCATTAATAGATAGATTTATCAGGGCTTTTGCTTATTATTCTTTTTTGACCAATCGGTAGTAACTGATCCTGGTGGAGCTTCAGTTATTACTTCAAATAAATCTTCTTTGGTCAAAAGCATTTCAGCTTTATATAACCAAGTTGAATAGTTCAAATAATCGAGTTTATCGATCGTTATATTTTATCTTAACGCCATTATTGGCCGTTTGTTTATGATTTTATGATGCTTAGTTATAAAATTATGGATAGATTCGTTTTATTCTTGTTAGAGACTTTTGTCAGTCTCATAATCAGAATAAAAAATGTTTGAAATCCCATTAATTAACTCGTAAATAATTAATTAAATAGATAAATTCAAAACTTATAATTGGAAGGTAAGACTTAGATAAATAATAAAATTCTTCACTTACCTTCTGTGCAGCAATCTCAACGCTATTCTTCTAACAAAAGACGAATATTCATAAACTTTCTGATCAGTAGATCAAGTAAACTTGAAACATCACATTAGCACGTGTTGAACAATCCAGTGTATACATAAAAATGTGTGGCTTTATAAGTACTAGAAACGAATAGATTATTGAATACTAAGCTACTAATTTTATTTTTACTTTCAGATGCATTTTATTTTGCATCTTTTTGCTACGGAATCAGATATGAAAGTGAGATTACAAAGTGAAAAATATATTTACATATAGAATAATAAAAAAGTTTATGAGTGTTTATAGTTCGTGTAGACAATCAATATGTATTAATAATAGAAGTCCTTGAAAACGCAGGAACTAAGAGTTAGATGTAAACATCATTAGTGTCTGTGAACAGTTAATCATGAATGAAGAAGGAAATGTAATCCAGATTTTTTACAGGCGTAATTGATAGCTCGTAAATAACTTGAAATATGATTTCAGTTTTTGCAAGTCTTAATTAAATGAAGTGTTCATCGATGATGATATGTCATGTTATTCAGGTTTACTATGGAATATTCCCTATTTAAAATGGCATGAATAGGTCCTCTACAATTGGTTTATGTTCAGAAACGCACAAAAAACGCCAATGCATTGCGTTTTGGGACAGACATTCTTATAAGTGACATCTAAATAACTTTCTATTGTAAAAATCATAAAGAAATTTATATTTATTGTTAATATTGTAAAATAATTTTTTGCGTAGAATATGGTATGGTATTGATGTATAATTCTATGTCATGATGGTTACTGCTCTTCTGTTTAATTATAGAGCCTACATTTATTAAAACAAAAATCAAGTCTGTTATTATTTTTTCTTGAAACTTACCACTTGAAATGTTGATAAAGATTTGTAACTAGATATGGAATCTAATCAACTTCCATTTATAACCTTTAATGTATATAAATATTGGGTGCGCTGCCGCTTGCCTGCAGCATTCGTGCCTGCTTTTTTTGCCTGACGAAAGGTTGTATTTTCTTTTGACCCGAAACAATAGATGCGAATTTCTTGCATTTTATGGTGTTTATTCAAAGTCTTTTACTTATTAACGGTTTCAGAATCACGCTTAAGCGTTGCAGCCATTAATGTACCTGAATAGTATTGATCTGTAAATCTTAATGCTAAACATACCATACTCCATAGAAAACATTTTTTAGCAAATGAATAATAAATGACAATTTTATTATTTATGCAGTCCAAAATTATTTAAATATGATTCATAAAAATGCTTTTCTCATTAAACCGCAATGCATTGGCAATCTTTTGGATGCCTCAGTGCACAAACCAGTTGTGTTTAAATAGAGAGTATGCCACAGTGAACTTCACTTGCATATATAATTTTGAAGAAATTTATGAAATATTTATGGACGCAAGAGGCAGACAGACGAAGAGACAGACAGACTACTTTAAATCATAATCATTCTTAGATATTCTTAAAAAAGGTTGATATAAACGAAAACGCAATTCCAACCATTTCGAGTTATAGACCTTAATGTAGCTGAATATTTCTGTGACGCCCTGTAAATCTTAATGGTAATCCAACTATATTCTATATATATATTGAATATATATGTAGAAAAAGGTGCCACAGAAATAACATTAAGAAAAAGTAAATTGTATATAATGGCGTCAGACATGTAAATTACTGGAGAGGGGCCAGAAATCCTCGAAAGAACACCCCCCCCCCCTCCCACTAGTTTGAAGAATTTTTTTCAGTTATGTTATTATTAAGACATGCTTCCGAAAGCAGCTAAAAATATGCCTTAGTGGCTAAAATAATAATGTTTATCCGGTTACTTTTAAAATTAATCTTATGTGGATACCTATTTTTTTGTTTAGACAGATATATGTGGTCATGTAAATAATCTTTATACTGTACATAATTAGATTAATATATATATATATATATATATTTAATTAAGTTATCTTCTACCAGCTCTTTTGCTCTCCATATAAACAATAAATGCTATTTTCATTATGATTTGCGCAAAATAAAGTTATTAAAAATATGGTTTTTAGAAATGCCTCTAATAGAATGTAATGTTTTGGATTTCTTTTGCATGTCCCTTTGCGAAAACTAGTGATGGTATTTACCGCTATTTTCAATAGGGAGCATCTGATTGTAAATTTGAATAACATATAACAGTTTCGAAAAATTCCATAAATGTTTATAGGAGTTATAGCGTGGACAGACAGACAAATCGAACCGAAGTCAAATATTTTGGAAAGTGTTAAAAAGTTCATTAATGGCAAAAATAAATAAATAATAAAATAATAAATAACATGGTTTAGTTTGTTGTTATCATACCATAAGGTAACTTTATCCAATTAAGTATTAATGAAACTTTCCGATTTATTTTAAAAACAGATATGGATTTCATTAAAAATGGAAATGCATCTAAAGCGCATTATAAAAAGAAAACAGCAATTCTAATTCCATAATAAAAAAAAAAAAGAAAAGAAGAAAGAACAATTCTCTATTTTATTTCGCTTTCTGTTCCTTCTTCATAAGAATGGAATGGTCCTGTTTCTAGCAACTTCGCGGTTTAAAGAAAGAGATACGTTATTCCATTTTTCGTTTTATTCTTTAAATGAAGCTTAGAAAAATGATAATTAAATTGATTTACTATGATAATTATACGTAATTAAATGAGTATATTTGGCATATTGTGTTGAAGCAGTATTAAACTCCTTTTTTAAATAAGGAAGGTGAGTGCATAATAATTTCAGTTTTTAATATCTGCTACTTCATATGCATATTTTAATATTTTTTATTTATCTATTTACTATTGTGTTTATTTTAGAAATACCAATCTTCTGATTAGAGTCTGCACGGGCTTGAGGCGCGAAACCGGGTCAGATTCGAGCCGGTCAAATCTCCGGCTTAATATTTTATTTTTTATCCTCTGACCGGGCCGGGCTCGAGCTTAATTTTGTTTTGTGTATATTCGGGCCGGAAGCGTATCTCCGAAATGTTGGCGCATACAGGTCAACCTGGCGAATTTTTGTAGCTCGCGCCAAAACCCTCTCTGTCGCAAAGCAACCCTTCTTTCCACTTCATTCATGATTCGTTAAGGATTCGAGCAATCTTTTTTTTTTTTTTTTTTTTTTTTTCCCAAGAGAATAAACTATTAAAAATGTGTCAGTGGAGTTTTAGTATCGTAATTCTTAAATAATATATTTAATGCAAAAATTTATTAGAAATCCTCCACCCTTTAAATTTAATTTAGCAAGATTAATGAAGAAATAAAATTGTAATATTCTAATTTTAAAGCTTTTAAAATTGTTCTTGAAATACATTTATTTATTTATTTATTTTACTTTCTCTTACCAACATACATGGTAGAGAAAGTATTGTTTTGGGGTCAAATTTTCGAAATTGAATTTTTGTTATATATACACGTTTTGAGGCTCCCTGAATCATAGTTGTTAAAAATGTGTCAATGGAGTCTTTGTATCGTTATTTTTAGATAATATAATTTAATGCCAAAATTTATTAGAAAACCCTTTAAATTTATTTTATCAAGATTAATGAAGAAGTATATTTGTAATATTATGATTTTAAAGCTTTTAAAATTATCCTTGAAATACATTTATTTTATTTTATTTTATTCTGTTTTATTATTATTTTTATTATTATTATTATTTACTTTCTCTTCGTCAAATAAAATTGTTTCTAAACCTATTTTAGATTATTTGAAAAGTACATTAAACTTTACATTCTTACGCTATTGATCTTAAGCTTTAATGTGCAATCTGTCATTATAATATTGAAAGGCAGGGTGAAAAAGAAAGTCGTGTGAGTGACACACCAGATTATCATTATTACGCATCATTATTTAGTTTATTTTACCCATATATTGTAAGAAAAGTTTTATTTTTGATTCAGATTTTCGAAATTGAGTTTTTGCTACATTTGCTTAAATATCATGAAACAAAAAATTAGGTTTTTAGCGGTTGCCTGAATGTGTGTGTCTGTGTGTTTGTTATCACCATACCTCAAGAATAGATATTGGGACTCGGATGAAATATTAAGTAATTCGTGTGCAGTGACTAAGAAAAGAATTCAAATTCATTAAGTCTATGTGTGAATTTTCTGGTAAATACAATTTAATATTTTTGGATTAAAAAAAAAAAAAAAAAAAAAAAATGAACATTTATTTTATGTGCATGAAAGAATGTTTCGTATACAATGTAGAATGTATATCCTTTATTAGAAGTTTACACAGAACCCCACAAAAGAATTCAGATATATTCATACAATGGAATTGCTGAAAGGTCATTTCATGTCGTGCTATGTGTTTTAAATTCTGTGCTAAATTAGTACACTATATTGTGTTTGTAAAATATATAGTAAATATACAGGTCTACCCCAAATTAAATAAAAGCATTTCTTTTTATAAATAAAAATCAATGTAATAAATGCAATTAAAGTTTAATTAATTTAAAATTATTCTCTTATTCTAATTTACTTTTATCTTATCCGTAAAAGGTCGCGAAAGTATTGTTTTCGGATCACGTTTTCTAAATTGAATTTTTGTTACATTTATATGTTTTGAGGTTTCCTGAATCCAAAAATTATGTTTTTAGTGGTTGGTTTATGTGACTTGTCTGTGTGTATTACAGATATTGAGTTTGTAAAATGGATGCATCAGTTTTTAAATATCACTTATGTCATTGATAAGGACAATAGTGCTTTGGAACAATGTAAGTTGTAAACTTCACATGTTATTCAAAATTTACGTTTTCTTTTTAACATGGCAAAATAGAGCAAAATTTCGTTTAAACGTCCATTATGCCAATATTTTGTCGTAAACATGTCAGACTAATATTTTAAAATATATTTTTTAATACACTTCATTAAATATGAACATTTTAATTTGAAACTTTAGTAATTAAATATTGTGTTTCCTTCATTTGACAAATTAGGCGAATACTTTCCACGAACTTGCAATATGGGGATCAGTTGTGTTGGAAATTAATGTACGAAAACAATCCTAATAAAATTAGTCATTTAATTACGATAAATCAAATTTATCGAATCGGATAGACGGTAGCCTATGAGGTGCGGCATTTCAGTCTGCGACTGTGTTGAGTGTTCTATCATACTCATTCCTTTTAATATGAATACATTTCGCTCTCAATAGAAATTAGTAACAATAAATATAGGATGAAAATGGTTATGCGCATCATTATTACTTTGATTTGTATAACATATTAAGTTAGATTGTTTATGATTACTGAAAAACAAATAGAATAGCATTAATAAAATGTTTAACGTTTAATTTTATAACTTTGTATGTTGGGGTTGGGGGGGTGGGTAAAGAATGACAAATGGACATGTCCGAGGAGGAAATTATACTTAGAAAATTTTATGAATTTCAACCATAAAATTTAACACGAAATATCTATTTTATTATGATTAAGATGATCTTTAAAAATACATAATAGATAAATATAAGGTGATAATTTATGAAAATTCAAGCACTGCATCGTAAGAGAGATATTTTATAAAGTCATACATTTTAAAAATTTAAATACAAAATGACAATAAAAATAGTTGAAATGTAAAATGGCGTACTACTGATTTGGACTTATGAACATTTTTCATGCATTTTACTAAGAATTTGTAATTTGTTTGAACAATTTTTACAAACTTTTTGGCCTTATACATGAAATCGAATCTCAATGCTAATATATTACCATTATTATTATCTACTTCTCTATTCGGATAACTATTTCTTAATTTCAAGATATGTTTCGTTTTGCGATTTAAATCCTACATTAATAATCAGAAGAAAAAAAATTAATAACAAAAAAAGAAAGAAAGAAAAACGCCGGATGTTTATTTATACAGGTTAAGCGGCGTGAAGTTTCTCTTTGCACTTCCAGATTTGGCGAAAATCGCATTCTCTGGCGAAAAATTGTGAATTTGTTCTGCGTGCGCCAACAGTTCGGAGATACGCGGGCCGGAATGGGACTAAAAACGGCTTGGATTACCTGGATTGACCGCGTTGGCCTGATAACATATTTATTTTCTCGTTAACTATTGAAGAAGGTAAATGATAAAACATTTTAGTTAATTATTTTACAAAATTTCATAGGCTAGTATGTCATGTGGAATTTAGTTTTGTTAGAAAATGTTTATAACTTCAAACTGATTGACCGACAGCCTGTTTGCGCTCTGATTTTCACAAATATTTTTATCATGTCTCGAAACTAAGGCTGGGATTGCGGTGCCTCGTTTAACACTATCTTGCGCACAAACTTTGTCTTAAGATGTAAACAAAGCGCAAGTCGTATTGCAGTGCTTCACTATCTTACGACAACCTCAGAGCTAACTTAAGCCAAATCGTAACTGGATGCGCGCGCAATCACAACATAGCTCGCTCTGCGTCTCCCATTGGCTGGCTGGCTTTCTCTTACGAGGACACGCGGAGGACTTACGCTTGAGGCACCGCAATAACAAGTTAAGATCGTTCTTAACCACGCCCATCTACGAAAGTTCGTAACATTTAAGATAAGACTTAAGAACGAGGCACCGCAATCCCAGCCTAATATATGTTATTTAAAGTCATAATAGCTGGTTTTCTATTCAAAATAGTATGAACAAACAAACGAAATTAGATACATAACTCTTCATGAGGCATTATGTCCTATGGTCTGTAAAGTCTAGAGGGACTATGAAGGATATTTTTTAAGACTTTTTTTCAGCTTACTTTCGTCATAAACCTTCTGCCGAATCTGGGTTAAAAAGGGTAAAATAAATTAGAATATCAGACATATCGTTACAAATTCGGTACCAAATGAAAGGAGCGATTTTTCTGAATCCAGGGGTGACAACAGTTTTTCGACACGACAATTAATTTTTTTTTAAATTAACTAAAGTATGAAATTTAGGTGACAACAAAAAAGTTACATTTTTATCGGGAATTTATAACGCACGTGACCAATAGGCAATGTAAGATTGATTTTTCTTTTATTATTATTTTTTTAGCTTACATTGTCTGTCATAAACCTTCTGCCGAATCTGGGTGAAAAACAGAAAAAGGGGAAAATAAATTAGAAAGAAATGTCAGTTCTTTCGTTACAAATTTAGTACCGAATGAAAGGGGAGATTTTTCTGCATCAATGGGTGCAAACAGTTTTTTGACACGATCATTTGATTTTTAAAAATTAACTAAAAGTATGAAATTTAGGTGACAACACTTCATTTTAATCTTTTTATACCTTTTAGTGCGAATCAAGCTAATAGAAAATATCTTTAATTAAAATTTTGTTTTAACTTTATTATTGTATTAAGCACTTTTTGCTATTTTTCCAGAATACTAAATATAATGAAATTAGCATCCTTTTCAGATGCTTAAATACGTTCGTTCCATTGAAAATGGTTAGATTGGCTTTAAGGTTTTCTTTACAGGATCTCATGAAAGAATTCAGATACATTACGGAATGTATAAGTGGTAATGGATGAAAGCGGATTTTAGTAGTATTAATAAATTTTTAATACCTTACTACATTGTTTGATGAATACTAATATTTTCGATTTGACTTTCTATTTGCCGGTGTGCCGTTTGTCTGTCCGTAATATTCTAAAAGATCATAAGTTTTGTTAATGAATATTCCATTGCATTTCTGTGTAAAACCTCAGGAAAGAATTGGGTGAGTGTAAAAGTTCTACCCGTTTTTATTACCCATAAAGAAGAGCAAATAAACGCAAAATGAACAGTACCTATTATTGTGCATAATTCCCATTGCTATCTATGAACTTTTATCATCTTTCTGGTAGGAGATGAAATCCACGGCGGTAAAATTCCGGCGGTTTCGAGTCAAAAAAGTCTTGGATGGCAGTTTTCACAGCAACAAGATCATCAAACATTTTCTGACTGAAGGAATTGTTCAACGCATGAAATAGGTGATAGTCAGTTGGTGCCAAGTCAAGAGAATTGGGTAGGTGGGGTAAAATCTCCCAACCAAAGCCCAGTAACTTTTGGCGAGTGATGACAGCAGCATGTGGCCTGGCGTTATTGTGATGAAGGATAACATCGTGACGATTGATGAGACCTGGCGGCTTTGCTACCAAATTCGAATGCAGCCTGTCTAACTGTAGACAGTAGAAGACAGCATTGATGGTTTGGTTGAGTGGCAGGACCTCCTAGTGCATTATTCCTTGCACAACCCACAACCGACTCAATAACACCTTCTTGGGATGAAATTAAGCTTTCGAAATCGATGCAGGCGGATCAGAAGTTGACACACAGTCCTGCGATGCTTTATGTTACGGTACATAAGCCACTTCTCATCTCTTGTCACAATTCGTGTCAATAACGGTCATTTTTGTACCGGGAAAGCTAGGAAACACAGGTGGCGATTCGGTCATCCCGTTGATTAGCTGTCAGGTTATGTGGAACCCTACGATCCAACTTTCTCGTAAAACCCAACTTAACCAGCCATCTCTCGACCGTTGTACGGTGTACGTTGAAGGTCTCTGCTAATTCTTGCACGGTTGGGTTGTGTTCAGGTTGTTCCTTATGGCTTGGTCAATATCGTCGTCTCCAATGTGTGATGGTCGTCCACACCTAGCCTGATCTTGGCAGCTTCTGTCTCCTTCCCTAAATCTACGAAACCATCGACGACATGTGCTTTCGCCTATTACATCCTCCCCATAAACTTGACAAACATTGCGACATGCTGCAGCTGCCATACTCTTTTTATCGAACTCGTATAACAAACAATGTCTTATATGCTCCGTCTCTCTTTCCATGTTACGCACTGTGATATATATATATATATATTTTTTTTTTTTTTTTTTTTTTTGAGATGATTAACTTTGTAAGACACGTTGCATTTATATGGGAGGCATCAACACGTTTGATTGGCCGATGATTTGCGTCATTACAATGTCATGTGTGACGTCAATTCCATTGCAAATTTGCATATCCAAAAACGGGTAGAAATTTCGCACTCACACAATATTTGCAAACAAATGAATAAAAAAAACTTAAATGGATTTTTTTTTTTGTGTGTGTGTGTGTGTGGGCAGATCTCTACTTCTGATTTTCGATTACCTCAGCATCAGCAGTAAAATTACATGCATTTGGATCAGGTTCGTTTTCAACTATGTGACTCAATGCAAACTGTCTCGTACTGTACAATTATGTAATTTATTATGTTTTTTTTTTTTTTTTTTTTTTTTTTTCTGACTTATAATATTGTTGCTTGTTAGTTTAATTCCATTAATATTTTTTTCTAGTTCAGAATTCTGAATAAATCGGAAAAGCTAAAGTCTATGGCGGCAAATTTTAGGATCAGAGCCATGAATTTAAAAATAAATAAATAAATAAATAATTTTTTTTACCAATGCTATTAACAAGATAATTGACATAATTTTGTCAACAATTTTAAACAATGTTTCGATTGTCTTTCTTTTTACTTCTATATACATAATAAGAAAGTATTGGATTCGTAATATTTTTCAGCTTCTGGTTTTCGATGAATTTAACGCTTTGAGATAGTATGGTCTGAACATGCGATTTAATTATTTTTAGAAAGTGGTTTGTATGAAATATGTTATAAAAATTTTAGCCGCTATATCTCATGAAAAAATGTACGGAATTTCATGAATCATTATATTTAGTTGAATTTTAACATAAACTGATGTTGATAATATTTTGGTATGTATCGCCCAGCAAGTGGCCCCACTGTGCCGCAGTATTTTAAATTTAGAGGAAAGCTATATCTCATCTTCTATAACCTACAAATGCACTAAATTTTATACGTGAGCTGTGTATAATGATTAAATTTCGATCGTCTCGACTGAAAAGTAATGTTGCTAATGCTGAAAATTGTCCGATTTACGTGAAGGCCGTATTTCAGTTTCTGTTTGTATAAGTGTATCAAATTTTCTGTGTAAGATATTTATTTTAAAAAGCTATGCTGATTTCATTTGGCTTCATATTGGCCTTGGCCTTAAGGTGTAGTTGTTATATAGCTCTTTTGAGATATACGCAAAATAAGCAAAAAAATTAGCAAAGATGATATAAAAAGGGAGCTGATTTCTTTTGCTTCAAACTTTGATGTATTAAATCTATTGTTTAAAGATTGCCAGAATAATGGAAGTTACAGTAACAATAACTGTAAAGTTTGCAGCTTTTGCCTGCCATGTGTATAACAAATTCTAGCATCTAATAGACTTCACGGCAAAGCCTATGAACTTTATAAAGTCGTTTGTACAATTGTACATTTTCTGTTACCCAAGTACAATGTGAAAAGGTATTTTCCAAATTAAAACTATGAAGAATAGACTACGAAATTCACTTAATAACAGGAGACTTGGCGTTGGAATATTAAAACCCGAATAAACTACTACGTCAGAAACGCCAAAGACTTTGGCGTTTCTGACGTAGTAGTTTATTCGGGTTTTAATACGAAATTCACTGTCTTACAATCCTGCGTAGTAATATGAGGATTTAAACACAGAAATAATTATTGACAAATTTGCACAATCATCTAACGAAATCAAACGCTTGTTAATTTATTCTTAATATAATGAATTGCATATTAATTGTACTGCGTATTTTGTACTGTTTGTAATTAAAGTGTCATGAAAAAAGTATTCATTATAAATAGTATTTAAATTCGTAGATAACTTCGTTTTATTTTCAATTATATGGTGAATTCTTAAACTGGCAGAATAATTTCAAAGTAATACTGTCAACATTTGAAAACATATCTAAAACTGAATTATAAAAATCCACATTTACATCTGATGTTGCTATTTACTGCCAAAAAGATGTATGCGACCATCAGTTTCAAACTGTTCAGAATCGAAAATGGTTCTGATAATGAAAGGCTCGGGAAAATGAACCGACTATTTTTTATTCATATGCACAATATTTTATAAACTTTTTTTTAATGAATTAATTTTATTCAATATAAAAACTAAATGACAACATTATGTTGGTCGGCCTGATCATTTTATATGCGTGAATGGGCCCCCAAATTTGGCGGGCCCCTTTACCTACTGGCAACCAATATTTTCGAACCCAGTCTGGCACTGCTGGATATCTAAATGGGAACGAGATGAAATTATGTTAGTTTTAGAAAAATCAAAACGATGAACATGAGCCCAGCAGTGGGAAGCAATAGAAGACTTCATTACGAACATTACGACGGTGCTCACTTATTCTATTTTTCAAACGCCTCCTAGTTTGACCAATGTAATCTAAATTGCCCAACGAACATGGGATAAAGTAAATGCCAGAAGAGTATTCAGTATGAATGGGATCTTTAAGAGAAGATAATTTAATTTTGTTAACAGGTAAGTAAATTTTAAAACCAAACGGTGAAAGAATTCTAGAAATTTTAAAGGAAAGAGATGAACAGAAAAGTAAAACAACTGGGATGAGACTGTGATCATTCGAATTGGAAGCAGATCATTTAGGATTCTTGAATTTATAAAGAGCTTTTTAAAGAGACAACTTATAAAATCTCTTGCTCTTTCTGGAGGCTATAATCCCTCTATTATCGATAAAGCTCTTTATAAATTCAAGAATCCTTAACGTTCTGTTTCCAATTCGATTGATCACAGTCTCATCCCAGTTGTTTTACCTTTTTATTCATCTCTTTTCTTTAAAATTTCTAGAATTCTTTGACCATTTGGCTTTAAAATCATTTACAAACACGTAAACAAAATTAAATTATCTTCTCTTAAAGATCCCATTCCTACTGAATACCGTTCTGGCATTTACTTTATCCCATGTTCATCGTGCAATTTAGGTTACATTGGTCAAAGTAGGAGGCGTTTGAAAAATAGAATAAGTACAGTCGGTAAAAGTGTCCGAACACTAGCAAAAATTCCTATGTAAAAAAAGTACACTTAATACCGTTTTGTTAAATAAATCCTTATCGAATCCTGTTCTTACACTGACTAAGAACAGGATTCGACAAGGATTTATTTAACAAAACCGTATGAAGTGTACCTTTTTTACATAGGAATTTTTGCTAGTGTTCAGACACTTTTGTTACTGACTGTAGGCACCGTCGTAATGTTCGTAATGAAGAGATTTCCAAGTCTTCTATTGCTTCCCTCTACTCGGCTCTTAAAGATCCCATTCCTACTGAATACCGTTCTGGCATTTACTTTAGGCTGTGGTTAAAGCTACGGCAGCCGTAACTTTAATGGGCTTACGGCAGTCATATTACGCATGCGCTGAAGGAATGCCGGAGTTTTGTGCCGGATGATTCAGAGAACGAATCATCTTTTGAATGAATCTATTTTACGGCAGTCGATTTTACTTTCACAAGAACAAGGCATTACTGCAGAAAAATTGCTTTCAGGTGCCACTTGGCACGTTTGGCGAAAATCACCAGCACCGCAACTTCTTGTATGGTTTAGAAGTTGCAACATTCTACTGGTTACATTTGCTATCTCTGGTGAACTAATGCACTTTTTGAATGAGGCGGGCTTAACTAAATTTCAACTTCAAAATGACCGTATTTTGGGAAAGCTTTATCAAAAATGTCTTACTCCTAATGTCTAATAAAATATTTTGATTTATAGAAGATAGTTCGTATTTCAAAATCCAGATGAATCATGCATACATATAACCTATGTAACCAATACATTATATCTCTGTGCACATAGTGATATAACGTATGAGAAAAATAAATATATATAAATTAAACTGTATTTAAAAAATTTTGATGCATAGGTTAGAAAATATTGTTTTACCCAGAATCAGTCTTGGTTAGTGATATTAAAATGAATTTCAGAAATTGCAACTGGAAATTTTAATTTGACGCCTAAAATATTTGCAGCAGACATCATATGACACCTTCCCTTCCCAATTTTTATCACTGATGGAATGAGCATATATTTACAGTTATCTTGAAACACAACTTACCACGCATTATAATATGCATCAGTTGTCATCAGAAATGAGAATGGTAACTGCAAAGAAAAATGGTATAAACGTTTCAATTCAATGGCAGCCCTTGTAGAAAAAAAGTGTCAACTGGCAATCCTTCATGATTTTCATCGTTCACCATTACCTTAGTTAGCTGAAACCTATATTGATTAAGCCAGTGAGTCGAATCTATCATTGTACATATATGTTGAATAATTCCAATAGTTCTTGTTGAACTTCTTTCATAATTCCTAAAAGGAATTAATTTTAATTAGTATTTGGAAAGTCTTGCAATAATTCTCCAACAGGTTTATAAATGAGGATTGGATCATACTTATTCTCATTTCGCATTTTTTTTTTTTTTTTTCACTAATAAATTGACTAAAGCAGTATCATCTTTATATAAAATTGACTTATCAAGATGGAAAGCACTTTTAATATTATGAAGGTCTTTCCACATTGTATAACTATGTCTTGGTAGGTGAGTGCTTCTCTTTATCCCCTGTAATATTTTTGACATGGGTATACCAGCACTTAACGATGAGGCAAGATTTAATCTTTCCAACTTCTTCTTCATGTACTACATGGACAGACTGGTAATTGACTTTTATTTCAGTAGCTTCGTTATGTTTCTGATGATACACTCATAAATGCTGGGCAAGTGTGTCCTATCTTTATACATCCCAATTTTTTCAAATATCTATGTCTATTTTCTATAGGACTGTATATTCCACTTCAAAGTACATGCATTTTATGTCACTTTTCTTTGACGAATTTCAGAAAATAAAAAAAGCTTGATAACTTATTCTCAATGCTATTTTTTTTTTCCAATCTAGAAAGCCAGATTTACAGTTCCGACATTTTCAGAATGAATATTCCTTAAATGAGAAGAGAAATGTTTTTCCTCAAACTGAAATTATGCGACATTTTTTGCAAATAATTGGATCACGCAAAAATTAGCGACATTATAATATAAATAATAACAAGATAATGAAACTAAATACGAGAAAACAATAAAACACGTGTCCTTGTTCATTATTTATCTCCAAGGCTTCCGTATGTCGTAGAGAGAATCGTTCAAAAAATGATTCGTTCTCTGAAAGTCAGACCTATCCTCTTGCGCATGCGTTAAAAGACTGCCGTAAGCCCATTAAAGTTACGGCTGCCGTAGCTCTAACCACTTCGTTTACTTTATCCCATGTTTGTTGTGGAATTTAGTTTACATTGGTCACACTAAGAGGCGTTTGAAAAATAGAATAAGTAAGCACCGTCATATATGTTCGTAATGAAGAGATTTCCAAGTCTTCTATTACTTCCCTTTGCTGGGCTCATGTTCATCGTTTTGATTTTTCTGAAACTAACATAATTTCATCTCCTGTCTCCTCTTCCCATTTAGATATCCATGAAGATTTTTATATACTTAAAAATTCGAAAAATTTTGTTAATGATATTTCTTCTACTCCGTTCTTGTCTGATGCTTGGAAATTACTCACATGAGTTCGTTTTTTGTTTAATTTTGTTATTTTTTAGATTTTGTTACACGTTTTAGTGTTATTTATTTATTTATTTTCTTCTTTTATTGGATAATTTTGCTCACACTAGCATTTGTATTAACAATCATCTTTATATATTTTTGCTCTTCCTTTAAAACAGTTTTGTGCGTTGCTGCTTTGACAGCAGAACTCATGCCTAATTTGTTCGCCTGACGAAGGGTCGTATGTTCTTTCGATCCGAAACAATTGTTGCGATTCTATTGTATTTTATGGTGTTTATCTAAAGTTCTGTATTTATTACTTTAAAACGCCAGTTCTGTGGTGCTTTATTATTATTAGCCCTGTATACTGTCTATAAACTATACACACGACTTTGTGTACGTAAATTTAGTAAATATGTAAAACACGTAACACAAAATGAAATACACTTCCAGCAATCCCCACGTATAGCTCCAATATATCCAAATACTCTGAGTAATCCTGTAAATGAATGATGAATGATTGCTATACCACAATCTACACAAAACATGCTTTTATGCATATAAAAAATCTGTCCTTTTCATTTTGCTTAGGGCAGCCTATAGATGTCACACTGTACATTTGAGAAATTTCGCTCACAGACGCAATGCACTTGACGTCTCTTGGATGACCCTGTACACAACCCTGTCTGATCGCAACGAATAGCTTAGTGTAGCATCGCAATATGATACGGATTTAGAATATCGAATTTGGACTTCCTGCTACTATTTGTTTTTGAGACATGCTTATAACACACACACAAGCACACAGAGAGAGAGATCAACCACTAAAAACATGATTTTTGAATTCAGAGGATCTGAAAACGTGCAAATATAACAAAAGCTAATTTTCAGAAATTTGACTCAAAAACAATACTTTCTCTATACCATTTCTCTTTCCTTTACACCATGTATATGGTAATAAAGAATAAAAAAAAAAAAGAAAAAAATGTGTTTGAAAATCCCCTTTTTTAGTATTTAAATTATTCATAATTTTTGTTTGTTATTATATTAGAGATTCTTTGATATCTATGCCGCTGTCTCAACTCGCCTGTTGCACTCATTCACACTCTGAGTTTTGCCAACTTAGCACTTTTAGTGCTAAATCTAGCACTTTTTCGACTCGTCTAGCACTGAAAAATGAGCTTTATCACCTAGCACCAAATCTAGCACTAAATACAGCGGATGACCGATTGAACAGGGAGCAGCCCCCGCTCACCGCTCGAAGAGCGGTGTTGAGCACTTCCAGGAAAATCCACGTGAGCTGCTCCGACATTTATTGAGAAATCAAAAAAAAAAAGAAAAAAAAAATTACATCATGCATCGCCTGGCTTAGCCAGCCTGCGACAAGGGGCGATGCAAATGGGCATGGGTATTTATTTACAAGAGCGGCGCCAGACACAAGTCTACCCGCGACACGGGGCGTCGCTTGATTATAGGAGAGAGGGTGCGAGGCTGTGTGGCCGTCCGCGACAAGCGGCACGCTGCCAGTTTAGACCCTTGCATTTATGAGGGCTACTGCATCACGGGCACACGGGAAGTGTGGTGATTAATTAAAACTTTTATGATTTTTTTTATTTTTTATCCGACCACATAATCCCATCAACAAATTGCGTTGTTTAAATACTAAAATATCTGCAATAACCCAATTTTATTTTCAAATAAATTCCAGTTATACCAATCTTATTTAACTATCAATTTATCATTATTATTCATTTATCTTTATTCATACATATATCTATTTTATTATTATATATCTTTCAAACCTTTCAAATCTTATCCTTCAACCTAGAAAAACATTAATTCAATCTATACACATTTATCTAAATTGAAAAACAAATCATAGACACAAAATACAGTATTACTTATCAAATATATCATTTATTTTTTAATTGGTAAAATGACTGGTATATATATATCATTACTCAACTTATCATTCTCACTTAAATAGGATGTTTGCCACAAATAAAAATTGAATAATAGCCACTTACCCTTAAACAGATGCGGCACTTTCGGAAATATTGTTCTTAGATATCCGTATAATCCATAGTATATATTAGCACTGTTCACACATATTAACAGTTCACACATGTAATTTATGAAGTCCACACTCATGGAAATTGTCATTAATATAATTATTACACACGGAGATTTTTGCGACAGCATACGTTATTCAAAGCAATCAACACATACGAAGATTATTAGAAACTTATATATATATTTTTTTCGACACACGAAGTTCTTTGAGTGCACTTACAATATTTATTTTTTTTATTTGAAGGATCTAATTATGTCACACGCAAACAAAAAATCGTTGAGTCCCCACATATGCACAATTTTCATCGATAAAGAACATTTCCTTTTTTCAATCACCGTTCATGTTGCATAAGGTATGAGGGATCCTCCAAAACAATAGACTCTTCGAATATAAGAGGACTGTTACTATTGTAATTCCAGGAGCATATTCATCAAAAGCACAAATTATCAATTTCGACTAAATGGAGATTCATCTTTTTCTTCTTTAGATAAGGAACACTTCTTTTCGCATCACAGATCATATTGCATATTTCATAAAATAAACTACTTCTTTGCTCCATTTCGAGGTATGAGGGATCCTCCAAAACAATAGCCTCTTCGGATATATGAAGACTGTTAAAATTATATTTCCAGTAGCATATTTATCAAAGGCAAAAATTATCAATTTCGACTAAATAGAGATTCATCTTTTTCTTCTTTTTTAACATTCTTCAAGCACGACCGCTTAGAGCATCCGGGGAATTTTTTTTAATAATATTTTTCACTCATCACAAATCTTCGAGATCTTATATCCATACCTTCTTTTTTTCTTCTGGTCAATCTATATTATTTTAGACTCCTTGAGAGGGGCTGAACCTCTTTTTTTTTTTTTATTATTATTCTTATTTTTTATATTTTTATTGGTAGCTTGCTTCACCAATAGCTAAGCATCTCATTAGAAATTTCCCTCTCTCTCACACACTTCTTTGAATTTTGCGTTCGCACCTCCGAGGACCGGACGATGGTTTTTACAGCCTAACATCCCCTGCAGCATCATTTTCCTTCCTTCTCAGAGCTCTGTTCTCTCTATGGGGTGGTCCAAGTTCCTCTCTTTTATTCAAGTAAACAGGATAATAGAATAATAGTTTTATTGCTTTATGTTTTAAAAGCGTCCATTTTCCCATGCACATAAAATAACGGAAGGAAGAAAAGATTTGTCACCAACCCATCTGTTTTATATATAACATCTAATATAATTATTTATGCTGGTAAGTGGCTATCAGTGGCACTTTACATGATATGGGAATTAGGATATTTCCCATAGGAAGATGACAGGGAGAAAGAAGATTAATGTGTTTAGGAGAAAGAATTTTTCTTTAGTTGTGATTTTAGGTTAGTTAGTTAGATTACATAAATCCATTAGGAATGAGAAAATTTTATTTAATTTATTAATTAAGGGTTTCCTTGTTAAAATGTTGTCCAGCCAATTGATTGGTCTGGGAGAGGGATTTCTAATATGATATAGTGCTGTTAAGGGGCAGTGGAAATAATAGTGTTGCGGAGTTCCCTCCTCGCCGCAGGAACACAGGGGAGAGCGTCGGCAATGAAATTTGTAAAGGTAAGATGGGAAGGGGCCATGACCTGTTAAAAATGCCGTGATAGGGGGAGTTAGGGTCCAGGAATTAATACGAGCCTCTGGGATCAGCGAAAAGGTGTGCCTACCCTTCTCTGAACTATCCCACAGGTTTTGCCATTTGAGATTAATAATTTCTTTGATTCTATTTTTGACATAGGAGGGTGGGGCAGGGATTGTGGAACACTTGGTGGGGAAATCAGTTGCTTCTTTTGCAAGGGAGTCAGCGAGTTCATTGCCGATCACGCCCCTGTGGGCAGAAACGTGTGCCAAGGAGCAAGTTAAGTTAGGATTCGTTAAGAATTTTTTGATCTGTTGAATTTGTGGGTGTCTGCTCCGATGCCGAGCTATTTCCTGAAGGCCCGAGAGACTATAGCTGTAGATGTTAAAGATATCATTCGTGTTTGAGTCGCTAGTCCAGCGTATTGCTTTTTCTATGGCATAGATTTCCGCTTGGAAGACTGTATTATAGTCCTCGAGCCTGCAGGCCCACCGATGGGCCACGGTGCAGCACGCAAAACGCTACTGCAACCCCGGCGTCCGTTTTGGAACCATCAGTGTAGATCGCCACTGGAGCAGAGGGAGAGAAACTATTTTTAGTGCAATTGGTGATGAATGGGGGCAACATCCTTGCCTGGGTGAATATCCCAGCTGCAGGTCAAAGTTTGTATGGGGGTTTGTGGGAAGATGATGTTTGTTAATTCGGGGTCTTTAAGCTGTAGGATTTGAGTTTTTATATATGTCTGCGAGACCTGCAGGTGGGCATGAGGAATCCCAGTGATTACGGTGAGGGCATCAGTGGATATTGTTTTATATCCTTTTGCAATTTGCAAGAGGAAGGGTCTTTGGGCTGAGTTAAGAGAGGTAATGGCATCAGTTCTCAGATGACCGCCCTAAATGGCGGCTCCGTAGGTTATTATTTTCTCGATGATTGTTTTATACCAGGTTTTTAGGAGAGAGGTGGAGATACCCCACCTCTTTCCCACCATTTTTGCTGAGCTGTGGTATATACTTTGAGTCTTTAGTTTAATTTCTTTTACGTGAGCCAGCCAGTTGAGGTGCCTGTCAAAGGTGATGCCAAGGAGTTTCATGTTTTCGACATGATTGACACTGATGCCGTCTATCCGCATCTTGGGATTCCTAGTTCTTTTAAGGGCTTTAGGGAAGGCGAGAGTTAATGCTTTGGTTTTAGATGGGGATAATTTTAAGTCGAATTCTTTCAAAAGTTTACTGAAGTGGGAAAGGGCTTCCTGGGCCTGGTCCTCCAGGTTTTTTCTAGTTCGACCCGAGACAATCAGGGAGAAATCATCCGCATAAGCAAATGTTGTGAAGCCCGCAGAGTTCATGCTTTTGAGTATTATGTCTGCTATCAGATTCCACAGGATAGGACCTAGGCACGAACCCTGTGGGCAGCCTTTAGTTTGGGGATGTTCGGTATTCCCGTCACCCCAGTTGACAATAATTTTTCTATGGGAGAGGTAAGAGCGGATGATTCCGGCCAGATTACTCGGGCAGTTAAAGTCTTGTAGGGCGCGTAGAATGTGTGGCCACTCCACATTGTCGAAGGCTCCTTGAATGTCTAGAGAGATGATAGTGGTGTAGTTTGATGCATTACAGCTGACGGCGCAGGAACTTTTTATGGCTTGTAGTGCTTGGTCGTAAGATCTGCCCTCTCTGAACCCAAATTGGTTAGGATGTAGTAGATTGTTTGTTTCGAGGTAAAAGTTTAATCTTGTTACAATTAATTTTTCTAATAGTTTGCCTAAAGTGGGGAGGAGGCAGATCGGTCTGTAGGATGAGGGTTCAGAGGGAAGTTTCCCTTGCTTCAAAAAGTACACCACTTCACCTCTTCTGAGTGTTTCGGGGAAGTATTGGTGTTTGAGACATAGATTGGTCCATTTCTGAAGGATGTGTGGCATTGTGCAGTGTACGTTTTGTAAGATTTTAAAATCTATGTTGTCCGGACCTGGAGCCTTTTTGATGTTGAAGCTGTGAAGAGTGGCTTTAACTTCAGACTCCGTGAAGGGAACATCCGAGGGAGCCGAGTAGAGTGGTGCTTGGTGTTGTGGGTAGACGGTTCTTGGGAAAAGGATGTTTGTGAGGTACTCTAGATTGTTACGTTTTGAGGAGAGAGCTGGAGGACGTTCCAGTTTCAGCTGGGGCGGGGTGAAGAATTTTTGACTGTAAAACTTTTGAGCTGTGCCGAATATTTGTGTTTGTGATGTGCAGAATTTCTTCCATGCGTTATGTTTGGCTTCGTTGATGTGTTTTTTGAATATTGCCGAATGGTGTTTTATTTTCTGTCTGTGTTGTTGTAGAAGTGACGGGTCAAGGTATTTTACTTGTCTTCTTAGGGCGGTTAGGTGATTACGCATGGAACGGAGCTGGGGAGACCAGAAGGAGTAGGCGTACTGCCGTCCCGATTTCTTGAGCCTGAATGCTGCGGCCGCGGCTGTCTGGATGGAGGCTATTAGATTAACTGTAAAATTTTCTAATTGTGTGGTGTTGTTAATGGCGTTGAGTTCGTCTGTTAGTGATAAGGAGGAGTTGAGTAAAAGTTTGTTAAATTTCTTGAAGTTTCCACGTTTAGTGTCAAACCGTTTAGAGTATGTTACTGTGGGTATTGAATTTATAGAGTAAGTGATGTAATTGTGATCTGTGTTATTAAAAATGTCCAGGACTGACCAGTCGAAGATTCGAGCTAGGGTCTTTGTATTACAGAGATTGAAGTCTGGCCAGCCCTGGGCATTGTCCTTTTGGAAGGTGGGAGCAGAGTTTTCTAAGTTAGCAAGGCAGAGGTTATTGGAGGCTATAAATTCTATTAGGCTGCGACCTCTGCTGTTCTCAATCGGTGAGCACCAAAGGGGGGGTTAGCATTGAGGTCGCAGCCGCAGATTAAGAGTGACTTTTGTGTGATTAAATGTTGCCATTCCAGTAGACAGGCCTCAAAATCCGCTGACGGGGCTGCGTAAGCGCTGCCAATAATCAGTTCGCCCTCCTTCGTGGTCAGTGTAATAAAAACACAATGGTCCCCAGTGTAAAGATGAGTGTAAATAAGGGTTTGTGATCGAATTATAATGTGAGCTGAGTTGTTTTTAAAGCTGAAACTGGGAAGCCGTACAGATCTCCCCCAACGGTGCAATATGCGTCCTGGAGCAGTCCGATGTCCACGGAGTTATCCTCCATGAACGTGAGGACCGCCGAGTTCGCCGCCTTGCACCTGTTGAGGTTGATCTGCACGATCTTGAGGTTATTAAAATTTACTGGGGGTTCGGGAGAGGAAGAGGATGTTGCCTCTGGGGAAGGTGAGGAGAGTACTTTTTTGTTTTCTTTTTAGCTTTGAATTTTAATAACTATTTTGGGGTAAGAGGTTGGGTTAGTTTAAGAATAAAAGCTGTTACCTTCCTGAGGTGCGATTTGAGCTGCCGTGGTAGGGACCGTCAGCATAACGAGAGTCATCAGCGTAATAGGGTCCGTCGTAGGGTCCATCACAGGGTCCATCATAGGATCCGTCAGTGTAGTACCCTTGGTTATAGGGGTAGTTGTAGTAGTCAGAGTTAGAGATGTGAGCGGGGAAAAAAACTGGGTTTAAACCAGGGAATAAACCCGGTTTTTTGGGAAGGGAATTTTGAAAGTTTCCAAAACAAGGGAATTTTGAGTTTTCAAAAGTTACAAATTTAGCCCCCCCCCCCTTTTTTTTTTTTGAGATTAGATATGCTTTAAGGCATTTCAAAATGTATCTCTCATTTAGATGTTTTTTTATGATCTTTCAATTTTTAAATAGTGCTTTTAATGTCTATAAATATAAAAAGTGCAAGTTTCAAATTTCGTTAATTAACAGACTTATTTTCTGTTATTGCAGTATATTTATATCTTAGTTCTGACTGTATACACACTGAGTTCAATATAAGACTTTTTTTTTTTTTTTTTTAATCGCAATCGGAGTTTATAGTGAGATTTTGTTCGATGAATTATAATAAAATTTAGTAATTTTAAAGTATTCTAACCATAATTTAATTTCATTGTATTATATTTTATAACATATTTTATTATGGTATTCGTTAAAAGAAAGAAAAATGTTCTAAAGTTATTTAAATAGGCAGACAAAACTTCATCATTTATTATTGTCAATAACGTAAATGTTTAATTTTTTACAATTTTTTGTAAAATAATCGTAAATTTGCAAATTTCGTTAATTAACAAACTTATTTTCTGTTATTGCAGTATATTTATATCTTAGTTCTGACTGTATACACACTGAGTTCAATATAACATTTCTTTTTTTTTTTTTTTTTTTTATCGCAATCGGAGTTTATGGTGAGATTTTGTTCGATGAATTATAATAAAATTTAATAATTTTAAAGTATTCTAACCATAATTTAATTTCATTGTATTATATTTTATAACATATTTTATTATGGTATTCGTTAAAAGAAAGAAAAATGTTCTAAAGTTATTTAAATAGGCAGACAAAACTTCATCATTTATTATTGTCAATAACGTAAATGTTTAATTTTTTACATTTTTTTTGTAAAATAATCGTAAATTTGCAAATTTCGTTAATTAACAAACTTATTTTCTGTTATTAGTCCGGTCAATTTGGACAATTGAAATAAAGAAAATTCCGACAGAGCCAAATTTCCGTAGAGACCTTAGGTTCACCACAAAGAATAAGGTGTCAAAAGTCCCCATCGGTCCCATGTGTGCTAAGGGACTTATTCGGGCCCCAAGGTAAAAATTTTGGGTTTTTTGGATTTTTCTCGAAAACGGTAAGTTTTATCAAAAAAGTACCTCAGAGTAAAGTTGTAGATCTCAAAATTTTCTATAAAAATGGTCCTTATGATTTTTTCTCTAAGACCCACCATTTCTACATCTGTGCTAAGGGACCTATTCGGGCCCCAAGGTCAAAATTTTGGGTTTTTTGATTTTTCTCGAAAACGGTAAGTTTTATCGAAAAAGTACCTCAGAGTAAAGTTGTAGATCTCAAAAGTCTCTATAAAAATGGTCCTTATGATTTTTTCTCTAAGACCCACCATTTCTACATGTGTGCTAAGGGACTTATTCGGGCCCCAAGGTCAAAATTTTGGGTTTTTTGGATTTTTCTCGAAAACGGTAAGTTTTATCGAAAAAGTACCTCAGAGTAAAGCTTTAGGCCTCAAAATTCTCTATAAAAATGGTCCTTATGATTTTTTCTTAAGACCCACCATTTCCCAGATATTGCGCTTGTAAGAATCACGTTCTACATAATATGCGCACATTTCCACACCACCTGTGAGGTAGTGTACTCGGCGCGTTTTTTTTAACGTGGTTTCCCCGGTAGGCCTATTCCACGAACCTGTATGACGTTATTTTCAGGAAAAATAGTTATTTAATAGTATGAAGATTATTGATATTGGTTATTGAGTTTAACTGTCGTTCGAATGTTTTTTTGTTACTTTAATCTGACTCATACTCTTCATACTCAACTTCAACAATCATGTTTTCTTCTTCTTCTTCTTTTTCTTTTCCTTCCTGTTGCTGAATGTTCAAAAACTGTTCAAATGAAGATGAATCAGTTGTCTCTTCATCAAAATCACATGAATCTTCCTCTCTTGTATTTAATTGAACATTCAAACACGATAGACCTTGGCAATTGGTACACGCTGGAGAACACTGCAACCCTATTTTTTTACAGCCACATTTGGCATTACAACCTTTCTTGCACTTGCAAAAAATAGAGTTAAGAAGTTTTTCTGGAGCAGGGGGCAGTAAAGTTTTAATCGATTCCAAAGTATTATTTATCAGTTTCCAACCCCAGTCTTCAGGGTTCAGTTGATTGCCTTGCCATGTCGGAACTTGATAGTATACTCGAAACAAATGTTGAATAGCAGATGCCGATGTTGGAGGAAGACAAGATAGTTGTACTTGCTTTTTGTTTCGTGTATTTTTTACAAATGTTAAATATCTGTACTTATCTATGCAATCAATTTTTTTTGGAGCTCCATAAACCTCAAGAAGAAACCGAATTCCTTCAGTAATTAGTATTTGAGGTGGAGAATTAATTTCTGTAAATACTTTTGCTCAGTCAATCAAATCTTTTTTTTCAAATGATTTTAATACTGAATTTTTGCCCCTTCTGAACATTGCTGACGTATTATCGCAGCCGGTTATCGCATGTAAAAATAAAATATAGTTTTGGCATTTTGGATAAGCTGATAAACTTTTAGAAGAATATATTTCTGTGCGTTGTTGCGCCTTCCCAGGTTTCAGAAAGTAAATAATTTTATCAGATGGAGTCCTTGCAGTGAGTAGTACTAACAAATCAACATCTTCGCCCACTACAATAGTTGTGTTTCTTGAATTAAATATTTCTATTGCTGTTTCAATTATTAGGACATCGGCGTCATTCGGAGCTTGTTTCACGGCAATATTTTCAGCAGTTAATTTGTTACTCAACATAGAAATAAATCGAGATTTATTATTAATGTTTGCAAAAAATTGTTGTTGGTTTACTGGATTTGTCATAAATTCATCAAACATTATGTCGGAACCTGAGGATGTTTTTGTAGTACGACGACGTTGTTCTGCAGCTTTTATGTTCTTTGTTGTGTCACTATAGCCATCAAATACTACTTGTAATAAATACGTATATTCACTCGAACTGCACGTTTAACACTAAAAGAAACAGGTACGTGAACGACACCACACGGACAAAAGAATAGCCAGCTGTTATTCAAGGCCATACAAGTAGAGGGGATACTGTAAGGGACTGGCGGTCTTTTGAGAGTATATTTTCTTAGAATAGTATAATGTATATATGAAAGAGACACAAGTAGGCATTTTTACTTGCTTGAGTACCTGAATATGTATATACGTGGCATATGTGTGCATATTATGCAGAACGTGATTCTTACAAGCGCAATATCTGGGAAATGGTGGGTCTTACAGAAAAAATCATAAGGACCATTTTTATAGAGAATTTTGAAATCTACAACTTTACTCTGAGGTACGTTTTCGATAAAACTTACCGTTTTCGAGAAAAATCCAAAAAACCCAAAATTTTGACCTTGAGGCCCGAATAAGTCCCTTAGCACACATGTAGAAATGGTGGGTCTTAGAGAAAAAATCATAAGGAACATTTTTATAGAGAATTTTGAGATCTACAACTTTACTCTGAGGTACTTTCTCGATAAAACTTACCGTTTTCGAGAAAAATCTAAAAAACCCAAAATTTTGACCTTGGGGCCCGAATAAGTCTTAGCACACATGGGACCGATGGGGACTTTTGACACCTTATTCTTTGTGGTGAACCTAAGGTCTCTACGGAAATTTGGCTCTGTCGGAATTTTCTTTATTTCATCACTATTTTTATGTCTAAATTGACCGGACTATATTGCAGTATATTTATATCTTAGTTCTGACTCTATACACACTGAGTTCAATATAACATTTCTTCTTTTTTTTTTTTTTTAATCGCAATCGGAGTTTATGGTGAGATTTTGTTCGATGAATTATAATAAAATTTAATAATTTTAAAGTATTCTAACCATAATTTAATTTCATTGTATTATATTTTATAACATATTTTATTATGATATTCGTTAAAAGAAAGAAAAATGTTCTAAAGTTATTTAAATAGGCAGACAAAACTTCATCATTTATTATTGTCAATAACGTAAATGTTTAATTTTTTACAATTTTTTGTAAAATAATCACATAATTTTTCATATCACTTTTATTTAAGCAAATACAATAAAAATGATATTGAAACAAGTTGCTTGTACACTTAAAAGAAGTGAAATTAAATCTAAACACTGAATATTAGTTTCTTCCCATCAAAGTTTCCAAAGTTCACAAAATTCCCGGTTTAAACCCGAAAATTCCCATGTTTATTCCCCTGAAGCAAAATTCACGGGATTTTTACATCTCTAGTCAGAGTAATAGTCAGAGTACAGTGGGTAGTCGGGATATGGCTGATATTTTGAGTGTTGCTGAGAGGGTCCTGGGACTGACCTTTGTAGGAAAGCTCTGCTGGAAGTTCTTTGTTGGTTGGCACTCTTTTGAGAGGTGTGTTTGCGGCTTCTAGAGGGGAGTTTTTGGGATGATTTGGAGTGAGCCTTGTAAGACTTTGTTGATCTGGAGCGGCGTCTTGTTGGGCGCTTTGGGGAGTCCGTCCTGCTTTTCCTGGGAGGAGTTTGGTGCCGGAAAGGAATACTTGATTATTGTTCTTAAGAATAAATGGTACTGTAGAGATTGTTTATTTTGAATAAGTCATTTTATTTTTATTGCTAGAATTACTGAAATTATTTTTAAAGTCATACATAACCAATAACATTTTTTTTTGTGATTGAATATATACCAAGTGACCTATAAGACAATTCCCTGTTTCAAAAATTGTGATATGCTGGAACTTTGTACAAATGAAAATTTTTTTTTGGTTCAATATATTTTGAATAACTGATTAAATAAATAATAGTCAACAGAACTTTGTATTGTTGGCTTAAAAAAAAAATTGTAGGTATCTCTCTCTCTCTCTCAACTACGTGAATTTATTATATGCAAATAGCCATCAACACATGTAAAAATCAAGAAATTTAAATAACAAGCTTCATACATCTGTGTTGTTTTTTTAAACCAATATACTAGTTTCATATATATACAAAAAATAATGGCTTCTAACAAAGGATTGACAAGAGGTTTACCATTCAAAACTTTAGTAATGCCATTTTCTGGAGACCCTCATTTATTGGATTTTTTTATTGAACAAGTGAAATTTAAAATTGAGAACAGCAAATGGGAAGAATCCCATGCTTTGGCTTTTGTGAAATCAAAATTGGCAGATACTGCTCTTAAGTTTTATGTCTCCTCCCCAGCTTGCCAAAAAGCCAAAAATACAAAAGAGTTATTTAATATATTTAAGAAATATTTTAAGGTAGAGTCGGCAACTGCAATAGCACAACAATTTAACGAATTTAAGTTTGAGTCCGATGTCAATATTAATATTTTTGCTAATAAGCTTGAAAATTTAGTGAGAAAACGATTTCCTGATATGGAAGAAAAAGCCCTTGAACAATTACTAATCGCAAAATTCAATGATCTCATTCCGCCCCACTTTAGAATTCATCTACTATCACAAAAAGCCACAACCTTTTATCAGATGGTGGAATGTCTCGAAAAATTCCAGGAAATTTATAACTTGCAAGTAAACCCTGTCTTACCAGGAACATCTTTTGCTACTATTCAGAACTTCAATCATAAAATAGATAGTGAAGTGATAGGTACAAACTCAGAAAACAATTTGACTAAGATTAACAATTCATCTTATAGCAAGCGGCCATACAATAAATTTCCACAAAATAAAGGTTCGCACACGATTCAATGCCAATGGTGTGAAAGACCTGGACATTCTGCTCAGAGGTGCTTTGCACTCAGAAAATTACAAAATAATAAGTTTTCTCACAGATATCGTAATGGGCAAACTTTCTCTAGACCTTATAGAGACATGTCACGGAGAGCCAGGGCCCCTAAAACATTTAAATCCAACTCCCCTCAAACCAAAAGTAGTCATTCACAATGACTAGAAGTGGAGAATGGTAGAAGTGACACTAAACTCCTAAATACAAAGAGTTCCTCATATAGGTCAGGTTTGAATAAAGTCAATTACCATAACAACTTTTCACAGACTAACTCAACATATTCTAATCTACCTAATAATTTTTTTGTAAATAACAATGAAATCATTCTGAGATCTCCAGACACACAGGCAAAGTTCCCTTTGTCATTAGAACGCAAAGTCAAATCTGTTGCGATACAGACAACATCTCCTGTATTGGTAACGTCCCCGAGTGTGGAGGAAAATGGAGACTGCATATTAGTTAATTCACTGGAATTCTTGTTACACACAGACAATGATCTGCCCAATCTCCCCATCATACAATTACTGTTAAACAAAACATTAGAGAATTTTCTTCTCGACTCAGGAGCTTCTGTGTCATTACTCTCAAAACATTACTTCTTACAAAATCAAAACAAATTATATTACAAAAGAATTGCTTCAAGAGTCAAGATATCTACAGTAAACTCTATAGTCCAATGTGACGGATGTGTTTGCATTTCCTTTAAAATAGGGAAAACTTTTTACAAACACACCTTTTTTCTTATTGAAATACCAACTGAATCTAAATTTATTGGTATACTTGGCTTTGATTTTTTAAAGTCCCATCACGTAGTTATCAATTTACACAATAACAAAATACAAATTAATGAAAATGCTTTAGATATTCTAGACACTGTACCCTCTTGCAGTCTTCTATCATCTGAATCTGATATGAATCGGGCATCACATAAGATAGCTACTCATATGGATTTTCCCCAAACTGGATATAAAAAATCTAAAATTGATGTTCATAAAGAGAACTTACCCTCTGATCAAAAATGTTGGCTTACCCAGAAGATTATGATTGATCCACAGGATACTATATATGTGCCTGTGCGGTCCACGCTTATTCCAGAAAATACGTTAGTAATGTTTACATCGTCTAACAAGCATTGTCCACTTGTGTCCTATCCTTCTCTTATGGAGGTACAACATATCAAGGAAAATTCTACTAAACAAGAATTAATTCAATTTTTTATTCCTATGTATAATAATTCGAGCAAGAAACTGCATATAAATAAAAATACCGTTTGCGGATACATTTCAGAGATAGATAAAATAGAAGAAAATTCCTTGGATCTTGCAACAAATACACCTGATCACATGTGTAATCTAATTAAGACTACACCAGAAGTTTTATCCTTAAGACAGAAAGAATTTAATGTAAATAATTTTTCTATTCAGCATTTAAAACCTACAGAAAGGGTAATAATGCAAGATATTCTTCAGAAATTTAACTCTGTATTTTCATGTTCACTAAAGTCGATTGGACACACCGATCATATCACTCCACATATAAAATTCATTTCAGATATTCCCTTAAAAACTTACCCTTTTCCTATTCCACAAGCTATTCAAGAAGAGGCAAAAGATCAACTTGACAAATTACTGGATGCAGGGATCATTGAGAGAAATATCTCTGAATGGGCATGCCCAATGCTCATGGTTAAAAAGAAAGCTGTGTCTAAGGAGGATAAACCTTCCTTTAGATTGGCCCTAGATTTAAGGTTAATCAACTCTATGATTCGATGCTCCACTTATCCTCTTCCAAGAATTGATACGATAATAAATAACATCTCAAAATTTAAATATTTTACAACATTAGACTTTCCCTCAGCGTATCATCAAATTTCATTACCTAAAGAATACAGACGACGTCTCTCATTTACTACACAATGGGGAACTTATTCATTTAAAAGATTAATGTTTGGGCTGAGATCAGCCGCATCAACATTCCAAATGCTTATTGACACAATTATACAAGAGTGCAATTGTTCAGGCATATATGCTTACCAGGATGACATTATTATAGGAAGTGACTCTTTCCAGGAAACAACAGAAAAATTACAAACACTTTTAGCTACTCTACAAAAGTACAATCTGACATTGTCTCCAAAGAAATGTAAATTCCATCAGTCATCTATTGAATATCTCGGTTTCAGCATCCAAAATCAGAAAATACATCCTATTTCTTCCAACATTACAAAAATTACTCAATTTCCTATCCCAGCAACCAGAAAACAACTAAAAAGATTTATAGGATTGTGTGGATTCTACAGAAAACTCATTCCCTGCTACTCGCGATTAATTGATCCTTTGATAAAATTAACATCTCCGAAAACTACATTTAAATGGACAGAGGAACATGCTGAAGTCTTTAAACAAATACAGAAAGTTTTTTTCTCTAAACCTTTTCTTTCTTTACCCGATTGGTCAAAACAATTTTTTCTTAATACAGATGCTAGCAAAATTGCTATTTCAGGGGTTCTTCTACAAGAAAAGGAAGGCATTCTGCTTCCGGTTAGTTACTTTAGTAAAACACTATCTAAATCAGAACAGCGATATTCAGCCATCAAGCTTGAGCTGATGGCCATAGCTAAGTCAGTCAGTGCATTTAAATTTTTCCTTTTCAACCGACCTTTCACCATTCTCAGCGATAGCAGACCACTCGAACACTATAAGAAAATTTCCTCTCCTGCTGATCTAACTACTAAATGGCTGATTGAATTATCAAACTATCAATACACATTCAGATATGTAAAAGGTAAAACAAATGTTTTGGCAGACTATTTTTCAAGAGAAGACTTTTCTGCATACACTCAAGATCTTAACTCAAACCCAGAATTAATTAAAGAGGCTAACAATTTACCCATTTCTTCAGCTTCTCCAACAATTGAACTCCATCATTTCAATGTCACACAAAAATCTGATAAGTCACTCACCTCATCAGAGCCTCATCGTTCTTCCTTACCTCAGTTGTTAAGCAACGATGCTGCTCCACTCAGTCGTTCCTTAAACAGCTCTGACGCAGATAATCTTATGATGGAAATCTCGGAAGAATGTTTTTTTAAAGAGCAAAGAGAAGATGACTTTCTGCTAAAAATTATTGTTGATATCACTTCGGAGAAACCTTCTCCTAAATATAAAAATTATTTTGTCCATTCGGACACAGGTCTGTTAATGATCAAACGAAAGTTTCACCAGCCTGAAAACTCTCCAAAAACAAAAATTGTAGTACCACAGAAGTTAAAACCTAAAGTATTAAAAATTTGTCACATGCCTCACTTTGGAATTAGAAATACATACAGAAGAATACTTAAACACTTTTATTGGACAGGATTATTTGAAGATGTGAAAAACTTTGTTCTGTCCTGTACATTATGTATTCAATATAAACCGCACAGAATTCCACCTGCTCCACTACAGGAAATGTTTGTTCCTTCTGCGCCGAGTATGTTAGTTTCCATGGACTTTTTGGGTCCTTTCTCCAATGGCTTCCATGTGTTAACATTCCTCGATCATTTTACTAAACATATTGAATTGGTACCAGTAAAAAATGCAACAGCACAAGCTGTAGTTAAAGCCATTACGGGATACATTACTACCTTTGGTCGACCCTCTGCGATACTCTCAGACTTAGGCCCACAGTTCACAGCAAACATCTTTAACAACTTGGCACAGACATTGAAAATTACAATCTCCCATTCATCATCAGGACACCCGCAAACACAAGGCTCATCAGAAAGAATTAATACCAGCATTAAATCCTCAATTTCCACTCTTACCAAGGAAGGATTTGATTTTCATCAGGCTTTGATGATACACAAGAACCTGTATAACACCACCGTTCATTCTTCAACTGGATATTCTCCAGCCTTTCTGCATTTTGGCAGGTCAATAACAAGCATCTTTGACTTGTTTGAAGCTCCTCAGTTAGAAACACTGGAATTTCCATATGAATACCATGAATACATGGAATCAATGAAACAGATCTTTAGGCAAGTGCATCATAACATGAAGTTTTACCAAAACCAACGTAATACTAGACAACATAAAAAAGCAGTTCTCCGGAAATTCAAAGAAAATGATATGGTCTTTATAAAAACCAAAGATACATTTAAACCAAGATTCATAGGCCCATATTCAGTTCAAAAAGTAATATCGGATGTGTTACTCTCCGTCAGAGAATTCGAAAATGAAGGGGCTGAACCATTCACTATTAACATAGACCGTGTCATCCTGGCGCATAAAAGAAAGCAACATCTCATTCCACAAACAATTCTGACAGGTCAACCAGCTGGGATTGTTCAACCGCAGTCTCATTATGATCTCAGACCAAGATGCAAAACTTAATTTTTGTTTTTTGTTTTTTGTTTCCATTTTCACAAATGTTCTTTTAACATGTTTTTTTTTTAAAGTTTTTTTTTTAGGGGACTTGATAAGCAATTCATTCACCAAAGTTGCCTGTTGTAAACAAGTATGAGTTGGTACAGGTATATTTGATAAGTTGTATTTTGTATATTGTCCTATTATATATTGTGTAGTTATATATATATATATATTTTCTCCTGTGGCAAATGTTGAATATCTACAAAAACTTAGTGAAGTGTGTATTGTAGTTAATATGAATATAAATCTTCTGTTATGCTGATTTATTTTATATATTGTCTTATTTGTTAAATTTGATAACTATACTATAATTATTTACTGCTCAAAATGTACAGTATGTGTGTGTTATATGTATCGGAAACTTGCATATTTATATGTGTATACATAATTTTTCTTCTTTCTTTTCATATATTAATTCCTACACATTGTCATGTTTATAAATATATTGGGTTATTAAATACAATTTCTGGAAGCTTCCACACCATTTTCACAGACACAGACATCACTTATACAACACAAGTATACACTACATCCACACTATTACACAATCAAATTAATACACAATCCACACATGATATGTATATAAATGTGTATAATGTTTGATAAAATTTTTTGTTTATTGTGATTATTGACATTGCAGTTTTGTTTTGGTTATATCTGATAGTATGTTTATTTGAGTATTATTTGACGTTTATATTAAGTGCATTTTTGATTTTGTTTAGTAATCTAACTTGGTGGCCTCAGTAGCCACTCACATTTATTATTTCCATTTATAATATGTATATTCTTTAAATAATAATAATAATAATGGTAATGATAAAATTTTTAAAAAAATCTTATTCGAATATTATACTCGAGTACTTGGAATGCCTTTTCCGTAATGTAATATTTATCTATGAGATTATTTTGACATTTGTATTGATACTTATTTTGATTTTTTTTTCTCCTTCATAATAATGCTTCAAGAGGTCATCTGTAAATATTTTATACTGAAATATAACTGATTTTGTTTTATCAGTTGTTAACAAGATTTCTTTGACATTTATTTAGTATAGTTGTTCTTTCATGTGTATACTTATACATTGATTAATCGGTAGATGGTATTTAATATCAAGACTATTGGTTAAATATTTTTGTTGATATTGCACATCCACTGAAATTCTTTTGTCATGTCATACATTTTTTTATTCTCGTTAACTAATTATTTTTACAAATTTATAAGAAAGCAAATTTTACAGCAATTAACATGCTTTTCAATATTTCTGTTATAATACTATTTTCTTTAAAAGGTATCAATGTTTTTTTTACTCATGTCACTTGTTGATAAAAGCTGTGTCTGTTTGCATTTATAGATATATTTTATTAGTTGTCAATATCCTAATAAATATTGTTAGATATGTCACTGACCACTTTTGTATCAATAAAATCTTTTATTTGAGAATGTCTGTAACCACAGTGCTGAAATAGTATTGTTTTTGATGAAATGGTGTATTCCTCGCCTATTTTGGTAGAATTGATCACCTACCAGGGTAGGCGTTGATATTGGGTTGTTTGTCGGAATTTTATTGTTTCAGCTTTACTTATCGATTTTGTATTGTGTTTGGTTCAGATTTTGTGTCACATGTACATTGTTCTCAAAATTTCCAAATTTTTTTATCAAGTGCATGTTATTAAGAGTATTGTAAGACCTTTCAGTTGCTTAGAAATTTGCTTTGTTACATTCATGCCTTTAATGGCCGTTCCTACAATATTATGTGGTCAATATGGATATTTTTTTTTCACATGTAAGTAAAAAAAAAAAAAAAAAAAAAAAAAAATTTGTAATCCTTCATGTAAATGTAGGTATGCACTCTCCATTCACATTTTTAGTCTTCCAAATTTTTTTAATGGTCGTTAGGGGTAATGTGATGTTAAAAACATCACTTCTTTTTAAATGTTAAATAAGATCGTTTTCTGCACTTAAATGCATTGTTTCTCTCAGCTGGCTCAACTCACCCTGTTGTGTTTGCTTTACTGCAACACACACACAGGAGAAAAATTGGTTCTTCTTTCCTAGTGGTGATGTCATATCACACCATGCTGAGAACCAATAGGGTGATGGTTCTGACTCCACCTTCTGTTATTCCGGCAGTTTTAAATTTAGTTGGGTTTCAGCAGCTCTCAAGAGAAGAACATGGGGTGAGAAAGATTTGTTTTGCTTCTGTTTTAAAATAATGACCATTTTATCATTTGGAGAGAGAGTGCCTACTTATTAATAATAAATATATATATATTAGTTTATATGAATACTTATTCAAATTTTAAAAACCATTAATTTTTATATCCTACTTAATTTGGAATTACTAGTGTGGTTTGGAAAATAAAATTGATTAATTTTGATGCAGCAGATTAGTTTTCTTACAAACATTATTTTTGTAAGCATTTTTCTTTTTACAGCATTCTAGCCAATAAGTAAATTGATTCCTCTTTTCTCTTATGTAAATAAAATTATTTGGATATATATATTTGACCTTTTGACCCAAAGAATAAAAAGGGTTAGTGGCCAGAACGCAATGTACGCCATGAGGTTCTTTGATCCTCACTAAGTAACTTCTGTTGCTATGAAAATTAAAAATATTAATAAAATTAATTTAAAATATGGAAACATAAAAGGTAAATGAATTATTTACATCACAGCGTCTTGTTGGGCGCTTTGGGGAGTCCGTCCTGCTTTTCCTGGGAGGAGGTGGAGCCGAGACTGTGGAGGAAAACTTGGCTTCCAGTTCCTCTCTACGGGAATTGTATTTCTCCGCATAGAGTGGACAGTCCATAGAGTAGGCCTGATGGTTGGAGGGAAGGGCTCTTTCGCGATTTCTTCTCCTAGTAATGTTGAACCTCTGGCAGTTGATGCAACTCGCCCTGGCGTTGCACCCTCATTCTTGTGGCTGCCTGAGCACTGCGAGCAGAAGAGCTTGTCGCTGCACTTGGACGTTGGGTGTTCCAGCGACTGACATTTAGTGCATCTCAGGACCCTTGTGTAGGGCCTAAAGATGCATCTGAAGAGGCCCAGATTAAATGTCTGAGACTTGATAAAAGCTTCTGCAAAGGGCAGCGGGGCTTGAAAAACTAGGTTTTTAAGGTGTGCTGCTCTGGCGGGTTGTGTTCTTACATGTTTGATAAGGTCTTGGAGGTCCCCAGGGAGGCTGCTGGCCTGAAAGAGTTTTTGGACGAGATCTGCATCCTCTAAGTCTGTCGGCACTCCCAAGAGCAAGAACCAGATGGTGGGGCAGGGTTTAGGCTTGATATCCAGTTTTTCTTTAATCTCCTGGAAAGTCTGCAGATCCTTTGCCAGGAGGACTGCCTCTTCAGGGGAGGAGCATCTGATGTCAACTGAGGCTCTGTATACTTGTTTTCCTTCGATCTTTCCTATAGTTGATATGTGGTGTTTCTTCAGCAGGTTGAGGATATCGGTGCCTCTGTCAGTGGTTGCGTGTGATTTTATGTACAGGGTGCTTCTGAATCTTCTGTATTGTGCTGCAGCCTGTAGTAAGTTCTTGTGGAGTTGGTTGGAGGTCTTAGTAGGATGGTCTGTGGTGTAGGCTTGCTTGTGTGTGCTGGCCTGGGCATAAGAGATTGTGTTTTCTGTAGTGGGCTGTGGCTGATCTGTGATGTTTTGGTTCTCTTCCAGTAGTTGCTGAGGATGTCTTGTTGTAGTGTTCTGAATATGTTCTTGTAGTAGTGTTTGCTGGTGTTCAAGTTTTGTTGCAAGTGATTCTTGTAGCTTTTCTTGCTTTTCGAAATTAATGTTGAGTGCTTGTTGTAGGCCCTTTAATTCTTGCATGTGGATGTTTAAATCTGTGAATTTACTTTGTATGGATTTTGTGTATTCTTTGAGAGGAGAAATGCTTTGATATGTCTGATGTCGGGTCTGTACTTGTGGTGATGCGGAGGGTGACTGTTGTTGAAGTGAATCCTGGACCTCTGCCAGTGCCTGTAGTTCTATAATCCTGTTGAAGGCTTTCTCGAGTACCGAGAGCGGAGCTGACATGTGTTTTTTCCGGCAGATTATGATGATATTGTTGGCTGCTCTGACCACATCTTGAATGGATGAGAATGATAGAAAGTCATCTTTCCTGGTGTACGTTTCTGGTAGAGGTGTTGTAAGAGAGAAGTTAGTCATATTTGACTGCCTGCTGCAGGTGGAAACGTTATCGGAAACCTCCTCTGCGTTAGGCTTGCTTTTCGTTGGTGATAACAGATCCATGTGGACTTTGCGTTTTGTGTTATGAACAGTTAGTGAAGCTTTTATAAAAGCTGTTTTTATATCGTAGGTTTTACTATGAGATTAGCAATTAGTCAGATTTACTATGATTTTCTATTGGAGCAGGTTGGGGCTCGCTAGAGCGCCTGTACCATACCATTAGTTTGAGAGGAGGGAGAAAAAAAAAAAAAAAAAAAAAAAAAAAAAAGCAAAAACCGAGAGCCTAGACTCTCGAAAATAGCTAAGAGAAAAGATTATTAAAAGAAAATGAATTTTAAAAATGATACCATTCGACTACGCCAGGGACAGATAGAGAGAGGAAAAGGAAAAAAAAAAACTTTAATTGACTTGGGGGGAGACCCAAGTGGTGGAAAGACTGAGGGAGAACTGGAGCTGGTTGGAAGGAAAATTGGTTATTTAGGCTTGATTTTCTGTAGAACGGATATAATTGGAACGGAGGCAGAGTGGATAGGGAAGAGCCAATAAGTTTTAATATATATTTAAAAATTTTGATAAGTGAGTTATTTGGCAAAAGTTTTTGAAGTCCTATGTTTCCGTGTCTATGAAACTAATTCTTTTGAACACGGGAACAGTAGACTCGAGTGAAAATAGTAAAAGGCAAATATATGGAATTTGGCAAAATAATGTTGAGGTCCGGTGTTTCTGTGTATGAAAAACTGGAAACTAGGTCCCCAGAACACGAGGACTGTGGACTTAAAAGGAATATGGAATTGGAAAAAAAATATAAATAAATAAATAAATAAATAAAAATAAATAAATAAATAAATAATAATTTTTTAAAAAAAATGGGGGAGCAACAGGGGGAGCAGAGGCAGACACCAAGAACTCCTAGGAGGGTAAACAGCGAGGTTAATAAAGGGATGGGAGCCTAGGAGGTGGGGCATGCCGAAGAAAAAAAAAAAAAAAGGTGGGTAGGCACTTGGGATGGGGCCGGAGGAGCTTCCAGGACCCAGAAACGTGGAGAGGGGGTGCCTTGCGCGCCGAGGAGAGGGACAAGGAAAAAAAAGGTGGTGAGCGTAGGGGGGGGGCAGGCCTGGGGACAGGCCCAAAAACACTTTTAGTAAATTTGGTGCTGGTTGGTATACAATATTTGGGACTAGAGACTATATTTGAGTAAATCTAGCTGGGAGGGTAAGCCTAGGGGGTGGGGCAGGGGAAGGAGACCTCGAGAGTGAAGCAGTATTAAGCTGTTAGTTAAAGTTTGTTAACTGGGGGGGGGGGGGCAGCGGACCCTTAAACTAGAAATTGCAGTAATTGGGAAAGATACTGGATGGGTAGCCGAGTGGGTGGGGAAGTGAAGAGGCTTAACAATTTTTTTTTTTTTTTTTTTTTTTTTTATAGTAAGTTTACTTGCGGACTCGAGCTATTGAATTATCTGATTTGTGAGAAAAGCAAGAGAAAAGAAAAGAAAAAAAAAAAAGAACTTTCGGAAATTTTTCTAAGTCCAAAAAAATAAAAAATTGAATAATTAAATTTGATTTTAATGTTAATTAAGCTGAAACCTTGATTGATGATGGTTTAAAATACATTTGAAGCAATATTATGAAAAAAAAAAAAAAAAAAAAAGAACTTTCGGAAATTTTTCTAAGTCCAAAAAATTAAAAATTTGAATGATTAAATTTGATTTTAATGTTAATTAAGCTGAGACCTTGATTGATGATGGTTTAAAATATATTTGAAGCAATATTATGGGGGAAAAAAAAAAGAGAGCATTCGGTCCTACTCCCCGCTAAAGAAAGGTGCGCAACTCGGAGAAAGTGCTTTTGACACCCCTATAGCACTCGCCGAGAAAACGTCAGAGTATTAGAAGTCTAAGGAGCAGGATAGAAGACTTTCATCTTATATGTAGAGAGCACTGTTGCTGAGTGAGAACAACAAAAAGGCTCTCAGAATACTGAAACCTACCCCAGAGCATCCTGCTAAGAGGGGGCAGGTCCCGGCGGAGGGGGGCAAGGAGGGGAAACCCACCCCCGCCCCCCCCAAGAAAATTAGAAAAATTTAGATTTGGCTGTGGAGAGGAGGAATTTAGAGTTATTGTATGTTAACTAGGAGATCCTGCTCCTGGGATTGGAGAAAATGGAGATTTCCGTGCACACAGAAACGTTGGGACTATGAATAAATTTGGAATTAAGACTGGTAATTAAAGTCTCTGCAGACGAGGTGCAGAGAAACAAAATAGTTGTTATTATAATGAAAATGTAATTAACAAAGTGAGAGCAAAAACAAATAATTAATGAGAAAATGGATACATGTAAATGGATGGACAAAGACAAATAATTAATGTAAAATATTTAATGAGTAATTAAAGCTAATACAGTGATTTAATCAAATGAGCAAACAAACGGAAGTTTCATTACAAAAACAGCTAAATTATTATAATTATAGTGAATGTGATAGAGTAAGTTATAATTGGAAGCAAATATAAATAAATAAAGGAATATTAGCAGAGTTGAACATAATTAGAATGAGATTTAAAAATGGCGCTCAAATTTTTATGGTGGCAGCAGAGACATCAATTACCAGTTTACTGTTTAAAAGGGATTTTAAAAGAAAAGTTAAATTAAAAAAAAAAAAAAAAAAATTGAATAAAGATTTAAAAGGTCCAGAGTCCCCTGTTAAAAGTGGGCAGGGACAAAAGCAAACCCAGAGCCAAACACTAATAATTAGCCAGCTGGTAAGAGGCAATAAAAAAGGACAATTCGATTTAGTTACTGTACTTGGAGTACTTGGATTAAATTTAAATGTAGATTTAAAGTTAGCTATTAAGGGGGGTCCTTGAGAAATTAATGGGACAGTGCTAAAATAACGTGTTAGGCACCCGACCACCCCCAATTCTGCCATCATGGCTAGGGTGAACACCCCTTAAAAACAGGGTGGGTATGCTCCATGACAACATCCGGGGATAGGCGAGTACCTGTACAAGGACGCTTACAACTTAAGAAAATCGCGCAAGGCACGTGGGGATTACATATTGAAATAAACTTTAAATGAATGGGTAATTTTATTAATTATTAGCAAAATACATATTTGAGGGTCAGCAATGGTCGTCAGGTTATGTTTGTGGATTGGAAAAAATTCCGTATTTAGGTTTTTGGAGAGGATTTAAGAGCAAAAGCAAGCGAAAATAATGTTTAAAATAGAAAAAAGCAAACAGCCATATTGAAAACCATTGCTGAAGGAAGCACTGATTATTAAATATATATTAATTATGCCTTTTATTGATGAAACACTTGGGTTAGAAGTTAATGAGTGGTATCATTAGATAGATAATTACTTTAGGAAAAGAAAATGGTATTGTGCATTACTCCAACCCACCCCTTTCCTTTTGTCTTTAGCCAGACATCGGGAGCGCAGAAGCAGACGTCTTTACTCAACGAAGGCTGGGGCTGAAGTAGCGGATGACCGATTGAAAAATATTTGCGTAATGTTACACGTGAATCGCAAACGACGACCAGGTATTTATATTGTATGAATTTTAGGTTATCGCTAATCGCAATATAACGTAAAACCTACTCAGAATCAACATTAACACTCCGAATGTAAAGCAGCACTGACTTTGATCAATGTTTATTGAGAATGCGTTGTGTTCTGTCTCTTTCGGCTTGTCCGCGGAGGATAAATGATCTGAAAATTGATCCTAAACTATGTGTGTGTCTTGTTGCACTGTCTGAAAGTTGACTCGGAAGAAAAAGCTCTTGATATGTCATCGTGCGGGAGTGTTTTTACCATTATTTACTTCTAAGCATATTATGATTCTGGCTATTAATGATGGTAACCCTTAACAATATGCATAAGCTATCAACTACATGCAATAAGTTTTCCCAAATCCAAAAGCCTTATTTATGAACTTGCATTGTGCAAAATGCTTAGAAGAAGAAAAAAAAAACACTTTTAAAGATAAAGGTTGTGTGAGTTTGATTCCACTTGAATAGAATTAGGCCACTGAAAGCCAAACATCAATGTACTCTTGCTTCCATGGTAACTAGGCAAAATACATTAATTACATTTTACTCAAAATTATCGGGACATGTTTGATCTAAATGCGTACTATATCTGAAGCCAAAATGTCATGAGCTAGTGAAAAGAGCTTTGGCAATCTATTTTAAGTCTACTATGGTACAGGAGATTTCTGACAGCAAATATAGCCTAATTAACGACGAATCAAATAAAAAATATAAAGAATTTTCATATGGAGAGCCTTTAGTGTTGCACTAGGGCTACACGCTACACAGTAAGCAATTGGAAACAATCTGAAATTCTATCGTAAGTGCGTCGGAGAAAAAAAAAAAAAAAACCCGAATTCATTAATTAGATGTAACCGGAAAACTATTAATCATATGGTTGAAACTGCTAATACTCAGATGTTCTTATAGTTTATTCACAAAAGTTGTAGTTGGATTTCAACATTTTTTTCTTGAATCTATCAAGGTTGAGGTTGAATGAATTTTTACAGTGCACAAACCATAGATATAGTAATATATATAGATCTATCACCCTATGTTAACGTGCAAAGCTTTTTGATGCCGAAACAGTTTTTTGGCATCAGCCATGAGATATTATAAAACTCGGAAACAATAATGGAATAGAATGTTGTTATATATTGAAAATGCCGAAATACTGCGTGGCTTTTAATTAATTATACAAACACATTTATGAAAGGAAGTGGAATAAGTTTTCATAAGTAAGTTAAATTTAACTAATTTATGAAAAATATGATTTTTTATAAGCAGTTGCTTTATTATTATTATGGTTTAAATACTGTTTTGATTTTTAATGGAATACTTTTTAAAAAAATTTTAAAGTTTTTATATTAGTAAGTAATGTCGAATTTTCAAAATTCTTTTAAATGTAGTAAGCAGCGGCAGAGGTAAAGCCCGCTTGTTTTAATATATTATAACTAGTATCATAAGACTTTCTTCTATATATAATCCTATACAAATTTAAGCAATACAAATTACTTAATAAGTTATAATTTATTAAAGATATTTTCCATGATGAATGCAGACGATTTTTTTTTCTCAAAGTAGTATAATATTAAATGTTGAAAAAAATAATTTTTGTGCAGACATGAAAAGATATACAGTTAACGTGAATTTCAAGGGGGATCAAAAATCTGTTTATGTTATCAGTAATTCATGCTACCAGTAACTGCTCGTCATATAACTAAAGTAATCTTCATTTTGACGGAGATTGTGGTAACAGTTCATGTTAAAAGTAATTCACGTTAACAGTGTTCACGTTAACGAGGTTCGACTGTATATATATATATATACATTAAAAATAAAAGAAATCGGTAGTTTCGTTTTAAATTAATACAGATCTATGGTTCAAACATTCGTTTTAGAAATATTGACGAGTTCTTTCTAAAATATCCACATTGAAAATTTACACAGGCCCCGGGGTAGGGCACTTCCCTCCCAGGAGGAAAGCAATGCTCCTACATGAACACTTTTTTTTTTTTACAAGTTTATTACTACTATTATCAATAATTCATATAAATTTTACATTCATGCGTTAAAAATAACTCACATTATGTACATTCATATGGAATTTTGTCCTATACTGTCATGTTAAGTACTTAGAAAAAAAAAATAGGATGGCAGCACCACCTGTTGAGCGATTGATTCCCAAATCTAATCAGCACCAGTTTAGGTCAAGGTCCAACTGAATACAAGTTCGGTCGAATTTCGTTCATATTAGGGGCTATAATTCGAAATTGCTAAAATTTCATTTTCAGTTGTGTTAAACGCTTCTTACAGTTTCGAACAAGGTTTAAGAAAATATTGTGACATTAACTAGTTTTTCTGCGTGACTGCTTGCCCACCTGTCCGCGATCTAACTGCAGTAAATAATTTCAAACTATCTTCAAAATCTTATATATGTTATTCAATAATACTACGGCATACTCTATATTGAAAATACTATAAACAGCACGATTGGTTTATATATTAGAATACTCAAAAAAATTTCAAATGTTTACATTCTATGTGACCTCCTGACATCTATGCATTCTATGAGACCTCCTGAACATTCATCAAAATTACTATATTTATTTCCAAGTAAACCCAATTTTTGCGATATTTTTCCTCATTAATATGCAATTTTTGTCATATTATTCCAAGTAACCAACAAATAAAGGTCTAACAGTAAACCATGATTTTTATGAAGATGGGGATCAGACTAATCGTTTTTTTACTCCAAAAAACACTTAACTCCAAGCTTCCATCAAAATCGTTAAACCCATTTTCAAGAAAATCCAATTTCTGCCATATTTCCCAAACGGTAATTAACCCTTAAATGCATAGTGTATCATTTCTGCAACATGAAAATAAAGGATTTTTGGTAGTCTTTGGGAAAGTTTCCATTATTTAATCTATATACGACACATAAATTAGCCCATTACATAAAAAATAAATCTGTTTCTCTTTTCTTTCGTTGCGTTTTCTGCGTAATAAAAGTTTCTTGCAGTTAAATACAACTTTTTGGGGAAAAAAATCCATGCATTTAAGGGTTTAAGGGTAAACAGTAGACGCGAATTGCCCTGGGGATGAGGATATGCCTAATTGATTTTATACCTCTAGAAACACTTAATCAAAGACTTTCTTCAAAATCATTACATTCCTTTCCGAGTTAACCCAATTTCGGCCGTATTTCTTAACCGGTTGATAAAGGGCTAACAGTGAGCAGGAACTTTTCTAAATCGGAGAAAAAAACTAATTTGCACCAAATATCTATCTATTTATCTATCTATCTATATATATACAAAGATGCCAAGTTATTACGGATTTCCGTAATCTTAATATCGGAAATTTTGTAATGTATTCTTTTGTAGTAACACTGCTCGGCATGAAAATTGTATCTGACACCAGTTCAACGTATTCTTATGCAAAATGACCTCCTGAACCCAAATATGATCACCATTTTGCCCAATCACCCACCGTTTTCTTGATACCCCCTTCCCCATTGTTTGATAATTTTATACCCATCAGTTTGATTTGGAGAGCAGCGATGATTATTTTAACCGTTAAATGTCTTTTGACCTGAGGAGCTAGAGAGGTAGAAAGGTCTAAAACACGAACATTAGTAGTAAGGAGGATATTTGAGGGGATTTATGCCCAGAAGAAAAAAAAAAAAAAAAAATCAGTTTCTGTTTTTTTTTTTTTTTTTTTTCGCAATATTTCTCTTATTTTTTTACATATTTCAGCTTCCAGTTTGCAATTTTTTTACAAAAACACCCCAAATAATAAAAATTATACAGTGAAATTTTTTTTTAAATGTTGGTGTGTGGAGTAAAGGCAAGAAAGTTTGACTGATTCACTGTACGACGTTTTTTTTTCAATAAATCCCAAGTTAAATGTTTTGGACAGTAAAACATGAACAGTAAAATCTCCTGCTTTGACACCTGTTTAAGGTCATTACTCTTATTATTGTAGTCGTCAGTCGTTATCTACCTTTAGCACACGTTTTTCGATAAGAGAGTGAACTTTATTGGTGTTCTCGACGGTAGTGATATTGTGTGGTGATCTTTAACATGTGTCAAAGGAGGATATTTTACTGTTCATATTTTACAGCCCGAAACATTTAACGTGGGAGTTATTGAAAGCAAACATCGTACAGTGAATCAGTCAAACTTTCTTGCGAGGGCTTTGAGACCTTTACTCCACTCACCAACACTTTGAGAAAAATTTTCACTGTATAATTTTTATTATTTGGGGTGTTTGGTAAGAAAATGGCAAACTGGAAGTTGGAGTATGTAAAAAATAAGACAAATATTGCGAAAATAAAAGAAACAGAAACTTTTTTTTTTCTGTGCACAAATCCCCTCAAATATTCGCCTTACTACAAATGTTCGTGTGTTTTAGAATTTTCTACCTCTGTAGCTCCTCAGGTAAGAAGACATTTAACGGTTAAAATAATCATCGTTCCTCTCCAAATCAAACTGATGGGTATAAAATTATCAAACAATGATTACAATGAGGGAGGAGGCATAACAAGAAAACGGTGGGTGATGGGACAAAATGGGGCCAGATTCGGATTCAGGAGGTCATTTTACATTAGAATCTGCAAGAATGGTATCAGATACAGATTTATTTATCTTTATTTTTATTTTTATTTTTTTTTCAGAGCAGTGTAATTATCTGCAATTTAATAGGATAAGTTTTACTTTTTCTGTATTGTGATATGAGATTATTTTTCGTTAGTAGTAACTCGTTACATCTATATCTATATCTATATATATTTAATTTTAAATTTTCAACAAAATCATTATATCCATTTAAGAATAAACCCACTATCTGCCACATGCTGTAACTAGCCGATAAAGGGTTAACAGCGAACACAAATTTTCTTGAAGATGAAGATATGTCTAATCAATTTATCTCTTCAAAAAAATCTAACTCTAAATTTTCCTTAAAATCATTTTATCAATTTCCGAGTAAACCCAATTCCTGCCATGTGGTGAAAAAGGGTTAACAGCAACCACGAATTTTCCTGAAGATGAGGATTTTTCCCATCGTTTTAGATCCCTAAAAACCACTTATCCCCCAAATTCTAATCAAATTTGTTACATCCATTTCCGAGTAAACCCAATTTCTGGTATATATTGTGACTGGCCGTTAAAAGGTTAACGCAAATTTTCCTGAAGATGAAGATATGTCCAATTGTTTTAGTTCTCTAAAAAAACACTTAACCACAAAATGTAATCAAAATCATTACATTTATTTCCCAGTAAACCTAATTTCTATTAAATGTTGCGATTGACAGTTAAAGGGTTAAAGCAAAATTTCCTGAAGATGATAATATGTGCAATTGTTTTAGCTCTCTAAAAAAAAAAAAAAAAAAAAAAAAAAACCTTGACCCCAAAATTTAATCAAAATCGTCAAATTCACTTCCGATTAATCCCATTTTATTCTATAAATTGCGACTGGCCGTTAAAGGGTTAACGCGATATTTCCTGAAGATGACGATATGTCCATACGTTTTAGCTCTCTAAAGAACACTTAACTCCAAAATTTTATAAAAATCGTTATGACCATTTCCGAGTAAACATAAATTTCTACTATATACAGTCGATAACAAAAGTGTCCGAACAATAGCAAAAATCCTATGTAAAAAAAAAATACACTTCATATGGTTTTGTTAAATAAATCCTTGTCGAATCCTGTTCTTAGTCAGTCAAAGAACACGATTCGATAAGGATTTATTAAACAAAACCGCACGAAGTGTACTTTTTTTTACATAGAATTTTTGCTAGTGTTCGGACACTTTTATTACCAACTGTATTGCGATTGGCAATTAAAGGGTTAATTCGAATATCTCAAAAGATGAGGATAAGTCCCATAGTTTTTTCGACCAAAAAACTTCTATACAGACAGAAATAGTAGATGGAAACGATAAATTTCTTTAAATGCTCTTATTCCCTACAAGAAAGAAAAAAAAAAAAAGAAGTAGAGGAAAAGGAGAAGCAAAAGAAAAGAAGAAGAAAAGAGATAAAGAAAAATGAGTACCTGGAGATTTTTCATTCATCTTTAGTACATAAATTATTCATAAATTTTATTTGCTAAATTATCTGTGTGAATTCCCGTGTATTGTATATTCAGTCGGGGAAAGACATCCATAAGAGAGTAAAATGGCCGTCTTTCCCCGAGTAAAAAAGGCATCCCTTTTTCGCCCTCGCTGATGAATCTATGTCTTATTACTATATCTACGGCACAAACTAGAGCTAAGCAGTGAGAAATATAGGAAACTATACGAAGTACATTGTTAAAGAATCTGTAATTTAAAAACTTTAATCGAGAATAACTCGCGCTAGGGGGCGCATTTGCCGATAAGATGGATATTTCCGTACTCAGTTCAGTAAGATCATTCAGATGATATATTATATATAATATGTATAAATACCTTTTGAACAGTTGGTGACCCTCCCTTATTAGTTCTGCTAATTCAATTAATTTAGAACAAATTAAATTAGAGCGAGTGAAAGCGGAACTAAAGTTAGCACGGTTACGTGCAGAAATAAAAACTGAAAACCAAAATGAGAATGATCATGAAATTCATAATTCTTTAGATACATTAGTGAAAAGTGTAAGAATTCTGACTGTGAAAGTGCCTACTAGGCCGGAAGGATGGACCTTCTTCTTCTCTTGATAAGAAAGAGCATTTATAGCTAAAAGTGTTCCAGAAAAGTACAAGTCGGAAATTCTTCTAAATTTGTTAGGAGAAAAAGCATCTAATGTTATTACCTATATTAAAGAAGATGAATTAAATAATTACGAAAAAGTTAAATTGATCATTTTGAGAGAATACCAGCCGACACCTCAAGCTTGCTTAGAGCAGTTTAAAAAAGAACTGAGCCAGGAAAACGAAAATTATACACAATCTGCTTCTTGTTTAATCACGAATTGGGAATATTACTAGAATTTAGGAAATGTACACTGTAAAAAAATGTTGTAATTTTTCCTGCACTTTCTGCGGTTTATTTTCAAGTATTTATGCTGTGAAAAAAAATTCAAGCACTAAATGCTGTAAAAATCGACTTCCTGTGGACTTTAGACAGGAACATCTGCTTGTGGAAACATAACATCTGCGTCTCTGAACTGAGATGCAGATGAACGATGAATGAAAGACTAGAAGATCATGGAATGAGCAATGTCCCTTCATCAGAAAGGTTAGTTATTAATTTTTATATTAATATTTTGTATTGATTAATTAATATTCCGTTAAAACGCATTAGTTGTAAACATATTGTAGCATGTCTAATCTATTCATGACACCTTTTGTCTTAACGATTTATAATTAATTAAAAAAAAAAAAACGTTTCTTATTAATCATTCAGTATAGTCCTTTTAAAGATTTTTCATACAATTACATTTATCAAGTTATAAGCTGGCCAAGAAAGTGCTAAATGCACTTTTTTATATGAACGTGTATAAACTTGCATTCATGAAAATCAACAAAAAATATTAATTATTTATTAAGTAATTAATTATAACAAATTCAATATGTTTATGATTACAAATTAATTTTTAACCCTAGAAAACTAGTGTTACGTAATTTTTACGTGCAGTCTTCATTTAATGGTTTTTTTCCGCACTTTCCTACTATCGATACACTTATTTGAGTTTAAGTGCTTCGAAATAATTATTCAGATAATGAAAAATTAGTAATATTGGGTAAAACAGCAAATAATTAAACATATTTAAAAACAATATTAATGTAATATAAGCAAATAAGACGACTTTTACATAATCGCGTCAATTTTAGGTACCTCTAGTGATAGAGTATTTATGAACACGCTAATGTTCTAGGGTTAAAAGAAGATTTTCTTAACTTGAACTTGAAATGTATTCCCTTTGACTTCAAGTCTTGATAAATAATATAACAAGTATAAAAACATAGTATTTGAGATATTATTTGACTTTTTACTTCCATTACCCTACTACCGTAGGTAATGGAAGTATTGTATTCAGTCTGAAAATTCGATATCGGGTTTTCACCTGATTTACACGTTTTAAGGTCCCCTGAGTCCAAAAAAGTGGTTTTTGGCAATTGGTCAGTGTGTATGTATGTGGAGAATCTTCTGGCTACTATAGCTCAGAAAGTAATAAAGATAGAGCTACAAAATTTTAGGATTGAAATACGTCTGGTGTACAGATGAAATTTCCAAATTTTGGTGAAAATTGAAAAACCGGAAGTGGGACATCGGAAACCGGAAGTGGGACCGTAGGTCCGTATCTCAAAAACGGCTCTAACGATTTTCTTCAAACTTGCTATATAAACACTCTGTTAGATGTGCTTTCGAATGATATAGTTGGTTAGTTCAGGAAAATTGATAGGCGTCCTGTATAAATAGCTCAATTTCAGGCCTCGCAAAGGCGTTCCTTTAAAAACGGCTGTACGGATTTTTTTCAAACTCGCCATTTTAACTCACTTTTAAATATGCTTTTGTATGTAATTATTGTTTTCCTGTCAATAATTGAGTTTAACCGGAAGTGGGACATCGGAAACCGGAAGTAGGACCGCAAGTCCGTATCTCAAAAACGGCTCTACCGATTTTCTTCAAATTTGCTATATAAACACTCTATTAGATGTCCTTTCGAATGATATAGTTGGTTAGTTCAGGAAAATTTATACGCGTCCTGTATAAATAGCTCAATGTCAGGTCTCTCAAGGGCGTTCCTTTAAAAACAGCTGTACGGATTTTTTTCAAACTCGCCATTTTAACTCACGTTTAAATATGCTTTTGTATGTAATTATTGTTTTCCTGTCAATAATTGATTTTTTGTAAATGTTGGTATCTCAAAAATGGCTCTAACGATTTTCTCTTTAGGTCACTTTTATGTTTTCTGATCACATTATCTCTCAAAATTGCATATAATACGTGTAATAGTGGGTAATGGAAGTCGTGTGGTTGTTTCACACCAGATTTTTTTTTAACAGCAAAGAATGTTTGCATGACAGTATGATGCACATAGTTTATTTTGAAAATTAAAAGAGGTATATTTCTGGGGCCGAATCAGTCTAAAAATTGGGACCGCTTTAGGGTTATATTCAATGACCTTGACTTTGAATGTTTCTTACCATATTCAATTTCATATTAAACTTAATTTGTGCAGAAATCCTCAGAGCTTAATTTGAAGATTTCATTAGGTCATTTTAAACAAAATTCTAATTTTATATTCTAAAATTTTCTTTATTTTAAGAATTTTAATACCAATTTAAATAGAGGTAGAATTATAAAAAATTTTAAATAATTAATTTAACAAAATCAGGATGAAAGTTCTTTTGTTTCAGTATAGCTTACAAATTCGCCTTCGGCGAGTGGGTTTGCGATCCTTCAGAAAACTCACCGTATTAAACTCCTGCTCGGTGACGTCTTCGACGTTGTTTTCCTGTTTCAAAATCTACGACCGCCTGTTCACTCACCCTGCAAACACTTTTGAAAATTCTGCCTGTAGCAAATTTCGACAATCAGCCGAAATTTGGCGCCAGTTGCATTCTATGCCCGTTTTATAATCTGAAGCTGTATGTTTGCTCACCATGCAAACGACCTTTGAAAAATTTGGCCAGACAACTACGCTAGTTTAAATTTATGTGTATATCGGCCGACAGGTAGCGCTGCTGTTAATTAACTGTGATCCGATAGTGGGGTTTTTGAATCCCGGAAGATTTTTCTCTCTTTTTTATTTATTGAATTTATTTTATTTTATGTATTTATTTATTTATTTTCAAAATCGATATCTGCTATAACAGATATACCTATTGAAATTAGATTTTATATTATATTTATATGCTTTTTAAAATTATCTTACGTTTACTGTTTCCAGAATTTTTAATTTCTGTAGAATTACAAACACCCTCCCTTTTTTCAGGACATTTTCCAGCCATTATTCAGTAACGATAATTTTTTGGTTTATTTTATGATAAAAATTGCCATTCAGATTTTGAAAATATCTTGAAGAAAGACGTAAATTTCCAGCCCTGAATTTTTGTCATGAAATAAGCTATTAGAACGAGAGATCTATTTCTTTCGGACAAAATAGAGTAAATGAAAACAATTTTTTTCTTTTTCCCTTTGGCACCAAATAGAAATAGTATAAAAGAAATTTTAAAACATTAATATACGTAACCGCTGCTAAAGAACGCAATTTCATATTTAAGGAATGTGCTATTTTTATTTTTATTGATTTATTTATTACGCCTTTTAAATATTTTGACCAAATGAAAATAATAATAATAATAATAAATAAATAAATAAGGATTTTTTTTTTCTAGTTTATATTGAAAAATCAATATAAACGAGAAAAAAAATATTGGATTCGTAAAAATTTTCGATCTCCGTTTTTCCATGGATTTAAATGTTTTCGGATGTCCAGAACACGATTAGTTTACTTATAGAAAAATTGCTAAAAGAAAAGGATTTACTTTTCTACCCCCCCCCCCCCCATACAATATAATTTGTGTTTAAAATGCGCTCAAAAAAAAAAAAAAAAAAAAAAAAAAAAAAAACCTGTATCGACCGACTACTGCATTTCGATTTATCCGTAATAATATCTCTCTCTATATATACGGTAAACTCTAGATTATCCGCAAACGGATTACATACGTTGCGGATTATTCGTGGCGCGGGAAATGGGCGAAATCAGAAGAAAGCTTTTTTTTTTTTTTTTTTTTTATCATCAACAATAAACAGATACAAATGATAGCTTAAAAAAAAAAAGTAAATATAAAGAATTATGTGGTTTTTGCTTTATTTGTTCTCCAGTAGAATACGCTACCAAACACGTCAACATTTCAATTTATTTCAAAACATTGATGTGACCGTTTTTTTTTTTTTTTTTTTTTTTCACACCAGTTTTTCTGGCGGGTACTTTCTTTAATATTCATTCGTAATTAAATATTGAAGAACATTTTCTACAAATAAAGTGGTGTGAAAATATGGCGGTTATTCACAATGCTGTGGAATAAATTAAATGTTTGCATGTCTTCGGTATTGTTTAATTTAGTGCATAAATTAGATTACAAATTGAACCATGGCTTCATCTTAAGTACACTTTTTTCTTTGTGTTTTTCATATCCTATAGTATATGAAGTACAGTCAAACCTCGTTGACGTGAATTACTTTTAACATGAACTGTTTCCATAATCCCCGTCAAAATGAAGATTAGTTACTGATAACATGAACTACTGATAACATGAAAAATTTTTTTATCCCCCATGAGATTCACGTTAATGAGGTTCGACTGTACAAATAATTTTACTTTTTATGAATATTTTCATTGTTTGTATTATGTTTTATATATATATACGATACATTCAAGTTTTTAAGCTAGAATGCATGTTATGTCGTTTCAATTTCATATTCAGCCTTTTTGCGGTTTACGTACGAAACCCAAGGCTCTTAACTTTGCGGATAATCAATTATGCTGTATCTATATACATGAAAAAAAAAAAAAAAAAAAAAAAAAAACATCTTTTAACGCAGATTATAAAACTAAGCATGTCAAAACGGAAATGAGGAATTCTCGCTGAGTAAGATAAACAAATACTGGATGAAAGTTGAAAAGGAACCAGATGATCATACCACAAATATGACTTTTATGTTTTATCTACTGTAGATATTGAATGAAAGGCTTGCTTTTATTTTTTTCATCTGTCTCATAGTGCAAGCGAATTACTATAAATTTATAACTGTCTATCATAAATTTTAATGCGTGTTATTGTATGTTTAATAGGAGACATATATAAACTTGGTGCTAGAGATTTTTACATTTTAAATTTTTTTACGTTTTAAGATTAAAAAAAAAAATCTTAACTTTAAATATTATTTCTTCCTTTTCTTTCATTTTTTGCTTTTTATTTATTCCCTTGTTTATTTATTTATTTTTACGCAATAATAACATTATATACATAAAAAAAAAAAAAAGGGGGGTAGCATTTTCTTGTTCTAAGCATTAGTTAATAAACAATATGGCATTTTTAGCAGTCATAGCTACGATTAAAAATAAAACTGCAATTAAATATGAACCCCTCAAAATCATTTAGAATTTCTGTAATCGCTTTTAAGAGTATTTTAACTGACAAAAAGAAATCCCCCCCCCCTCCTGTTTTTTCCCGTTTAACCTATATCCTACCAAGCATTCAAAAAATGTTTTTCAATGTCTGTGTATACACACAAAAGGAAAAAACTTGCCATTCTCACATTATAACCGAAATGTTTAAATCAGTCCACAAATAGATACAGAATAAAATATTGGAAATTTTTATTAGGTTCATTTGGTTATTATTTATACACAGAATTCCTTTTTTAGAAAATATATATATATATATACATATATACACACACAGTAGGTTTCTTTTTTTTTTTTTTTTTTTTTCTTTTTTTAATGAATTGATCACACTAAGGCCATGCCATTATGAAACCTGAATCCATTACTTTTTGACACGCTTCAAAAAAAAAAAAAAAAAAAAAAAAAAAAAAATCCTTTTTATTCGTAAATACAAGAAATAGGCAAGTATTTCTTTTTCATGCACTAAAATATCTCAGAGCATTTTTTTTTTTTTTTCCCTTAAATGTAAACGTAAAGACTAATAATTTTTTATAAAAGTGTGTGAAAGTGTTTAACCCATATTTCACCATCGTCCTAAAAATAGGACACCATGCATAAGTGGTGCTTATATAAATTCTTTTGAATATTTTAATTCAAATTAAAGACGATATATTATTTAAAAGCCCAATAAATACATATGTGTCTTTATCGTTAGTTTACCGTTTAATATATATTTTTTAATTTTTAAAATGACGATTTTTAAAGATTTATTCATTACATTTTCAACATATTATTACTTAAAAGGTTTTACATTCAAGAATAATGGATATACAAATTTATTGAGGTAATATTCTACACTTTGTACTGGTAAAATATATATAATATATAATTATATAATTATATATATATATATATATATATATATATATATATATATGGTCTGTTTTCCTTATATTTCCGACTGTCCTAAATTATTGTCCTATTTTTAGGTACAGGCTGTCCTAAAAAACACTTTCACACACTTTTATCAAAAATTATTAGTCTTTACGTTTACATAAAAAAAAAAAAAAAAAAAAAAAAAAAATGCTGTGAGATATTTTAGTGCATGAAAAAGAAATACTTGCCTATTTCTTGTATTTACGAATAAAAAGGATTTTTTTTTTTTTTTTTAAGCGTGTCAAAAAGCAATGGATTCAGGTTTCATAATGGCGCCCTTAAAGGAATTCTGTGTATAAATAATAACCAAATGAACCAAATAAAATTTTCCAATATTTTATTCTGTATCTATTTGTGGACTAATTTAAACATTTCGGTTATAATGTGAAAATTGAAGCTGTTTGTCTGCCCTTGGGACCTAGGTTCGAGGGAAGTACACTCCATAGCAGTTTTCCTGTGAATTTTGGAGAAAAAACACAGAAAATTCCATACGGCTGTGCCAATGGACATGACCTGGTTTTGAACCTGGCAGCCCAGTCTAAACGAATTTACAGCAGATTCGTTAGATTACAAATATCCAAAAATACACTGAAGATTTTTTTTTTTTTTTTTTTTTTTTTTCAATTCAGTAGTTTCTACATTTGTTGTTTCCAGCACAATTATAGTCAATTATGTGTAAATTTGTGTTTAAAATCAAAACTTTCCAGCGTAATATTTACAGTCAATCTCTGATTTTAAATTTAGAAATTGTAGAAGTCAATCTTTCAACTTTCAAACTATTTCTATTTTGCTTTAGAAGCAAGTACTTTTTGCTCATGTCTTATACTATATAGGAAATCTATCTATTAGTATATTAATGCAAAATCAATTACTCATTTATAAGAATTTAAGCATGTATCAGGGATAACTTTCAGCACTTTTTTTTCCTTACCACTGCTTCCATCACGAAAACCTTTATTGTATTTTTACTTTGTTTTTTTTCGATTAACTAATATAGTGTGGGTGATCGAATTATTTGTAAAAAAGAAAAAAAAAAAAAAAAATAGATGAAATGGCCTGAAACCTCATGCATGCAAAGAACATTTAAAAACTCATTGTTTCCACTATCGATGTAGTCCAGAGTGCAGTTAGCGCACCAACCCAAAATTCAAAAATAGCGAAAATACTTTGGATCACCCTGTATCATAAAAAGCTACAAATAACTTGTAACTTTAATACATTTCTGCATATACTGTGCACAATATTTGTATGTTTTGGTGTGGGAATTGCGCAATTATTTAGACAGATATTTTATATTTATTTATTTATTTTATTTTATTTCAAAAATTACTAAGTTTTTTGACAAGTTTTTTGCTTATAACTAGAACGGATTTCCATAATATTTTACAAAAATTGCTGAAAAATTGCCAAAACATTAAAGAAACATATTCTGAAACAGAAAATCCATACGTGTAATATTCGTTGAGATATGAGTATTTTAATAAATATTACTGCGCATGCGCGAAAGATATAAAATTTTTTATTGCACAGTTTGAAAGCTAGATATACATTGATACAGTTTTGTCTAAAATTCATTTGAATAGAGTAAATATTAATCAAATTGTCGGCAAAAGAACGAGTTAGATCTTAGGTATTTTTCAAAGTTCAAATTTCAAAATGAGTTTCACCCATGCCACGCATTTAATTTGAAGATCCAATTATTTTAATGACGTTGCAAAAGTTCTTTTTTGGGAAAACCCCCTATGATATCATAAATCTTAGTAAATAAAAAAAAAAAAATGATAAAGTTATAGGCCTATAAGAGGTTTTATACAAACAAGAACTTTCGCAATGTGGTTGAAATAATTGGATCATCAAATTAAATGCGCGGTATATGAAAAACCCTTTATGAAATTTCAACTCTGGAAAAAACCTAAAATCTAGCTCGTTCTTTTGCCAACAATTTGGTTAATTTTTAAACCATTCAAATGAGCTTTTGACAAAAGTTGCTCAATATATTTAGCTTTCAACGTATGCAGTAAAACTTTTTATATCATTCGCGCATTCGCAATAAAATGATATTTACTAAAAATGCCCATATCTCAACGAGTATTACACGTGTTAATTTTATGTTTCATAATAATGTTTCTCTAATATTTTGTCAATTTTTTTTGTATGTTTGGTAAAATTTTACGGAAATCTGTTCTAGTTACAAACCAAAACATATATGTATATTGTACATGGTATGTGCAATAAAGTGTTAAAGTTATAAATCCTTTGTAGTTTTTTTTTTTTTTTTTTTGATACAGAGTGAATCAAAGTATTTTCACTCTTCTTCAATATGTGGTTGGTCCTCTAATTCCTCTCTCGACTAAATCAACAGTGGAAACAATGAACTTTTAAATGTTCTTTGCATATATGAAATTTCAGACCTAGTATTTTTTTTTTTAATCTAAAAAATGTAAAAAAAAAAAAAAAAAAAAAATCTAATAATTTGATCACTTACTGTAGTGATTATTGTTAGAAAATATCTCATCTTTGTTGTATTTAGAAATTTAGATACATACTTACCAACAACAACTTTACAGAAACGAGCTTCGTTACAGTTAAAAAAATTAACTTTAACTCTTTAACTAATTAATAACTCATTATCATAAGTTGCGCAATACATATAGCTTTTAATCTATTTTATAATAATAATAATAATAAATTCTATCTCTTAAAATTTAACTCTTTAACTTAAAAAAAAAATAATCGCAATTACAATGAATGAACGCATTTTTCCTCTAAAGCTGAAAAACATCTCATTCTCAGTGTGTATTGCTACTAACACTTATCCAGTCAAAAAAGTGCGAAAGTTTGGAAAACATGCGAAAAATTTTATTGATTAGCAGCAAAATAACATATTAGCAACTAATTGCAATTGAACGTTGATGGCGCGCGGCGCCTGTCTACACTGAGTGATGCCAGATGGTCGAAAATTATTTCCCCAAACAAGTCTTCAAATTTTCCCAAATCAGGGATTTTTTTTTTTTTTCCGAAAAAATCCCCAGCTTGATTTTTTTGGGAAAATAAAAATTTCTTCAAAAAAAAAAAAAAAAGCTCAGATTTTTCACCAAATGAAGACAATTTTTGAAAAAAATCCCCAAATAACAATAAAGCTATTGAAAGTCTCTAGTCGTAGGGATAAATCATTACGTTGCCAACATTGACAGAAAGTTGAAGAACTCTCCAGATTTGTCCCCAAAAATTTTAGAATTCCCCAAAAATGTCCCCACAAACATTTGGTCCCAAAAATTGTCCCCAGAAGCCTCGAAAATCCCAATCTGGCATCACTGCCTACACTGTTTAAAAAAAAAAAAAAAAAAAATCAGTATTTTACAACAAAAGGTGCTGGCACCGCGGCTGCCAACACAGTTGCTGTAAAATTTACAAGCGGCTGTTTTTTATGGTGCTGTAAAATTTACTGTACTCTGCTGTGAATTTTACAAGATGTTGTTTTTAGTAGTGCTGTAAAATTAACTGCACTTTGCTGTGAGTTTTACAAGATGCTGTTTTAAAATGTGTTGTAAAATTAACTACACTTTGCTGTAAATTTTACAACACTTTTTAAAACAGCATCTTGTAAAATTCACAGCAAAATGCAGTTAATTTTACAGCACTACTAAAAACAGCATCTTGTAAAATTCACAGCAAAGTGCAGTAAATTTTACAGAACCAAAAATCACAGCAGCTAGTAAATTTTACAGCAACTGTGCTGGCAGCCGCGGTGCCAGCACCTTTTGTTGTAAAATACTGAATTTTTTTTTTACAGTGTATCAGATTTTGAATCATTGAATGATTTAATTATATCTGATAAAATAATTAGTACCCTTGATAAAGAAGTAGCTGCTCACATTTCAGTTCGACAGGTTGAAAACTGGTTTGGTCGCTCTGAATTAGCAAAAGAAATTGGTCTTTACAACACATCACGGGAAAAACTCTTTAGAATAAATATAGTTTTAAACAAATACATCATGTGTCAAACGTAGTGTTACGAAATTGTAAATAATTGCATTTATTTTTGTATAAATGCTTTCAAAGGGGCTTAGTAAGTCGATAAAATGCTAATTTTCTTTATTTCTAGCTGTTTTAGCATTAAAATTGCTAAATTTTCCCTTAAAAATGCATTGAAAAGCTCCAATAAGGCAGGTAATGGATTTGTCACCAAATTTGGCGAGTTTTTGCCCTTGGCAACATTTGGCGAGAAAATCATCATTATCCATATACCAAATAAGGAAGCTTAATTATGATTGGCTAATGAGATACGAGAAATTTCTCGAACAATCTGGATTCGATAGAGTAGTATAAAAGGACGTCAATCGCGCTAAATGAAGATCAGAGTCAGTCGGTTCCGCCAAACACTTGCATTGCTATTGAAGGAGTTCTGAGCCTCTTTGAATGAGACTTGCTTTATGTGTAATTGCTATACAGTTTGTACTGTGGATTTCTTGTTGACGGCTGATATTTAAGCTGTGTTTACTGGTGGAACTGAAGTTGATACTTGGTTTACAGACCTGTATTTATCTGGAAATTACCGTAAATAAAACTCCTGAATTTTTACAAGTTTTGCCTCTCATTCTCGGACAACTTACGAACCCCCAAGTACGCAACATTTCTGGTGTCAGGAGTGGGGTTGTCTGTGAATGGTGATAACTAGAGCGATGGAGCAAGAAATGATGAATCTTCTAGAAATGGTTAGCTGCTCAAATGAGTGAAATGAAAAACAGTATGGAAATGGAGCAAAGAGAGAGTTGAAAGACAGTTACCCTCTTCCTAGAATTGACAACACCTTGGACACACTTGCTGGCAATAAATGGTTCTCGACTTTGGATTTAAAAGCGGTTACTGGCAAGTAGAATTACATCCTGACGATCCTGAGAAGACTGCATTCACCACGGGACAAGGACTATGGCAGTTTAAAGTAATGCCATTTGGATTACATAATGCATCTGCAACATTCGAGCGTCTGATGGAAACAGTGGACTTTCTTATGAAGCCTGTCTAGTGTATTTGGATGATATTATCATTGTGGGGCATACCTTTGAAGATCACCTAAGAAACATCCGGAAGGTGCTAGAAAAACTCAGGATGGTTTACCTGAAACTGAATCTTAGTAAGTGCAATTTGTTCTGTCGTGAAGTGAGCTATCTCGGCCATATTATCTCTGCTGAAGGCGTGAGAACTGATTCTGAGAAGATCTCTTCAGTCGAGAACTGGAACCACCCTGAAAATGTACACCAACTACCAAGTTTCCTGGGATTATGCACCTACTACAGGAAGTTCGTGAAGGGTTTCTTGAATATTGCCAGACTACTCACAAGCTGACGGAAGCCAAACAGAAGTTCCTCTGGACACAGAAATGTGAAAATGTATTCAAGAGACATAAAGAGGCTTTAATATCATCGCCTATTTTGACATATCCACAGCCCGATAAACAGTTCATACTTGATACAGATGCGAGCGATGAAAGTGTCGGTGCTGTTCTGTTGCAGGAAATTGATGGCCAAGATCTTGTCATTGCCTATTGGAGTAAATACCTGTCTTGACCAGAGCAAAATTACTGTACCACCAGGAAAGAGCTACTCGGCATCGTAAAAGCCATAGAACACTTCCATCATTACCTCTATGTATGGCAGAAGATTCCTGCTCCGGACTGACCACACATCTTTAACGTGTTTGCTTCAGTTCAAGAACCCGGAAGGCCAGATTGCCAGGTAGATACTGCGCCTCCAGGAATATGACTTCCACATACATCATTGTAAAGGGACTGTACATGGTTATGCAGATTCCTTGTCTTGGAAGATGTGCTCAAAAAACTGCAAATACTGCTCCAGAGCTGAACAGAAATACCAGCAGATAAATCCAGTTGCCTGCCAAGATACAATCTCAACATCTTCAATACTGGACCAGTGGAGTGACCAGTAACTTGGACAAGCTCAGTTGGAAGATCCTGACGTAAAACCAATATTACAACTGAAGGAGACGACCAGTAACAGACCTACCTGACAGGAATTTCCACTTTAGCCCCATTACGAAAAGTTATTGGGCACTGTGGGACTCTCTTCACATTAGAAACGGCATACCATACATAAAATGAGAAACTGATGATGGAAGGAGTTTCAGATGGCACATTGTATTACCAAGATCGAAGATTCCAGATGTTCTAGAGCAGCTGCATAGTAGCACTACCGGAGGCCATTTTGGGGGCATAAAGACTCTACAGAAAGTTCAAGAATGTTTTTACTGGTACAAGGCAAGGGAAGACGTGGAGAAATAGTGCAAATCCTGTGACGCTTGTGCAGCATGGAAAGGCCCAAAGAAACGAAGTCGAGGAAGATTACAATGATATAACACGGGAACATCATTTGAATGGTTTGCACTCGACATATTGGGTCCTTTGCCATGGACCTTGAGTGGAAATAAGTACATCCTCGTGATGGACTACTTCACCAAGTGGCCTGAGGCGTATCACATTTCCGTTCAAGAGGCATGCACAGTCGCAGAGGCCTAGTGCAGCAATGGGTATCAAGATACGGCACGCCTCTACAACTTCATACTGACCAAGGTACAAACTTTACATCTGCTGTTTTCAAAGGACTGTGTCAATTACTTGGCACAGACAAAACCCAGACAACTCCCTTACATCCCCAGTCGGACGGCATGGTCGAGAGTTTTAACCGTACCATCCTGAATAACCTCCCTCTTCTAGTATCAAGGAACCAGCAAGATTGGGACTTGAAGTTGCAACTATTCCTGCTGGCTTATCGAAGTGCTGTCCATGATACCACCGGCTACTCCAGCTCTCATGCTGTTTGGATGCAAACTTCATCTCCCATGTGATCTCCTGTTTGCTTGTCCTCCAGATGCGCCTTCATTGCCTGAAGAATACATGCAAGATCTATAAGCATGATTTGAAGACGTACACAACTTCGCTCGGGAGTATATTCACATGGTAATGGAGAAAATTAAGACAAGGTACGATCTAAAGGCTACACCTCATGCATTCAAGGAAGGAGACAAAGTATGGTTGTGGAAACCTGTTCGACACAAAGGACTCTCTCCCAAGCTACGGTGTAACTGGGATGGCCCCTACACAATCTTAAAAAGACTGAATGATGTAGTTCTAAGGAATAGTAAAACACCTTCATCAAAACCGAAGGTGGTTCACTATGATTGGCTAGCCAAGTACCACATGTAATGGTAATATTAAAATTATCTAAATATTTGTAACATTTGCCCATGTAATGTAAATATTTGTATATAAGTGTTTGTACATATATGTAAATATTTCTCATTTGATTTTGCAATCTGTATTTCTATTTTATTGTTATATGCAACTTAGTTTTTGTGTTTTAGATTGTTTAATTTGTTTAGTTTCACCTCTTGAAAAAGTTTGCACTGCTTTGGGATGTGCAGTCCTTGGGAGTGGGGCAGTTTTACGAAATTGTAAATAATTGTGTATTTATTTTTGTATAAATTCTTTCAAAGAGGCTTAGTAAATCGATAAAATGTTAATTTTTTCATTTCTTGCTGTTTTAGCATTAAAATAGCCTAATTTTCCTTTAAAATCGTATTAAAAACCTCCAATAAGGCATGTAATGGATTTGACAAGTTTTTGCCCTTGGTGACTTTTTTTGGCGACTTTTGGCAAGAAAATACTTATTATCGATATACCAAATATGGAAGCTGAATTATGACTGGCTGATGAGAGTAGGTAAGAAAGACCGGTTCTAGCCCATGCGGCGGAGGCACTGAGGCACCGCAGAGCGGACGGATTCGTGTGGGTGTCACACTGTCCCCTGAGGGTCTAAATGAGTTGGTGTTGACCTTGAGACATCCTCTGACTTAATTGTGAAACGTGACGAGTGTTTTAATTAATGTTGTTCATGAAGTAATAAGTTATTTTTGTGAAAGATGATGGTGGTTTTAAAAAGGTTATTTTTGACTACTTTAGAATACTATTGTTTGAAAAGAAATCAATCATGAAAATGGTATTAATTACAGAATATTATTAATTACAAAAATATTAATTAAGGATTTTATTACAAAAGATATAAGTGGTTTTATCATAATAGATGACGATGGTTTTAAAAAGGGAATTTTTGACTAGTTTTAAAAAGAATGCAATTGTTTGAGAAGGATTTGTCATTAAAATATTAATTACAGAAAATTAATTACAAAACTATTACTTAAGGATTTTCTTGCAAAAGATTACAAATGCTTTATGAAAAACGACATTGGGAGTAAAAATTAAGTAGAAAGAATGAAAGAAAGTGTAGAAATAAAGATGATCGGTTGGAGTTCGAACCCGGCACCTGCTTGAAGTAATGAAACAGTAGTTTACAATTAATTTAACCACTGTTCTATAGAAATATGACCTGATGAATTTATTTTAGATAGGAATACTATTGTTTGAAAATGAATCAATCATGAAAATAATATTAATTACAGAATAATAGTAAAAAAATATTAATTAAGGATTTCTTTGCAAAAGGTTTGCGAACAAGAACAGGAAATGAGAGTTTCACTAGTGAAAATTAAGTATAATTACTTGATTAATAAATATTCATTTAAAAAAATAGTTTTCCCGTAAATTTTTTTCATTTCAACTCAATTGTATATATTTTAACCTATCTCATCATAGATAATATTTTTAATGTGAGATATTAGGTAGTTCTAAATCTAATTAATGATTGTAAACAATTTTCAGTTATTCTGTAAAAATAGTTTTTTTTACAATTAGTTAATTGTATTTAACAATTTAAAAAAAATTCCTAAAGTTTTTTCACTCCTAACTTTTTCAACTTGTAACGTGTTGATCTAAAATTTAATGAGTAAATAAAACAATAAAGTATTAAAGTTTTTAGTTGACTGCACTTATTTAAAACATAATTGAAAAGGATTTCCACCAAAACATTTTTAAATAATGTACTATCTTCAAAAATAAATTCAAAAACTGGCGTACAGTCAATAGAAAGAAATTAAAACTTCTTCTCACACCATAAATTTTAAATAGTTATTAGTTTAATATTATTAGAAAAAAAAATTAATTAAGATAAAAAAAAAAAAGTTAATTGATTACTCCTTCCCTCCCTCCCCTTTTTGTGGTGTGTGTTTACCTCTCTGATTGGTCCTGCCTTGCATGTTGCTTCCTATTGGTTGTTTGTGTTGCTCCTCCCCCTCTGGATTTTGCCCTGCTTTCAGTCTTGCTTTTGCCTCCAAGGCAGTTGCACGTGTTTGCACCTGATGAAGAAAGGCTATGTCCTTTCGTAACCGGTTGTGCTGATTTAAAATTTATGGTGTGTGAAGAAGTTTTAATTTCTTTCTATTGTACTATCTTCTTTTAAAACAACCCTGTATTCAGATCGAGTGGTTTAACAAGCTAGGAAGTTATCCCCTAAAGGCTTCTCTAGGTGACATTGAGCGAAACAGGAACGAACAAGCTGAGAGGGAGGCTTCTGTATCTATTATTGTTACGTTTTTTTTGACAAAACACTTTGGCTTTCTTATAGAAGTTTTAGAGAAATTATTTTCTGTTAAACAACCTTCCATAAAAACGATTGTAAAAAATACAATTGACCAAAACTTCAAATGAAAAATATGTTTAATAAAAAATTATTTGAAGTAAAATTCCTGAAGCGGAACTGTGCAAATTATTCCACTTCACATGAATTTCATTAAAGTTTCCAACAACTTAAATGCCTCACCAAAAATTTATCATTAAATTGAATACATCTACTTTAATTTAGTTAGTTTTCTAAATTATTTGAGTGTACTTGAAAATTTTTCTTTCACATACAATAAATTACCTCACACTCTTTAAAATAATATAAGTTTTCATTCCTTATACTCGTTAAAATTTCACAAGTTTTTATGTTCACATATATGTATTATCATTTACTCATACATTTTTACATTTATACTTAAAAAATTTTACAAAGTTGTATTTTATTATTAGTTTTCTTTAAATTTTCTTATATTCATTAAAATATTGTAAGTCTTTTTATTTCAAGTTTTATATTGTACTAGAAATCTTCCAACACTCAAAAAATATCAGTTCATTGAATTCATTTAACTGAGTAATACAAACTTTCTTTTAATATTATAAGAAAGACTTATTACTTTTTAAAACTATATAAGTTTCTGAACATACAGATAATTAGAAATTTACATTTATTCGTTTTAAACGCGATCTACCTGACACTTCCCGAAAAAATTTTTGTAATTGATTCCCAACATTAGTTATTTTAAGATGTGTTTCCTAAGAAACATTCAACGATCTGTGTCAAATAATGACTTCCCAACTACATTTTTTTACTACTTTTCACCACTTTCTACCACTTTAACAAAGTGAAATTTCTCACCTTATAAGCTATCTCACACTTTATTTTATTAGATTTTTTTTCCTGATATGCAAGTTTGTAAAAAAGAAAGTTATCTAATTTATTTCATTTTAAAATATACCTTATATAGGCTTTTCAATTTTGGCTGATCAATTTCGATCACAATCGTGATCATCTTCAGAGCCACTTGTTACGCTTTCGTCCTTCGTTTTATAGTTTCGCGGTTTGTTGTCAGAGTTACTTCGCTTCACTTCGGATTCTTGTAAGAGGTGTTGCCATGCAGCTGGGATGATGGAATGTTCTCTATTGTTTACTGTGTTGGGGTTAGTGATAATTTCAAGGGCCTCCCGTTTTAGAGCGTAGTTGTGGTTATTGTAGGGAGCTATTTTTTGGATGTTAATAGAGTTAATGCTTATTGGGTTATTATTATGGGTAGTGGAGAAAGCGGTAGAGGTTTTTCCTAGTTTAAGATCTGCACGGTGTTCTTTTTCACGATCGGCTATTTTTCGTTTAGTCATCCCGATGTAGCAGGCTTTTTTACTATTGATATGTTCGAAGTTGATTTTATAAATTCCGGAGGTGTGGTTTTGTGGAATGGGGTCTTTTTCGTTCCGGATGTGTTGAAAGATATTTTTGTCAGGTTTTATTGGAATGTTTACGTTATTATTTTTAGCTTCATTTTTTATTTTAATGCTGGCGCCGTTACAAAAAGGGATTGCGGTGGTAAAATTAGGTTTAGGTTTCTGGGCGTTATTGATTTTGTTAAGAGATTTTAGGCGTTTTTTGTATAATTTATTTATAAGATTTTTAGAGTAGTTAGCTTTTGCGGCGATTTTTTTGATATTGTTAAGTTCTTTATTTAGTAATTGTTTGTTAGAGCAGATTAAACCAGATATCAACCGCGCTATTTTAATCTGCTCTAACAAACAATTACTAAATAAAGAACTTAACAATATCAAAAAAATCGCCGCAAAAGCTAACTACTCTAAAAATCTTATAAATAAATTATACAAAAAACGCCTAAAATCTCTTAACAAAATCAATAACGCCCAGAAACCTAAACCTAATTTTACCACCGCAATCCCTTTTTGTAACGGCGCCAGCATTAAAATAAAAAATGAAGCTAAAAATAATAACGTAAACATTCCAATAAAACCTGACAAAAATATCTTTCAACACATCCGGAACGAAAAAGACCCCATTCCACAAAACCACACCTCCGGAATTTATAAAATCAACTTCGAACATATCAATAGTAAAAAAGCCTGCTACATCGGGATGACTAAACGAAAAATAGCCGATCGTGAAAAAGAACACCGTGCAGATCTTAAACTAGGAAAAACCTCTACCGCTTTCTCCACTACCCATAATAATAACCCAATAAGCATTAACTCTATTAACATCCAAAAAATAGCTCCCTACAATAACCACAACTACGCTCTAAAACGGGAGGCCCTTGAAATTATCACTAACCCCAACACAGTAAACAATAGAGAACATTCCATCATCCCAGCTGCATGGCAACACCTCTTACAAGAATCCGAAGTGAAGCGAAGTAACTCTGACAACAAACCGCGAAACTATAAAACGAAGGACGAAAGCGTAACAAGTGGCTCTGAAGATGATCACGATTGTGATCGAAATTGATCAGCCAAAATTGAAAAGCCTATATAAGGTATATTTTAAAATGAAATAAATTAGTTTGCTTTTCATTAAATTTATATGAAAAAAAAAAAGAAAGTTATCTTTGAAAAAATACAGAGTTTTAAAAAATATATTACTGTATAATTTTTAAAATTCATTCATTCATATTCATTGATACGTACCCAGGTTTTTCAAAGTTTTCATATGCATTTATGTAACATAAAAAATATTTTAACAGAGTATTATAGTTTTCAAACATATAATTATAAACTGAAAAGTTTTCGCACAAATTATTTTACTTGACATAAATTTAACTAACATTTATAACAAAAATACCATTAAATCACACTCCTTATAGACTACTATTCATCAACTTACATATATTTTCCTCATCTTTTTTAACTTTTATAGTTTAATAATTTTTTTACACACTTCCCTGATTCTTTACATTATTTTAGAGTGACCCTGTACAATTTAGTGATAAATATACAAATATGAAAACAATTATCATGAATTTAGCTTGATTTAAAAACAATTTAGTAATATTTTTGAATATATATTACAAGATTTAGAATATATTTGGTAGAGTTTAAAATACATTTGGCGATTAATTCAGATTTGGCGGAAACATACGGTGTAAATGAAGAGCGAAAAAAAAATATCATCACTTACTAACTTATTTTTGTGGAGTGAAGACATCTTTTTTTAACCTGTATTCAGTGTAACACATTGATAGTTTAAATTGGACCAAGAGACGGATCTATCTGCGGAGACAAATATTTCAAATCAACAATCTGCTATATCACAAATTGATGACAAGAAGTTATCTAAACTTTCGATTTGTTCAACTTGTAATAAGACTTTTTCTAAAAAGTCTAATTTAACTCGGCACGCAAAGATTCATTCAGGTGTGAAATCTTTTATTTGTAATGTATGTCAAAAATCATTTAGTAGACCTGACGATTTGAAGAGACATTTAATAATTCATGAAAAGATTCCTACAGAATATGGATGCGAACAATCTAGTGAAAGCTTTAATCACAAGTATGAATTACTGAATCATATTAGAAAAAATCACAAAAAGACTACAACTAAGCATGTAGTGAAATCTTCAGATGGAAATATGAATTATTGAAACACATGAGAAAAAATCATCAAAAGCCTCCACCCCAACATTTTTGTGAAAAATGCAGTGAAGTATTTAAATATAAAAAAGATTTGCATCATCATACTTTAGACAAACATCGATCTCCTTTAGTACAAGTGCAAATAACAAATTCTTCTGATCAAGATTTGCTTAAGGAGAAAACTAAACATTTTAAAAGAAAAAATGCTCTTAATCTGTTTACAACCACCATCTTTGACAATAAAAACAATAATACAGATTTGTTATAATTTTTTAATAATTTAAAAACTGATATTTTAAACGAACTAAACTTTCAATTAAATGAGAAAAGAGGACTGCAATGGCATACAATTGTTAAAGTTAAACTTAGCCGTACTGTGAAAGAAGGGAGTAAGGAATTCCCCCCCCCCCCCCCTTTTTCGATCAAATACTTTTACTTCATTTTCATCAATGAGTTTTGATAATGATCTTGAAAAAGCTTTTGCCAAGATGATAAAGAGTTTTGAAGAATTTAATGAACAAGGATCAGACTAGACTTTAGAAGAAATTATCGAATTAGAACTTCATAAGGCTAAATTCATCCCCTTTTTTTCGTCAAAAAACTAGAATTTCCAGTAAGATTTAATTATTATAGTATGATATAAGACAATATTTGGCTAAATTTTTTCCAATATTATCGGCAGTTATAAAACTTTGGTATAAAATAAGAGAATTCGGCGTTAATTCTTAATTAAAAGTGAAGAAGGAAGAAACAATTTAAATTAGTTGCATTCTCTTCTCATAGTTAATAGTTTTTAAACATTTTTAAAGTCTTACTTTTAGAGTGATTTTTTATAATTTATTAAACTGAAAAACAAAATGGATAATACACCTTACTGTCTGAGGAGACTCACGTTTTAGTTCAACAACCTCCTTCATCAAGTGTATGAATTATTGCAACATAAGAGAAAGAATCATCTTAAAGACTTTAACGTACATAGAAAATGTAATGAGCGAAGTCCTATCGATAAATTATCAACAGTGAACAATGATGGTGAGAATCTGGACTTGTTAAATTTTTTGGATAATTTTTACATTGAATGTATGAATGATGTTTTCGGTTTATCTTCCAACAACTTTCAAAATGAAAATATAGACTTTAACTTAAAAATTTTTTTAATCAATTCGAATGTGGAATATAGAAGTCAAAATAATGTTGATGATTTATCTACCAAAGTTGAAAATAACGACTTAAATAATTTTAACCTGATACAAACTGATTTACCTGTAGTAAACTATGACAATGAAAGACTGAACTTGTTAATTTTTTTGTATAACTTTAATCCCAAATGCTTGCATGATGTTCATGATTTTTCAGCTAACAACGAAAATATGAATTCGAATAATTTTAGTGCGAATGAAAATGATATAGTACCAAATGTGCTAGCAACAGATAACTTTAACAATGAAAATCTAGACCTGCTAAATTTTTTGAATAACTTTAATGCTGAATGTATGAACGATATCCCAACAATATAGATTTGTGTGAATCTGTTGTTTTATATTATTGTAAATGAATTTCAAATAAAAAGATTTCAATGAAAATGGTTTGTTTTAATTTTTATTACAAAATCACCTTTTATATAATATTTTCTGTTTGAATATAAACTTAAGTGTGATCTTTTTAAAATAAAAACATGTAAAAAGTTTGCTTACGTAAAATGTATTAGAGATATACTTTTTTCATTAATGTAGAAGTATTGTTTGAGTATAATATTTAAACACTAAGTGAAATTTATATGCGATAGTAGTTTTACAAACTGACAAACTATCATCAAAGAAGAAAAAACTTGTAAAATTGGAGATATACTTTTATACTAAGTAATTGGAGCTTTTTAATACGATTTTAAAGGAAAATTAGGCTATTTTAATGCTAAAACAACTAGAAATGCAAAAAATGAACATTTTATCGATTTACTAAGCCTCTTTGAAAGAATTTATACAAAAATAAGTATACAATTATTTACAATTTCGTAACACTGCCTCACTCCCAAGGACTGCACATCCCGGACAGTGCAACCCTTTGTCAAGAGGTGAAACTAACCAAACTAAACAATCTAAAACACAAAACCGAAGTTGCATATAACAATAAAATAGAAATACAGATTGCAATATCAAGTGAGAAATATTTACAAAATTTACAAATATGCACAAATACTTATATACAAATATTTACATTACATGGACAAATTTTACAAATATTTACATAACTTTAATATTACCATGGTACTTGGCTAGCCGATCATAGTGAACCACCTTCGGTTTTGATGAAGGTATTTTACTATTCCTTAGAACTACATCATTCAGTCTTTTTAAGATTGTGTAGGGGCAATCCCAGTTATACTGTAGCTTAGGAGAGAGTCCTTTGTGTCGAACAGGTTTCCACAACCATACTTTGTCTCCTTCCTTGAACTCATGTAGTGTAGCCTTTAGATCGTACCTTGTCTTAATTTTCTCCATTACCATGTGAATATACTCCCGAGCGAAGTTGTGTACGTCTTCAAATCATGCTTATAGATCTTGCATGTATTCTTCAGGCAATGAAGGCGCATCTGGAGGACAAGCAAACAGGAGATCACATGGGAGATGAAGTTTACATCCAAACAGCATCTGAGCTGGAGTAGCCGGTTCTTTCATGGACAGCACTTCTATAAGCCAGCAGGAACAATGGCAACTTCAAGTCCCAATCTTGCCGGTTCCTTGATACTAGAAGAGGGAGGTTATTCAGGATGGTACGGTTAAACCTCTCTCGACCATGCCGTCCGACTGGGGATGTAAGGGAGTTGTCTGGGTTTTGTCTGTGCCAAGTAATTGACACAGTCCTTTGAAAACAGCAGATGTAAAGTTTGTACCTTGGTCAGTATGAAGTTGTAGAGGCGTGCCGTATCTTGATACCCATTGCTGCACTAGGCCTCTGCGACTGTGCATACCTCTTGAACGGAAATGTGATACGCCTCAGGCCACTTGGTGAAGTAGTCCATCACGAGGATGTACTTATTTCCACTCGAGGTCCATGGCAAAGGACCCAATATGTCGAGTGCAATCCATTCAAATGATGCTACCATGTTATATCATTGTAATCTTCCTCGACTTCGTTTCTTTGGGCCTTTCCATGCTGCACAAGCGTCACAGAATTGGCACTATTTCTCCACGTCTTCCCTTGCCTTGTACCAGTAAAAGCATTCTTGAACTTTCTGTAGAGTCTTTATGCCCCCAAAATGGCCTCCGGTAGGGCTACTATGCCGCTGCTCTAGAACATCTGGAATCTTCGATCTTGGTAATACAATGTGCCATCTGAAACTTCTTCCATCATCAGATTCTCATTTTCTATGTAGTATGCCGTTTCTAATATGAAGAGAGTCCCAGAGTGCCCAATAACTTTTCGTAATGGGGCTAAAGTGGAAATTCTTGCCAGGTAGGTCTGTTACTTTTCGTCTCCTTCAGTGGTAATATTGGTTTTACATCAGGATCTTCCAACTGAGCTTGTCTAAGTTCCTGGTCACTCCACTGGTCCAGTATTGAAGATGTTGAGATTGTAGCTTGGCAGGCAACTGGATTTATCTGCTGGTATTTCTGTTCAACTCTGGAGCAGTACTTGCAGTTTTTCGAGCACATCTTCCAAGACAAGGCGTCCGCATAACGATGTACAGTCCTTTTACGATGATGTATCTGGAAGTCATATTCCTGGAGGTGCTCCACCTGGCAGTCTGGCCTTCCGGGTTCTTGAACTGAAGCAAACATGTTAAAGATGCGTGGTCAGTCCGGAGCAGGAATCTTCTGCCATACATAGAGGTAATGATGGAAGTGTTCTATGGCTTTTACGATGCCGAGTAGCTCTTTCCTGGTGGTACAGTAATTTTGCTCTGGTTAAGACAGGTATTTACTCCAATAGGCAATGACAAGACCTTGGCCATCAATTTCCTGCAACAGAACAGCACCGACACTTTCATCGCTCGCATCTGTATCAAGTATGAACTGTTTATCGGGCTGTGGATATGTCAAAATAGGCGATGATATTAAAGCCTCTTTATGTCTCTTGAATACATTCTCACATTCCTGTGTCCAGTGGAACTTCTGTTTGGCTTCCGTCAGCTTGTGAGCAGTCTGGCAATATTCAAGAAACTAGGGGTGGGAATCGATTAAGAGTTTTAACTGGGTTAATCGCAGTTCATTAATCGATTAATCGGTCGTTTAATCGGATTTTTAATTGGTTTTCATTTATATATATATATATATATATAATTTTATTTCAATCATGAATAAAGCTCTCATATTGTGTACAGTCGGTAACAAGAGTATCCGACCACTAGCAAATTTCCTATATAAAAAAAGTAGAGTTAATACTGTTTTGTTAAATAAATCCTTGCCAAATCATGTTCTTAGTCTAAGAACATGATTCGACAAGGATTTATTTAACAAAACAGTATTAACTCTTCTTTTTTTATATAGGAATTTTTGCTAGTGTTTGGATACTTTTGTTACCGACTGTATATATATATATATTATTTATAAGTTTGACAGAATTTTTTATCTAATCAATTACATCTGTTTCATAGCTGAAATTTAAACCAATTTTCAGAGTGATAATTGGTGACTTTAAGTGTTAATTTTATATAAATATTTTCACTTATTTAATTTTTTTTTAATAAATTAATTTTTGAATTCTTTTTTAAAGAAACATTAAATTAATTTACACATATTTTACTTTTATATTTGCAGGCCTTGTCCATCTCTCTTGTCACTATTTTTAATTGAATTCTCAAAACTCCATACAATTATCATAAAAATATCAAATTCTTATATTTCAGTTCTTCTTTATCACTTCGGACAAGAACACAGAATGTTATTTTCTATTTCTATTTCGATAGTTACTATATTATAAGCAATTCTGAACAGACAATAAACGCTTGAAGATATTGTGAAACTCTTTTGACATTTTCCCCATCAGAGGGATAGTGGAAATCTCAATGCCTTCTTTTCTTTTCTTTTTTGTTTTTGGCATTTCCATTTTTTGAAAGCTTCTTGTTTCTGAGAACACTATTGCCCTAGCCAACACATTCTGTAGAAGGCTACAGACAGGTGGTGTTGCTCCAGCATTCACATGAAGCGGCATTCTGTTTAATAACTGTCCTTCCCCTTTTCTCTGTCAACAAAAGTGCAACATCTTCTTTTGAGAGGTTTTAATTTTATTTATTTATTTATTTTTGCTTTTTCATTATTTGATGGATGTTTCTTAGAATGTTTGTTAGGAAAATATGTGAAAAAATATTTTGTAGGCAGAACAGCATTTTTACTTTAATTCGTAGTTTGAAAATTTTAATCGGATTTTGAAAATTTTAATCGAAGTAATCAATCCGATTAACTCGATTAAAAAAATTGATCGGAACTAAGCATTGATCGATTAACCGAACCGATTAATCGGCACAGCCCTACAAGAAACCCTTCACGAACTTCCTGTAGTAGGTGCATAATCCCAGGAAATTTTGTAGTTGATGTACATTTTCAGGGTGGTTCCAGTTCTCGACTGAAGAGATCTTCTCAGAATCAGTTCTCACGCCTTCAGCAGAGATAATATGGCCGAGATAGCTCACTTCACGACAGAACAAATTGCACTTGCTAAGATTCAGTTTCAGGTAAACCATCCTGAGTTTTTCTAGCACCTTCCGGATGTTTCTTAGATGATCTTCAAAGGTATGCCCCACAATGATAATATCATCCAAATGCACTAGACAGGCTTCATAAGAAAGTCCACTGTTTCCATCAGACGCTCGAATGTTGCAGATGCATTACGTAATCCAAATGGCATTACTTTAAACTGCCATAGTCCTTGTCCCGTGGTGAATGCAGTCTTCTCACGATCGTCAGGATGTATTATACTTGCCAGTAACCGCTTTTAAATCCAAAGTCGAGAACCATTTATTGCCAGCAAGTGTGTCCAAGGTGTCGTCAATTCTAAGAAGAGGGTAACTCTCTTTCAACTCTCTCTTTGCTCCATTTCCATACTGTTTTTCATTTCACTCATTTGAGCAGCTAACCATTTCTAGAAGATTCATCATTTCTTGCTTCATCGCTCTAGTTATCACCATTCACAGACAACCCCACTCATGACACCAGAAATGTTGTGTACTTGGGGGTTCGTAAGTTGTCCAAGAATGAGAGGCAAAACTTGTAAAAATTCAGGAGTTTTATTTATGGAAATTTCTAGATAAATACAGGTCTGTAAACCAAGTATCAACTTCAATTCCACCAGTAAACACAGCTTAAATATTAGCCGTCAACAAGAAATCCACAGTACAAACTGTATAGCAATTACACATAAAGCAAGTCTCATTCAAAGAGGCTCAGAGCTCCTTCAATAGCAATGCAAGTGTTTGGCGGAACCGACTGACTCTGATCTTCATTTAGCGCGATTGATGTCCTTTTATACTCCTCTATCGAACCCAGATTGTATGAGAAATTTCTCGTATCTCATCAGCCAATCATAATTAGGCTTCCATATTTGGTATATCGATTGTAGGAACTTAACTACAAATAACTAATTTTCGACGGACCATCTTCGTTGTTTTAATATTTTTAATTTGTACGATCACATACATCAAGTATTTACACTATTTACAACGAAGAATAAGATTTATAATAGGTAGAACATAAAATAATAATTGTGGGCGTCAATAAATTTAAAGTTCTTTGCCCACGTCCATTGTACTTGGCTTCTCATAGCCTTCTGCCCGGTGATCCGCGACGGGGTGGCGCGCATGCGTCAACATCCCGCCCGGCCTTGCTATGTTGTCATGCAAGAACTTACAATATTTTTTTTTTGCAAAACTTCAAATTTACAATTTCACATAACATGAATAGATAAAATAATAACAAATAAATGAATGTAACATAATATCAATATTTCGCACAACACATAGAATTAGAAAAAAGATTAACTGATTATAATAAACAGAAATTTTCATAATTAACTAACAAATTTAGAGTAATATATATAATACAGTAAATTAATATAATAAATGTTCATATTCATTTTTACTCCTCGATAGGCAGCACACACAATCTGGAGATGGATCTTTTGTAAATCCCTTTGGTAGTTTTTATATCTACCAATCTAACTTTATTATCCTGACCAGGATATAGCTTTATTACACGCCCTAAAAACCACTTGCATGGTGGAAGATTTTCTTCCCTGACTAAAACCATGTCTCCGATTTTTAAATTTTCTTTATCAATTATCCATTTTCTGCGCTGTTGTAAGTTATTTAAGTAAGAAAGACTCCATCTTTTCCAGATTGCCTGAACTGACTTCGTAATATTTTGCCAAGCACTTAGGCGATTTTTCTCAATATTGATTAAAGAGGGTTCAACAACAGCCGTTATTGGCCTTCCAATAAGAAAATGGGCTGGAGTTAAAACCTCTAAATCTTCAATACTTGAAGTTAGCGGAGTCAGTGGTCTCGAGTTCAAGATCGCTTCCACTTGAGTAACAAGTGTAAGCATTTCTTCAAATGTAAATTTTGAATTACCCGCTATCCGTTTAAAATGGTATTTAAACGCTTTGATATTTGCTTCCCATAGACCACCCCAATTTGGACTCCTTGGAGGAATAAAAACCCATTCTATTTTTTCCTCTGCAAAAAATTTGAATAAGGATTCTTCCTTATCTCTTACCAGTTTATACAAGGCATTTAGTTCCCTGTTGGCGCCTACCATATTGGTCCCATTATCCGAAAATATTTTATGACACTTGCCCCTTCTCGAAATAAATCTTTTTAACGCAGCTATCAGAGCTTGTGAAGTTAAATCACTGATAAGTTCAAGATGTATAGCCTTTGTTACTAGACAAATGAAAATACAAACATAAATTTTGATTTCTGGACCTTTCCTTCCATATTTATTTTTGATTAAAAAGGGTCCAGACAAATCTACCCCAGTTGAATTAAATGTTTTATCTGGCGTTATTCTTTGTTTTGGCAAGTTTCCCATTTTTTGTACACATACTTTCGGATTTGCTTTAAAACAGACTAAACATCTGTGCACAATTTTTTTACAAAGATTTCTCCCATGAATGGGCCAATATTTTTGCCTAACCTGAAACAGAAGATGTTGGGGACCAATATGAAAATATTTTTCATGATAATATTTTACAATTAATTCCGTTAATTTATTTTTTGAAGGAAGTACATAAGGATGCTTAATCGAATAAGATAACTGCGAATTTTGCAGTCTCCCCCCTACCCTTATTAAACCATTTTCATCCAAAAATGGGGATAAATTAAAAATTTTACTTTTATGCGATACATTACCGCCACTTTTCAAGGCAGATATTTCATTAGGAAATTCCTCCTCCTGCAGCTGTTTCAGTAGGAAGTCTTCTGCCTTTGTCAGCTCTTCAGGCATCAGCGGTCCTTTCTTCTTTTCTAAAGGATTTCTTAGATTGTGAAGAAACCTGAAAAGAAAACTACATATACGTAATATTTTTAAAAATCTATTACTACGATTTATCAGATAGTTCAAAATAGTAAAGTCTTTTTTCAAATTTAGAGTCACTGCATTTTCAGATTTTAATTCAGGAGTGTAGTCTTCCTCATTTAGTTCTGAAAGGTCAATAAAAGATTGTTTGTTTTTCGGAAATTCAGGATCTTTCAGAAATTCAGCACCTGTCCACCATGTGGCGCTGTTTGTTAGGCTTTCAGCAGTCATCCCTCGAGACAACAGGTCAGCAGGATTTTCTTTACTTGCACAATGGAACCAAGAGTTAGGGTTTGTCAGGCTGGCAATTTCTTGAACACGGTTGGCGACAAACTGCTTCCATCGGGTTTTAGTACCCTTTATCCAGAAAAGCACTATCTGCGAATCAGTCCAGTGATATTCAACAGAAGGTCTTTTAAGGTTTACAGTATTTTTCACTTTGGTGATCAGACGAGCTGCGACCAGGGCACCCAATAATTCAAGGCGAGGTAGTGTAACACCGCTGAGGGGAGCTACACGGCTCTTGGAAGTCAAAAGTTTTACTGAAATACCATTTTTTGATTTTGTTCGTACATAAATGGCAGCGCCATATGCTTTTTTGCTAGCATCGCAAAAACTATGTAATTCAACTACATCTTCTGGGGAAGTGGCATCAAGGATGAATCTAGGGACTTCAAGCTCTTTTAACAAGGGTAATTCCGAACACCATTTCATCCACTCTTTTTCGATATTTGGTGATAATGATTCATCCCATTTGGTTTTAGTTGTCCAGATATCTTGAATGATAATTTTTGCTCTGACAGTGAATGGAGAAATTAACCCTAAGGGGTCGAAAATTCTCCCTACGGCTTGAAGAATGGTACGTTTTGTAATTTTATTTATGGATATAAAGTTCAACAAACTCTTGATATCTACAATCAAATTATCTTTATTAGTATCCCAAGATAGTCCCAAGATCTTTGTCTGATTTATACCTAAGCTGATGGTAGATTCTACAGGGTATGTATCAAATTTTTCGCTTTTCCACTGCTCTGTTAATTCGGTATCGTTACTTATCCATTTTCTAAGGGACATTCCTGCGGCTTCCATAATATATTTTGCACTTCGTGATAATTCAAGTGCTTCGTTAAAATCATTACCTCCAGAAATTAAGTCGTCTACGTAAAAACATTTATCTAAAAGTCGAACAGTAGCGGGAAATTCTTCTCTATACTTCTCAATGTGATGTCTAATAGTAGCAGCGAGTAAGAATGGACTTGAACACACCCCAAAATTAACTCGATTGAAACGATAAATCTGTAATTTGGGTTTTTTGTGTGCATGCGGTTCTTCATCACTCCAGAAAAAACGAACAGCGTCTTTATGTTCATCAGCGAGACAGATTTGTAGAAAGGCTTGTTTAATATCAGAACAAAATGCTATTTTGTTTAATCTAAAATTAATTAAAACATCCAAAAGATTCGGATTTAAATTTATCCCCTGCCATAGGCAATCATTCAGTGACAGCTGATTATTTTGATGACTCCCTGCATCAAATACGATTCTTGTTTTGGATGTTAAGCGACCTTCCTTTCTTACTGCCTGATGAGGCAAATAATAAATAGGTTTGTTTAAATTATTTTCTGCTGTACTGGGTTCAACTATTTCTATTATTTTTTGATTTACGTAATCACGAATAATCTCTCTATACTGTTCATATAATTCTCTATCATATTTAAAACGTCTCCATAAACTTAAAAATCGTTGTTTCGCTAACGTGTAATTATCGGAAAGTTCATTATAGGGTCTTCTAAAAGGCAAGTGTACAACGTAGCGTTTGTTTTTAAACTGAATCGTTTCATTAAAAATTTCTATAGCTTTATCACTTTCTTTTTGAATTGGATCGTCTCTTATTCCAATGCTTTCTAGATCGAAAAAGAGTTTAAGAGTGCTACTAAGGGAATCGTCTGACAAAACGAAACACTGTTTCGAATTATTCAGTTCTGTTTCTTCAACCTTTCCACACGCTAGCCATCCAAATTCGGTTTCCTTAAAAAACAAATCGTCATTTATTTTATAAGTATTATCCTTTAAAACTTTGAATAATATATCTGCACTGATTAACGCTTCTATTTCATTCGGTTCAAAAAATGTCTCGTCACTCAATTTCAAAAATTCTGGAATTTTTATGTCTGAAATGTTTAATTTATTGCATGGTGTAAGCCCAGTTATTTTATCCACAATCAAAAATTCTACTGGTTCACTAAAGGAACAATCTTCATTTGAAATAAAGGTATCTAATTTCCACTTAATATTTTGGGTCAATCCATTCAAACCTGAAACTGGAGTTTTTATTTTTTCTCTTTTAATTCCTAAACATTCACTCATCTTTTCAGTTAAAACGCACACATTTGAAGCCGAATCCAGAACGCATCTTATTTTTATTCTTTTTTTGTTTTCGCATTGAACATAAATATAAGCTGTCGAAAACAGAATACTTTTTCTATTTTCTTTTAAATATCTGCTATTATTACTCAAAACGGAAGCATTTAATTGCGCAACCCGTTTGTCTATATCTGGTAAGTTGTATGAATTTATTCCATCTGCGTCTGGAACCGGGGTTTTGGCGCCAGAAGAAAAACATATTAATCTGTTGTGTTTCATTCCGCAGGTGCATTTAAATTTTGATAAGCAATCATTTTTCTTATGGTTTTGCCTAAAACAAACCTCACAAAGCTTGTGAAGGCGTATTATACTTAATCTTTCGTTAATGTTTAATTTCAAAAATGCATCACATTTATAAATAGGGTGATAAGTATTTTTACAAACAACACAATTTTTGTTTTTATTTTCATGCATTAAAAGAGTTTTAGATTTGTTAATAGCCGGAAAGTTTTTGTTAGTATTTTTATTTCCGCTAGTCATATTCGTTCTATTAATAGATAATAAAACTGATTCTCGTTGTTCCAAAAATTTGATAAATTCTTCAAAGGTGGGAACATTTTTTGATTTATGGGATAACTCAAAATTCTTTCTAGATTCTCTGTCTAACTTTGCTACGAGAATATTTACAATGAAAACATCTGATAATTTATTTTGCTCATATTTCAGAACTTTCAAGGCACGCAGATTTTTCTGTATACAATCAATCATATTTCTTATCTCTTTGGGATTTTCTGTTTGAATTTTCTCAAAATTCAGAATATTTTGTACATGAATATCAACAATTAATCGCTCGTTATCATAGCGATTTTCTAATGCATTATATAATGATTCAAATGTATCAAAATTACTAACTAGATTTTTAGCATCAGATTTGAGACAAGATCTAAGATAATATAATTTCTGCGACTGATTAATATGAACATTATTGGTTATTAAATCATCAAATTGTTCTTTAAAAGAACTGAATTCCTCATATTTTCCTGAAAATTCAGGTAATACTAAAGGAGGAATTTGAGTTTTAATTTCAAAAGCATCTTGAGATGCATTTTCAGTCGCATTTATTTTTTTATGAGAATCAAATTTCTTATAAGAATTAATAAGAGTATTAATTCTTACCTCTAATTTTTCCAGACGTTCTTCACATGAGTCAAGATCGTCATCTATGGTCGCTTGTTCAGCATCTTTCAAATCTTGAATTTCGTAGTATTTTTGTCGTAATTCATCGATTTTTGTTTGTAGCAGTTCTATGTTCTTTAATTTCACTTTTAGTTCCACTATATCTATATCGTAATTTTCGGCATTCGTGCCTTCTACATAGTTTTCAATTCTAGTTATCTTCCCTTTCAAGGAAGATTTCAATTTATTATTTTTATCCATAAGTCGCTTATTACAAGCTCCGGTTTCTCGACGGAGCCACTTTTTGTAGGAACTTAACTACAAATAACTAATTTTCGACGGACCATCTTCGTTGTTTTAATATTTTTAATTTGTACGATCACATACATCAAGTATTTACACTATTTACAACGAAGAATAAGATTTATAATAGGTAGAACATAAAATAATAATTGTGGGCGTCAATAAATTTAAAGTTCTTTGCCCACGTCCATTGTACTTGGCTTCTCATAGCCTTCTGCCCGGTGATCCGCGACGGGGTGGCGCGCATGCGTCAACATCGATAATAATGATTTTCTCGCCAAATGTTGCTAAGGGCAAAAACTCGCCAAAATTGGTGCCAAATCCATTACCTCCCTTATTGGAGCATTTCTCAAATTCTAGTAATATTCCCCATTCGTGATTAAACAAGAAGCAAATTGTGTATAATTTTCGTTTTCCTGGCTCAGTTCTTTTTTAAACTGCTCTAAGCAAGCTTGAGGTGTCGGCTGGTATTCTCTCAAAATGATCAATTTAACTTTTTCGTAATTATTTAATTCATCTTCTTTAATATAGGTAATAACATTAGATGCTTTTTCTCCTAACAAATTTAGAAGAATTTCTGACTTATACTTCTCTGGAACACTTTTAACTATAAATGCTCTTTCTAATGAAGAGAAGAAGGTCCATCCTTCCGGCCTAGTAGGCACTTTCACAGTCAGAATTCTTACACTTTTCACTAATGAATCTAAAGAATGATTAATTTCATGATCATTGTCACTTTGGTTTACAGTTTTTATTTCTGCACGTAACCGTGCTAACTTTAGTTCCGGTTTTACTCACTCTAATTTAATTTGTTCTAAATTAATTGAATTAGCAGAACTAACAAGGGAGGGTCACCAACTGTTCAAAAGGTATTTATACATATTATATATCATCTGAATGATCTTACTGAACTGACAACGGAAATATCCATTCCATCTTATCGGCAAATGTACCTCCTAGGGCGAGTTATTCTCGATTAAAGTTTTTAAATTACAGATTCTTTAACAATGTACTTCATATAGTTTCTATCATTATAATCAGTTTTTTAAAAGATTCTCATTCTAAAAACCATATTGTTAGCAAAGTTCGCCCATATGTTGTTATGGTTAGTGTCCTAGCTCCCTGACACTAGGGCCGGGTTCGAATCCTGGCCAAATCATGGATTATGGATTTGCTATCCTTGTAAGTGGTGGTGATGGCCACCCACGGGCTACTCCTTCACAAATGGTTATTCGTTCAGAGATCGCACAGTGAATGCTCATTTACAAGTGCCACTCCATTGAAGAATAAATAAATAAATACATACATTATTATATATGTATATATATATTATTACATGTAAAGTATTTTACTGTTTAATAATTACTTTGTGTCAACAATAAATTTATACATGCTAAACTGTATGAAATGTATAAAAAAGAAAAAAAATGTAATTACAGTAAAAAAGAAGCTATTGTAATTTTTATAGTAACGAAGAAAACTATTAGTGCTTTATATATTCATTTTCATTAAAATATTATATTGTAGGTAATAATATAATTATTAATTTGTTAAAAGTAGAAATTTATTTTTTCGCTTATTTCCTCCCTCTATTACTATGTTAGTACATTAAATTCCTTTTATTGTTCCCCCATGCTACGTCAATATCCAAAATATCGATTATGTCGATGTATAGGAAAATCTTTCTGGTTGTAAATATTTTACACATGGCTATTTATATGAAGTATTGGATTTATAAATTTAATGATGTCACAAAATAATTATTAAACACATAATAAAATACTTCACTAACAATATAAACAGTCATAACTATTATGAGAATCATTTAAAAAATTAATTCTAATGATAGAATTTCTTCAAAGTACATTACTGAAGAGTCTGCAATTTACAAACTTTAATTGAGAATAACTCACGCTAGGGGGCGCATTTGCCGATAAGATGGATATTTTTATTATCAGCTCAGTTAGATCTTTAACAGGATATATAACATGTATAAATAACTTTTGAACAGTTGGTGACCCTCCCTTGTAAGTTCTTTATTTTTACAATCTTCAATTGCAGTATTTATGAACTCTTTCACAAAATCTATATCAGTTTTGTAATGTTTATTATTTTTAATTAGCTCAATTAAGTCAGCAACTAGTAAATTATCTGACACAGTTCCTCCTAATTCTGAGGCTATTATCCTGAGATCCTCTTTTTTGCAGTTTTTAAACATATTTAATTACTATCTCTAAATTAAATTTATCAAATAGTTGAAATGTACACTTACTCGAACTCGTTCAAGACTCGCTCTTGTTCTGAACTTTATCGTACTCAGTACCTCTATTTTCCAGCTGCTCAGATCACATGTTACATATGTAGTGTCTGGTCTCATGTTGTGGAGGTACAATTAAACATTTGTGGATTCTAATTTATTTTTAAACACTAACTCAAGGTGGGATCTCGCTCGAGGATCCATGTTTACACTCTCGAAACTACTCATACACTGACACGAACACAGAGGGCACAGCCTCTACACAGGTGCGTGTGCATCTTATTACATCATATTGTAACTATAACAAATGCCAATACAGTACTCATTAATGATTTCTCATACATAACTCTCTTAAATTCAAAATATGGGTTTTAAAAGAAATGATATAAAAAATCCTATGACATGTTCATGTTACTTTAACAGATTTGTTTTTAAATTTCCTTATAGTTACTTTTGTTTTGTTTAATAGAGTACATATACACATTGAAGCAAAGTTTTTACTTTTCAAATTACACAGTTAAGGTGCAAATATAGGTGCCAAGACTCAGTTATTTTTAACAGAGACTTCGTACCGGAAAGTTTTTATAAATGATTTCAGCTTAATTTAAAATTAGATAAAAGGTAAATTCTAACACTATATTAAAAACCTTTTAAAATTACCCGTACGAGCGCTTTCAGCTGCTAAACCTGATGAAGGCTGCGGTTTAGCAGCTGAAAGCACTCGTATGGGTAATTTTAAAAGGTTTTTAATGTTTTAATATATGATTTCAGCTTATTTAATTTTATTTATCCGTCAAAAATATATGTATATATATTCTTTTAAACTGTTGTTAAAATTTTATGTAAAAATTAGTAATGTTGGCAGCTATGAATTGATCACATTTTTGCTGAGTTCGTATTATACATTGAAATGTATTTATTTCGATAAACTGATTTATCTTTTGCATTGCACAATCTAAAACAGTAAGTGTAAATGTTTATTTTGGGTCATAGTATCCAAACTAGTAAACATGTATGCAAATAAATAATGTGATACAAAGTAAACATTTCTGCAAAATTTACTTGTATTTTTGGATGATACAAAAGATAAATTAATTTATTGAAATAAATACATTTCAGTACAAAATATACAATAAGTAAAAGTGCAATATGTTTGACAGTGTATTTGAAAATTGAAAGCATTGTTTCAATGTGTAAATAAACTTTATTGGACAAAACATGAATAATTGTAATGAAATTTAAAAACAAATCTTTTAATGTAACACCAAGGTGTCTCCTACATTTCTTTTAAAGTTCATATTTCGAATTTACAAGAAATTTTAACAGAAAGTATCAGTAAGTAAATTTTATATATTATTTCATGTTAAAATAATATTTATACACAGTGAATATAAACATAACAAAAAGGAAATAACTGAAAAAAAGAAATATTCTTTAATTAATAGCTAAGCATTACTCAAAATTTGATATTTTTAAGAACAGACCTGTAAAGGATTTTTATATTTACTTGGTCATTCATACACAATTCTTAAATTTATAGAAATTATGTAGTATTTGTAATTAATAAGAAAATACAGTTCCAACATTATAGTTTAACACTAAAAATAAATATCACATTTCATAATGGACTAATGCATGGTTTGTTTTTATATTAAAGAACATATCTCATATAAAGATATTTTTTAAAGACACGTGTATCATACTAAATTTATGAAAAAAGACACTTTTAAAAAAAAGTAAAAGTCTAAAAATATCTATAATATTAAAACACAAAGCCTTTTCTGTAAGACCAAAATCGTACGATCTGGGCATGTGCGAGAAAATTTAGAACCAATTGGAACGGGAATACTCCTTTCTCTTTATGCAGTGCAATATGAATACTGATGATAAAGTTTGAGCAGACGACATTAATACGTAACGATTTTGGTCTTACAGAAAAGGTTTTGTGTTTAAATATTATAGATTTCGTATGACTATGGCAGACGCTAATTAAAACTCAATCATAAAAATAATTCACACGATTAATTCATTGATTCATACTTCCCAAGGGAGTATATTAAAAACAAAGCAATTCGCGAATACTTATCGGTTACATTTATCAATGATCAGTTATCATCGTATGCTTTTTCAACGAAAATTTCTTTGCACAGGATGTGGCGCCATCTGTATTTTTTTCCATTTCTTAAAAGAAGAAAAAAAATCTTTTAAAATTAACAAATTGTCAGAATTTATTGTTCTTTAAAAGTTAACTTTTATCAGTTGAAAACTTTGTTTAGAAAAGATGGAGATAGACATTTAAAATCAAAGAAGGTTTTATTTTATTTTATTTATGTACATGTATTTTTTTTACTCTAATTATTATAATCTCTGATTCTATAATATTAAAACACAAAGCCTTTTCTGTAAGACCAAAATCATACGATCTGGGCATGCGCGAGAAAATTTTGAACCAATCGGAACGGGAATATTCCTTTCTCTTTATGCAGTGCAATATGAATACCGATGATAAAGTTTGAGCAGACGACATTAATACGTAACGATTTTGGTCTTATAGAAAAGGCTTTGTGTTTTAATATTATAGATTTCATATGTCTATGGCAGACGCTAATTAAAACTCAATCATAAAAATAATTCACACGATTAATTCATTGATTCATACTTCCCAAGGAAGTGCAGTCAACTCTAAAAAATCTGCAACCCTAAAATCCGTAATTCTCTAAAATCCGCATATCATTTACAATGTAAACAAACATTGTCACAACTGATTTATTGATTAGTGGATTGCAAAACTTCAACTGTATTAGGAGATAAATCAATTATTAACTGGTGCTGATGAATCACCAATCACTTAGCATATTACAGAGGAGAAAATGATAAGTGTAATTATGTGTAATTATCAAAAAATAAATTATATTAATTTAGAGGAAGAAGGAGAAAGAGTTTCATGAAAGATTTTCTCACATGAAGATAAATATTCAAACTTTCTCATAGCACAAACTTATGCGATTGACCAAGAATTGCTGACTTTTTTGCTGGTTATAGGAAAATAAATATGTATGAATATTCTTACTTAAACTACTATTGATCAGACTTTTCAAAAATCTAGATAATTTGTTACTATAATATGTAGTATAAAAAATGCTCCTTAAATTAAAATTTAATGAAATATTTGTACTTTTATTAGGCACACTTTATTTCAACATTTGTATGTATAACAAATAAATTGGTTCTTAAAGATTTTCTACTTAAATGAGGTTCTTAGGTGTAAATAAAAGAAATTACTCTAAAATCTGCAAAATTCAGAAATCCACAAAACACTTAGTTTTAAGCTGTGCGGATTTTTGAGAGTGTACTGTATATTAAAAACAAAGCAATTCGCGAATACTTATCGGTTACATTTATCAATGATTGGTTATCATCGTACGCTTTTTCGACGAAAATTTCTTTACACAGGATGTGGCGCCATCTGTATTTTTTTCCATTTCTTAAAAGAAGAAGAAGAAAAAAATCTTTTAAAATTAACAAATTGTCAGAATTTATTATTCTTTAAAAGTTAACTTTTATCAGTTGAAAACTTTGTTTAGAAAAGATGGAGATAGATATTTAAAATCAAAGGAGGTTTTATTTTATTTTATTAATGTACATTTATTTTTTTTTTACTCAAACTATTATAAACTCTGATACTTCATTTTGATACCATATTACAGTAAAAATAATTTAAAAAGAATAACATTAAAATATTGATAATTTATAAGAGCAAAAATTTACATTGTGTAGTTTATTATTAAAAATTTAATGAGCAAATTAATTTGCTAAAGCATTAAATTCATTCTTATTTATTTATTACTTTCTTCTATCTTCAATAGAAGAAAGTATTGGATTCGTAAAAATTTTCGATTTCGGGTTTTTGATGGATTTACACGTTTTGAGAGCTGTAGAACACGATTTTACCATTTTTAGAAAATGTCTGTCTGTGTGTGTGTGTGTGTGTGACAAAATTTTGTGGCAACTGTATCTCTGGAACTACTGCACAGAATTTCATACAAATTGGTATGTAGTTGCACCTTGACATAAATTAGTGTCTATCAACTTTTGGTAAAAATCGTCTTGCAGGTTGCGTTGCCATCCCGCTTTTCTAAATTTTAACAGGGTGATATAGGGCAAAAATCTTCAAGATGGGTATCTTTCGAAAGGTCTCGTCAGTACCTTTAAAACGAATGATTGAACTATAAATCTGTGATAATTTAAAACAAAGTTATCGAGTTTTTTTTACTTTTTACGAAAAAAAACTTAGAATTTTTTTTTTTCTCTGCCCTTAATTTTATCAAACTCCCACGGTTTCCGTGTTCTGACAAACTTAAACTAATTTTTGCTTTTTTCCTCTAATTTTGTGAAAGTCCTACGGTTTCCGTGTCTTGATAAACTTTACCATATTTTTGCATTTCCCCCCTAATTTTGTCAAAGTCCCACGGTTTCCGTGTTTTGACAAACTTTAACAAATTTTCATATTTTACCCAAAATGTTGTCAAAGTCCCACTTTTTTTTCTTTTTTTATCTCTCCTTTTAATTCTATCAAACTCCCACGGTTTCCGTGTTCTGACAAACTTAAACAAATTTTTGCAGTTTTCCCCCAATTTTGTCAAAGTCCCAAGGTTTCTGTGTTTTGACAAACTTAGAAAAATTTTCACATTTTACCCAAAATTTTGTCAAAGTCCCACTTTTTTTTTTTTTTTTTTTTTAATTATTGTTACTGAGTGAATTTGTATAGGAAAATATAGAAGAAAGTCTCGTGGTGGCCGCAACATACTAGTTTATTTTTAACAGTATACTTTTGTTGAAATATGCTATTCCAGTAAAAACAAATTTTAACTGTATTCCGATTTGCAGTTTATTTTTAGAATACAATGAATTAATATTTTGGATTATATCCAAGTGGTTTTACAAATATAGGAAGGAAAAATCAAAATCAAAACTATTATTTTACACTTAAAATGCACTTATTGTCTTGGCAAATTAGAATTAATTATATATTTTACAAGTAAATGAAATCTTTGTCTTTCATGTATGTCTTTATTAAAAAACTGTGACCTGTTTCTGTTATCGTTGATAGTAAGTTAATATAATTATAATTTGGTAATAAGTCTTTGTATTCATTCATCTTGTGTGAAAAACAACGAATAAATTTCACAATAAGCATAAAACGAGTGCAGTTCTATAGATTATTAGTCGATTTGGTGTGACAGGGAGGAATTCTATTGTGGAATTAATTTACATGCTTGATGCTTTGATAAGTATTATTACAAATATTGATACTATGTCATTAAGAAATATTTATTCTTTCGATAATTTATATAAATTCTGCCTTTCTTTTAATTACTCCTAACATTCTTTTGGTTATATTTAGAATAAAAATAGGAAAACCTTCGGATTTTATTTTTAATATATGGAGTATGGTTAAATTTTGTATATTGAAATTTCATGAAATGTATCCCTCCTCCCTCCAACCAAAAGATAATTGATTAAAGCAGGGGTTTTAAACCACTTAAGAGCAATGCGAAATATTAAAGCAAGGGTGTTTTTAACTTTATGCTGTGAAAAGATTTTAGTTGCACATCATCCATCAAATTTTGACAGGTATTAACTAGTATTTAATTAAAAAAGACATAGATATATTTCAAAGCTTTTTGCCCTGATCAATAGTGCATCTTCAGGAATACAGCATAATGCAGTTTTACATAGTGTGCAGTTATCATTCAACAGTAGTGTAGCGTGACATTTGAATCTGGGCATGCTCTGAAGCCAACTATGGAAAGTACACTACTCATCAAGGCTATATCATTTCGTCAAATTTCAGCGTGGAATTTTCCACTTTCTTGGTTGGTTGGTTGATTGATTGTAGGATTCAAGTCTGATTGACTACACTTGGGTCTTAGGCCTATGAGTGAAATGCCATCTGTGGTGGTCTTTTTAGGGGGGTCTTAGCCCGTATTTACGCGAGTTTTGGAGAAAACTACGGACATCTTTAAACGGCCAGGTTGATGAGCGCGACCTTGGATCGAACCAGACACTTTCCACCTACCAACTTTGAGCACAGAACTACTTGGCCGCCGGTGAGCCTCCAATTTTTTAGAATCATATATAAAATTTTAATACAATTTCTGTTGCCTTAACTTTAAAGCATATATCTAAAGGACTCTTATATTAACTTACTGCAGGCCGATTTGGTCGCTTTGTTGATCACTGTATTTAAATGATTCAAAGAAATTTAATCACAGTTTTTTACATTATAAATTTAGAAGCAAAAACTTTAAAAAAAAAGTGAGAATTGGAAAGAAAAAAATCCACTGAAATTGCTGAAAACTTGGCTTTAGGTTCCCCCTGCTTTCTGCTATATCTTCCCCAACCGCACTACGTCGGATTGAGGACCCCACTGCTAGTGGTAGCATTTTAACCAAGAACTTTAATGAAGATGCTTATCTGACCTCTGATAATTCTTATACAAGATGATAATTGTTACAATTTTAAAAAATGTAAAAATTTAATAAGTTTAATTCTTTATATCATATTACCATTTGATTTCGATAGAAACAACACATTAAAAATAATTAACATTTCACTTCAAAAGGAGATATTATGCCTTTTTACATAAACAATTATTTTTGAAAATGCTACTATTTTGTGTATTAAAAAGAAAAAAAAAAGTTTCATGTAGGAAAAGATATTACCAGACAGGGGGAAAAAAAAAACATATTCAAAATGTAATATTAAAATAAATAAATAAATTGGAAGCACTATTAAAATCTTTATTATATAAAAACTATTTGATCACATTACTTAATGCAAAAGAATAAAAAATAAATAGAATAGTGATCTTTACTAGGAATGCAGATGGATGAAAAGAAAAACACTTAAATTAAATAAAATTTAAGAAAATAAAGTAGAAAAATTAACAGAACATTAAAAAATATATAAATAAATATAATAATTTATGAAATTCAGATTTGAAAATTAAAAAAATAAAATAAAAGGAACGAAACAAGGAAAGAAAATAAACAAACAACAAACAAAAAAAGAAAAAGAAAAGGAAAAGAAAGGAAAAAGAAAGAAAGAAAAAATTTTATGCAAATCTGCATGATCAAAGCTACGCATCTGCCAGTATTTTGTAGATCTGTGATCAGTGGCCTGACCTTCATAGCGCATGCACGCACACATGAAGAAGAAATTTTGCTTTATTTACATTTTAGAATAAACAAAATTTGTCACATGTTTTTATTTCTAGCGGAAGTCTTCGCTTGGAATAAGTTATTTAGATAAAATAATAATAATAATAATAATAATATAAAAAAACTTTCTGACACATAAAACAATTTTTGGAAATTTATTCAAATTTTATTTTGCAATTTAATCATTATTTATTTAAATCAATTCATTTTTTTTTTCTTTTTAAGAAAGTTTTTTTATTACATCATTGTAAAATGAAGTATAAGTTTCAATTTATCAATCAGTTGGAGAAAACAGCTCTCCTCTATACGAATATCTCCACCGAAGGAAACAAAATCCCTAAAGCGTTAAAAATACCCAAAATTCCCAAATATGCTCTGCAAGAATAGCATGCATTAGATCGTTTATGCAGCAGAACTCCCCAGAGTAAAAATTAGAGGGACGTTGAATATTCCCTTAAATAGCAAAATATCCCTATATCAGGCCAGGCTTTTCAAAGGTAGCATGACCTAAGCAATAACTGGTCATCAGATAAAGAGGGGGATGCTATCTCTGGGACGATACTGGTCAGCAGATGTCTCCTAAACAAAGCGGGAGGGAAGTAACGACAATAGTAAGAAAAAAGCTCCCGGATTTATCCAGGAATACTGTAACAAAAGAAATTTCCTTTCACTATAATTTTTCAAAACTGAATGACGAATAATGTATAAAACATTTTAATTGAAATATTTTTTTTTAAAACAAATTCTGTTTAAAGTTTAGATAGCTTTTTAGTGGGTATGCGGTGCATGCCTAGCATACCCAGAGAATACGCCACTGGCGTTCAAGTATATATGTATATATTACAACCTCTGGTGAAAAACACAGTTAAGTCCATCTGGAAAATAGTCAAAACACTACTTCAGTTCAAAAAATTCTGGATTCTGTTGGTTAGAGCTGTTTTAAGATGATTCCTAACTGCTGCAAGTTCCCTACAAGTTTTTTCCAACAGTTGTTACTGCCATTCCAGCTTTTCCAGTTACCAAATGTTGCTTCCTTGTAAACCCAAAACAGCTCCAACCAACAGACTGCAGGATTTTTTGAATGAAATTAGTGTTTTGACTATTTTACAGATGGACTTAACTGTGTTTTTCACTGGATGTTGTAATATATATATACCTGAATGCATAACTGCACACTATGTAAAACTACATTATGCTGTTTTCCTGATGATGCCCTGTTGATCAGGGCGAAAAGCTTTGAAATATATCTAGGGTCTTTTTTAATTACCGTATATTTCTGAATATAAGCCAATCTGTGTATAAGCTGAGAGTATGTTTTTCCCTGCAGAAATTTGTCCAAAATTGCAAACCTGTGCATAAGCCGAATTGAAAAAATATTCTTTTAAAATTTGAGTATATCGCCATAACAGCAAAAATATTGCCAATCTATAAAACTTTCAGGATAATCTAAATGTAAATAAAAAGCATTTTTGTTTCGTTACACAGAGCGCGGGTATGTTTTGAACTAAAATCGGCAAAGAAATTGAAATGCTTAAACAAATAAAATGTCTTAACCTTAGAGAGTATATTTTTTTTAAGTTAAGTTTCAGTAAAATATTGTTACATTTAGTTTAATAACATCATACAGTTCATTTACACAAATAATTTACTTTTAAAATATAATAAAAGTTATTAAAAAATAAAATGAATTCCTATTTTTGTTATAAAAAAAATAAGCAAAAAGAAATCACTCAAGTAAAAATTGATTGGTACAGCCATTTGTTGGCAGAATAACAAAACAGAAATTATGGCAAATAAAATATAGCAATTAGCTTATATGCTGAAACATAAAATAAAATAAAGAACTAGAAAATTTCACAAAAATCCTGTATTAAAATAAGCTAAAAAAAAAAAAAAGAATTGAAATCATTCATGGTAACAGAGAAAATTGTTTGGTGCTGCCATCTATCAGCAAAACAGAAAACCAAAGATAACAGGATATAAAATATTGCAATTATAGCTTTTATGCATTCCGGATTTAAGGTGTCTGGATTTTAGAGACTGTACTGTATACATATGTTTTATTTATTTAGACTAGAAAAATTCTTTTTATGGTTGATATGTCCTAAATTGTTTGTATGTTTACTTTTGAATACCGTAAATGTGATCTTGGGCGAAAAATGCTTCATTGTGAAAAAAAAAAAAAAAAAAAAAGAGAAAGAAACACACGTGACTACATCGAGCTGCTCTAGAAATAAATTTAAAATTGCTAATTTGAGTTTTATATGTGATAATTATTTAAAAATAAGGTTTAATATCCCCAGTTTAATTTATATATCGTTTTTAAGCTTAAAAAATATGTATTGAATCATTGTTTCTAATGTATGTTTTTTGCTACAAATGTAACTCGTACATAAGACGACCCCCGTACTTCAGCTTTCGAAAAATTTTTGGCTTATATACAGAAATATACGGTAAATATATTTTTAGACTTTTACGTGTTTTAAAAGTGTCTTTTTTCATAAATGTTTTTATACATTGTACTACATTCTAAAAGGAAATAAACAACAGTACTATATACATGTAAATTAAAATAAATACATAAGTACATATTTTATTTCATCTATACTTTTAAATAAAATACTTTCATATATCTGTTGTTAAATTATATAAAAGTTCTTCAAAGTTTATTTATTTATTTTCTATATGAAATTATCAATCAAACCTAAGTACTTTTTTAACATCCTGAAGATTTTAAATCAATAACACAACACATTATTTATAAAACTTTCTTCATAGCTAAAGTTTTTCTAAATGTAACTAACAATCAAATGTAAACAACCCATTAATTATTTATATACAATGGTATTTCAAAGTCTAAAAAAAGATAAATGAGAGAATTATAATACCTGTATTAAATTCTTGAAAATAGCTTTAATTGGGAACGAAATTCCACTTGCATAAATCCCCTTAGAGTGAAAATTCAAATATATGCTAGCAAGCATACATTTTCAAGACACAATTAATATTTAGTGCCTTGAAAAATGCAGCCAGCTGGCAAAAAAAAGAAAAGCAGTTTACACTCAAATTTGACCTAGAAAAGAAGATGTATATAATAAGTTTTGTATATAAATGAAAGGGATAAAAATAAATAGTTTTAAATTATTAAAAACCCAATTTAAAAGGGTGAAAATCGCTAATCGAAATTATAATCGCGAATTATTCGTAATTGCCCTTTTAAAGATTGTTTCCTAGCAGAAGACTTTATAACTCAGAAATCAGAAAAGGAACGAAATTATAAGTCGAAATTCGCTGACGTTAGTGCAATTTGCAACTGTTGCTGCATTGAGCTTTGAGCTGCATATTAATTAATCCCAGAAATTCCTTTTAAGAGCCCATACAATCTAAAGAACCAATCAGCAGCTTAGAAAATTAGGTATAAAAGCCCAAACATTAAACAAACGGAGACTTCTTGCTACGATTTTGACTTGTTAAACATTTCCACGCTGCAGTATTCCTCCGAAATTACGTAGGTACTACAGGCCTTCCCAACAGGTTCTGCGGCCCAGGGCACCGATGGAGCCGCCCGTGGATCGGCAAAGCGTTGGATTCAGACTCGCATTACCCTGTCTCGACTTAGAAATACTAAAGCAATAAAGATGTTTCCTGAAAGAATGCCTAGTTGCCATTGTGTGCTGCACCTGTCATTTCTCTCTTATCCAGTAATTAATACATTGCATCGAAAAGCCAACCGGATATGTATGCTGTGCCGGGAAAAAAGATTTGTATTCGTAGGCCTACGTAAGAGTAGGAGGAAGTGAGAAAATAATCAACAAAATTAAAATAGCAAACATAAAGAAAGACTTTAAAATTTCGAAAGTTGGACATTTTGCTTTTATAAATCAATCATCGAGAAAAAATCATCGTAATAATCAAATTAACACAACTTCGAATATTCTGCTAAGGAACTATGAGCAAGAGAAATTTTGATACTTCATATCTGTTTTTGATTTAATCATCAATAAAAAAAAAAGCATCATAAACATCAAGTTAACGCAACTCCAGATATAAGCTTTTCAAGCATAGAAGAGAAGTGCATCATCCTTGATTGATGCCTGTCAGCTCGGAGCTTCCCAGAGAAAAATCTTTCTCCTCTCCTGATCGAGGCCACGCCCATTTTGCAGAGATAGATTTGACGAGAAAAGCGAAACTTATTATGCCACATTAGTGACGGTAACCGACGGCAAGTATTTGTGAAGAAACACCGGTGGATGCGAGAAAACTCCGCTTCCCACACCTTCCACCTCTTTGAGGAGAAAATTTCGAGAATCGGCACGATTCACGACGTCATGTTAATGGAGTGGATCAAAGGAGTATTAGTAAAGTTATTTTTTATTTAAATATGAATGAGGTAAGTGCTAATTTATGTAAAAAGTAGAGAAAAAACCAGAGAGGTCAAGGACTAATTACTCAAATTATATTTTTAAATACTAGACTATTGACTCCAATTTTTTTTTTTTTTTAACGGAACATATTTTTTTTATTATGCCAATCCAAGGGATTTTTATTTAATGCAGAATTTATTTTTTGTTTTATTCTAAATAGCTTTTGAAAAAAAAAAAAAAGTTAGTAAATCAATTATAGAAAGAGAGAAACGAAGTAACGTACCTTTATATAAAATATAAATTAAAAGTGGTCATAATTAACTATTTACGGAGATAATACCACACAGACCACTTACATTTTTCCTAAGAACTTTCGGCCAAACACTTCCATGGCCATAATATGTCAGTACAGTTTAAAATTTTCTATAAATGTGTACATCAGAATTAATTTTAACTAGTCATTTTGAAATAAGAAAGAAATTTTGATAATAGTAATAGTGAACTAAATATTTTGTATATGAAGGAGCATAGCTTCCCTTTCCCCTCCTCAGAAGGTGTGAATTTTCAATATAATAATTTTTAAAAAAGAAAAAAGAAAGAAAAGAAAAAGGAAACCTTGCCAATATCTTTGAAACGAATGGTTGAACCAAGAATCTGTTATGGTTTAAAATAAAGTTATATATATATATATATATATATATCTTTTTTTCTTTTTAACTTAATAAATGAATAGATAAAACAAGATACTGAAAGAAAAAAAAAAGTATTTCCACAGTTGTCGTCTGTAAAGTACAAAACTGACTTTCTTTCGGCATTTAGTGTTATACTTCTGTGAGATAAAAATCATCTGCATTCATTGTAACATGTAAGATTGATAAAGAGTTCGAACTGATTGAATTTATTTAGAAAAATATAGAAGATAGTTTTGTGAAAGCTACAGAATAATAGTTGCTACAAAAACTAACTCACGACAATCAAACAAACATTAAAGCAAGCCATTTCAATTTTAATTTAGAAATTTATTCATCAAGCCTGAAAGTTCATTTCAGAAAATTATGGAGTGGAAGGCTGAATTTTTTTATACCAACTATGTGAAAAATACCAGTTCCGGGAATCGAACCCGGGCCTTCCGCTTTATGTGCGGATGCTCAAGCCATTGAGCTACCCTGGCTTACCAGCTAGGCATTTCTCACATAACATTCGTTGGCAAAGTCACCGAGTCTGCAAACACAGCTGTATCAAGCGATATTATTAATCATGGCACAACTCCAATAGACCATGAAATTTTCAATTTTAATTTAGAAATTTATTCATCAAGCCTGAAAGTTCGTTTCAGAAAATTATGGAGTGGAAGGCTGATTTTTTTTTTTTTTTTAGTGGAAGGCAAACCATTTCTTCAAGAAAATCTGATATTGGCATTCATTTATTTCCAACTTTAAAGACGATAAATCAGCATTAAATCAAATAATTCAAAATACAGTCGAACCTCATTAACATGAATCTCAAGGGGAAAAAAATGTTCATGTTATCAGTAATTTATGCTATCAGTAACTCGGAAACTGATCTTCATTTTGACGAGGATTGTAGAAACAGTTCATGTTAAAAGTTATTCACATTAATGAGGTTCGACTGTATTTCACCGACTTAGGGACTGTGTTTGAACTCTAGTATTTCGTCAAGCCACCTGTAACATGGGCAAAACAATCTTTTTCTAAACTAACAGTAAATGATCAAATTATTATTATTATTAATATTTAAATTTGACAATTTTTTTTCTAAGGAAATATTAAATGGAATAATTTTGAAATTCAGACATGCACAGAACATACTTTGGCTGACACTTTCCGGTAATAACTTTGTAATGAATGTGTGTAGGAGACCAATCACACTTTGAAGAAAAACAAAAATACTTTGGATTACTTGTATCATAAAAAGTTATAAATAAAGTGTAACTTTAAGACGTCATTTCACTTATTATTTGCAATTTGTGTATATATATTTTTTAGCCTTCACACAAATATTTAGATAACTGTTAAAATAAATAAATAAATAAAACTGAAGTTATTGTTTTGGCAGGATTTTGCTTATGAGTTTCAACAAATGTTTTTGAAAGGAAACAAATTATTAACGAAAAGGACAAATTATTAACGAAACATTATTCTGAAACATAAAAGACATACATTTAATTTAAGATGTGAGATATGAGTATTTACAGTATTTATTTATTTTTATTTTTTAATTACGCGTACACAAAAGATAGATTTTTTTTTTTTTTTATTACGTAGGTTGAAAACTAGATACATGAGACAACTTACTTCATAAGTTCAGCTGTATAAAAAAAGTTCATTTGAATCGAAGGAAAATTATGAAAGTTATCATCAAAAGAATGGGCTAATTTTTTTCCCTAACTGGAAACTCATAAGAGTTTTATCATTAAAAAAAAAAAAAAAAATGAACATGTAGATAAAAAGATTGGATCTCCAAATTAGATGCATGTTACATGGGCAGCTTGGCTTGCATTTACTAAAATTTCCAAGTTCATAAGGGTTTTAGCATAAAAAAATAATTTTTATCAAAAGTTTCTCTAATTTAATATGCAACTGTGACATGTAAAAAAAAACCTTATGGACATGTAACTCTTAAAAAATTTCTGAAATATAGCTCATTCTTTTGTTAATAGATTTCTTATTTTTCCTTCGATTCAAATGAATTTTTGACATAAATTGCTCTATATATCTAGCTACCCGACTGTATTATAAAACAGTGCTATTTTTCGTGTATGTGCAGTAAAAAATTACTTGCTACAAATACATGTCTTGGGTATATATATTATATATTTATTTTATGTTTCAGAATAATGTTTTGGCCATTTTTTTGCAAGTTTTATAAATTTTCTTTAAACCCATTCTTATTATAATTTTTTCGTTAGTTGCTTTACTTTTAAATTTAAAATATTTTTCATATATGTCTAAATAGTCGGGATATTTTTACAAAAAAAGTTTACAAATATTGTAAATAGTAAATAGTTTTTATATATGTCTAAATAGTCGGGATATTTTTACAAAAAAAGTTTACAAATATTGTAAATAAATCATGTATTAAAGTAACAAGTCTTTTCTAGTTTTTATAATTTAAAGTATTTTTGTTATTCTCCAATTTGTGATTGGTCTTCTAATTTCACTCGTGAAAAAACTGTTAATGGAAAATTGGGAATCTTAAATTTTTCTTCGAATGTCTGAAACTCAAGGCTATTTATATTTTCTTAAAAAATAATGATAGTAGTAAATTAAGTCTTGCAATTACTATATCAATAGAATAAGGTATTTTGAATTAAATGCATATATCATTCCAAAGTTTTCAAAAATGCAAGCAAATAGAGTTCATTTTATTAAGTAATGTTTTCTGTTTAAATATTCATTTAATCTACATTAAAACTTAATAATTCTTATTATATTTTCTTATTTTATTAGTTATAAATATATCTGTTATTTATATCTGTACAGCATACAAATACAACCTTAGTATAGTTTAAAACAGAATTTTTAATCTTACAATTATATAGAAAGACACGTGTAGTTTTACCAAGTTAGACTGAATACAAGTATTGTATTCAGTCCAAAAATTCTACATTGAGTTTTCACCTGATTTACACCTTTCAAGGTCCCCTTAGTCTAAAAATGTGGTTTTCGGCAATTGTCAGTGTGTGTATGCATGTGCGGAATCTTCTGACTATCATATCTCCGAAACTAATAAAGATAGAACAGCAAAACTTCAGAATTGATACACGTCTGGTATACAGATGATTTTTCCAAATTTTGGTGAAAATTGGAAAAACAGAATTGGGACATCGGAAATAAAGTTGTAACAGTCCAACAGGCTAGAAATTGTCTGCCACGCTTAAACAAGGTTCACACAATTACACTTCAGTGTTAGAATAGTATTTCTTTGGAATAGTGTCATAAAACTAATTGATCCAAAACCACTCTGTCTTAAAAAGAAATTTTTTATTGACAATAATGTCATAAGCTAAAATAATACAAACAATGTCTCACATTTATGTGCAATAACATCATAATCAAAATAAACCATAACAAGATGACTTTCATTAATTAAAACATATAAAAACCTTTGACTGACTTCGTGTTTCGTCATTAAATTTTTCGGCCAGGTACCCGGCTCTCCTCAGATGACTTCCTCTGTGGAGGACTTGAGCTTGACTGAAGTGCAGGATTTTCCTTCACCATAAGGTGGTGCAAAGGTGGTGGCCTCAATCGTGTGTGGTGCCACACACGATTGAGGGCCACTGTTGTTACATGCCTCTCTATTGGTTGTAAATTCTATCGACTCTCGGAACATTGCATAGTGGTAATCTTCATAGTTAGCAATTTTATTGGCTTTACCAAAATCAATTTTAATATCCTGTTTACTAAAAGGCTGTGTTAAATTTTCCTGTTTTTACATCGTTTATGTGCTCGTTGATTTTTGTTTTAATTTTCCTTTTGGTAGCTCCAATATAAGATCCTGGTTTATTCTTTTGGTTTGTAAAGGGAATTTTATAAATCCCTGCGGTTTCTATAAGTGGAATGGAGTCTTTATCACTTCTAATCAACTGAAAAATATTTTTATTAGGTTTGATAGGGATGTTATCGCCGTATTTATTTGCTATATTTTTAATTCTATTGGTGGCTCCGCGATCATATGGGATGGAAGAAGTAAACTTTAAGGTGTTTTTTGAAAACTGAGTATTTTATCAAGATTTTTTATTCTACTTCTAATTAGTTTATTGACAATTTTGTCTGGGTATCCTGCCCTTCTGGTAAAAACATTAATTAAATCTAATTCATTATTGAGATCTTCAGGTTCGTTACATATTAGAAAGGCACGATTGATATATGAGCGTATTGCATTGGTTTTATAACAGTAGGGTGTTTTACTATTGTAATGGATTATTTTGTTACTGTTTGTTGGTTTTCGGTATACAGTGGTTTTAATTTTATGGTCGGTACGCATGATTTTAACATGTAGGAAATTGATTTGTTTGTTAATTTCTTCTTTGTATGTAAATTGGATGTCTGGGTCATAATAAAATACTTAATAAAATTAATAGTTAACATCAAAATTTTTATCAATGACAGCAAAAACGCGGTCTACATATCTGTACGAGAAAAAGATTTTATTTTTAAAGTTTTTAAGAATTTCATTTTCAAGCAACTTTAATTTAAATTCCATGACAAAGCCCGAGAGGGGTGATCCCATAGGGACGCCTTTCATCTGTTGATAAATTCTGCCATTAAACTTAAAATAATTCTCCTTTAACAAAAAATTGATAACAGCAGTGAGTGTTTGGGCTATTTCGGAGTCGGAGTAGTATTCGTTAATTGTTTTATTGATAATTCGACAAGCTTCATTAATGTTTAATTAATGTTGTTACCAATTTTTTGTTAAAGGATAATTATTTTAAGTTTAATGGCAGAATATATCAACAGATGAAAGGTGTCCCTATGGGATCACCCCTGTCGGGCTTTGTCGCGGAATTTAAATTATGGTTGCTTGAAAATGAAATTCTTAAAAACTTAAAAAATAAAATATTTTTCTGGTACAGATACGTAGATGACGTTTTTGCCGTCATTGATAAAAATTTTGATGTTAATAAAATACTTAATGAAATTAATAGTTATGACCCAGACATCCAATTTACGTACAAAAAAAAAAAAAAAATTAACAAACAAATCAATTTCCTAGATGTTAAAATCACGCGTACCGACCATAAAATTAAAACCACCGTATACCGAAAACCAACAAACAGTAATGAAATAATCCATTACAATAGTAAAACATCCTACTGTTATAAAACCAATGCAATATGTTCATATATCAAATCAAGCCTTTCTAATATGTAACGAACCTGAAGATCTCAATAATGAATTAGATTTAATTAAAGTTTTTACAAGAAGGGCAGGATACTCAGATAAAATTGTCAATAAACTAATTAGATATAAAATAAAAAATCTTGATAAAATACCCAGTTAAAAAAAAAAAAAAAAAACCTTAAAGTTTACTTCTTCCATCCCATATGATAGTGGAGCCTCCAATAGAATTAAAAATATAGAAAATAAATACGGAGATAACATCCCTATCAAACCTAATAAAAATATGTTTCTGTTGATTAGAAGTGATAAAGACCCATTCCAACTTTAGAAACCACAGGGATTAATAAAATTCCCTTTACAAACCAAGAGAATAAACCAGGATTTGGAGTTACCAAAAGGAAAATTAAAACAAGAATCAACGAGCACATAAACAATATAAAAACAGGAAAATTTAACACAGCCTTAGCCAAGACGTTTAGTAAACAGAATATTAAAATCGATTTTGATAAAGCCAGTAAAATTGCTAACTATGAAGATTACCACTACGCAATGTTCCGAGAGTCGATAGAAATTACAACCAATAGAGAGGCATGTAACGACAGCGGTGCAGTGGCCCCCCGATCGTGTGTGGCGCCATCTTATGGTGAAGGAAGATCCTGCACTTCAGTCAAGCTCAAGTCCTCTACAGAGGAAGTCATCTGAGGAGAGCTGGGTACCTGGGCGAAAAATTTAATGACAAAACATGAAGGCAGTCAAAGGTTTTTATATATTTTAATTAATTATAGTTAGTACTTCATTTTTATTATTATTTCTAAAGATGACTTTTGCTTTCCTTACAATACTGTCATAAAACCAAATAGTATGTTTGTAATAAAAAATTAAGAATGAAAAATGCTCTTACTTTATATACAATACTGTTTTCAGAATAAATAATACACTCTCCTAGTAGCAGAATTTTCTGTACATGTATGCAACAGAACAAAATTTCTCTGTGATCCGGGAATGTTGGACAAAATCTGGTATCAAAAACATATTAACAATTCATAAAGAAATATTTATATATCTATAAAGAAAATTAATTAAAAATATACCACAAATACAGTAATCCAGATATATAATGTAAGTTATATTTGTATTTTATCAGCTTGACTTATTTTTGAGACAAATTATTCCGCACAGCTACAAAAAATCTGCTTCACTGTTTCTGCTACTGGGTACTCTTTCGCTAAACAAAACAGATGTTTCCAGTTCAACAGCTTAGAGACAACAACATGTGACATTCTTGAAATATCTGACAGTGAAAAAAATGACACTATTGATCTCTAGCAATTAGTTATTGAGTTAAAGATATGTTGATCTTGCAAAGGTATACTACTTATTCACAGCAGTCTAAAATCAGACATAACTCAAAATTGCTATTTTTTTAGATATGACGTTGTTGAAAGGAGTGAGCGATATATCATTCTTACCCTGATTGATATTAATAAGTAGAAGTCATCATTACCTTGAAAATTCAGTTAGTGAAACTGACAAGCTTTTACAAGATTGTAGCATACTTTAA